>CM062818.1:2068242253-2068691285 GCA_031772625.1 Pinus tabuliformis | reverse complement strand
TTTTACGAGTCCTAGGAAGGAGAAACTCGATCTCGTCATGGTGACAATTCTTTCGCCGTTTTAATTTTTTACAAGTCCGATGGAAGAATATCTCGGTATCTTTTTCATATTTGGAGATTTTGAAAAAGAGACAAAAAATAAAACTCCATCAAGTCCCTTTTCGTAATTTGTCTCTCGAACCTGAAAAGGTAGAAAATAATATTCGAGAGAACCTCTTGACCAAGTCGGCCAAGGTGTTCTTTTTCGTAAATAGTCAATCTCATCCCAAAAAAGGGTAAACGCATACAGAGATGACATCAATTCATTTAATTTAACGAGGTTAAAAAGACAAGTACTCGACGATCTTTTCATTTTTCGAGAGTCAGAAAAGAGCTAAAAGATGACTCCACCTGGATGAACGAGTGGTATAAAAGGATAACAACTAGTTTCGGTGATGATGGAACTGCTCAAAACATGTAATGTTCAAGAGGTTGGAATAATACCACTCATTGCAGATGTTCCCCAGGCAAGAGTAAAACACCAACTGAAAGCGTATAATAGGCTAAAGAGATGGTGACAATGGAATGAAAAACCAAGGCTCATCCAGGAAAAGTCGGCTAATAAAAATAGCAATCACGAGATGTAAAGTGGGAATGGTTTCATTTTTACACAAGCTTGAAACATGGGAAACTATGATTGAGTATACTTCAAGAAGGTTTCATTTTTTCACAAGCTTGAAACATGAGAAAAAACTATGCTTGGATTTGGTTTCATTTTTACACAAGCTTAAAACGAAGACAAACTATGCTTGAGATAAGTTTGCATGCCCCCATCATAATGACTCAATTCGAGGTACATGCCCCCCATATTCATTTCATTCACCTAATTAGACTACTGGTTACTAACAGGTGGATGGAATGAAGGTTCACTTATGAGATCAAGTGAAAGACTTGACTAGGATTTTACGAGATCTAATCAAAGACTCGAATTGAAAGGGATTTGTTTCAATTTTAATGAGCTTCACACAAAAAATAACTTTGCTCATGGAGACCTATTTCATTTTTTAACGAGGTTGACATAGTAAAAGAACTATCCTCATGGCCCTTGTTTCATTTTTTAATGAGCTTGACACAAGACAAGGAACTCTACTCCAAACCTTTGATCACAAACCAAAAGAGGCCATGGCTTCCAAGAGGTTCTCATCATATGGGAGAACAACACTCTGGAAGGAATACATGTCCAGGGATCCAATGGAAAAATTGAGCTCCAATGCCCCCAGTACATGGCGTACTACATCACCTACTAGATCATCAATAGATGTGGGCATGGAATAGGTGGCCACGTAATTAACCTGTGGCAGGGGTGATACCACTTGCACATAAGAACCATTTAGGTAAGATGGTTATTGGGAGTTGATTCAGGACCAATGAATGTACGATGATCAATGATCACAATGCTTCCTTCATGCGGGAAACACATCACTCAAAAAAGGGAAGAAAAAAGATCTCCCATGACGTAAACATAGTCACACCCAAGGAGTAGATTAAAATCCAACAGACCTTGGACAACCATCACGTATATATAGACAATATTTCCTCCCAAAGTAATAGGTAGCTTAGGAAGGATCCCTAATGGTTGAATGGTTCTTCTATTAAAATCTAACAGATTATGGGTGACAGGGACAAGCTGAGGAGAACCTAAAGCTTGCCAAGCAGTTGAGGATAGGATGCTAACAAATGCGCCCTCGTCTATGACTTTTCTAGGTATGGCCACATGGTAATCCTATACTATAATCTGGAAACACACATAAGACGGAAGATGATATCATGCGAATTGAATCCAATCAAAAGAAGTGACTAAATTGCTTGGAGGAGGTGTCATAGGAACATGAGAGTTGCCCTCTTTCTCTACGGGAACAAGAATACTGCTCTCATGCACCTCTCGAACGAGAGGATTTCCCTCTAGTTCATTCGAAACTGAAGAAACTAGAAGAACCTGAGAAGTATGAGGTTCACTATCTACCAGAAAGGTACAATTAACTGAAGGTGGAGCCAGGTCTACCATTTTCTCAACCAATGGTTGGTCGAGAAGGGACTCATGAGACTCATCTTTAAAGAGATTGGGGTTGACCAAAGATGGCTTTTGATCAATCACTTGATCAACTAGCGAAGGATCAGGGGAAAGCTTTCGATACCCAGCTGGAAGATGAGGTTGAGAAGTTGTAAGTTTTTCTAACTCTTTGGAAGCTTCATCCATAAGAGGACAAAGGTGAATGGGATGATTACCTTCACACAAATTACAAGTAAATTTGACTTTTCTTTTTTTCCCATGGCCCTTATTATTACTAGTTGAGGGTTTGTCACCAACATGAACTCCAGAGGCTGATAACAAAGATCGATGTGAAGCTATGGACCACATTTCTAAGACTTTGGGAATACCAGGACAATTTCGAAGAGGGTGGTCACCCTTACATAACATGCAAGGGAATTTTACTTCGTAGGGCTAATTAGAATATTTTTCTACATCAGTAACAATAATTGTTTGGTTTCCCCCTTGCATATTTTGCTTCTTATTCTTCACCCTCTTCTTCTTCTTCTTCTTAGCTTCCTGATTACTAGAATCCAAAATTTCACCAGGCGAATAGGAAGAACGAAGTGAAGAAATAGGTGAAGAAGGAAAGGGATCAACATGAGGTTGATGTTGTTCAGGTGGAGGAGAACTTGGTTGAAAAGTAGTTTGGACACTCGGAATCACCGAGGTTGAAAATAACCAAACTGGCAGACTAATGGTCAATCCAGGAAGGGACAAATTTGCCATATAGGGAGCACCAGTATTTCCAAAAGAAGGAAGAGGGCTAGGATTCCCATCAGGGGGGTTTCCTTGGTTTGTAGACTCAGGAAATGTTGCCATTGGTATCAACCTAAAATCTACTAAGGATTATTTCCACAGGAAGGATGTTATTCCGCGATAAATTAATTGATTTTAGAACTTTAACAAAAATAAACCAAAAAGGGGTAATCTAGGGAAGAGGGTTTACTAAGTATCCGTGAACCGCTATATACACCTTAGCCGAAACCAAGGACTTAACGTATGACGACCAATATCCCCGAATGTTGTGTTTGGTGTATCATGTTTATAAGGCGGCAGACTTGGTTACCTGTGGCTAAAATATAGAAACCTAGTGGGGTCTCCTAATATATACTCGATGGTGTGAGGAGCACAAGTCCATGTTGGCATTGTTTGATGCATAACCATTCAGTGAGAGTGTTTCGATATACTTTCCATACTGAAGTGCCTTCAATATACCCGAAAGTACTCGAGAACCTTCAATATACTTCGGTACTGGAATGAGATTTCACCCCCGGGATAAAATGAAGGTAGTTAACAACAACTACTATGTTTAAAGACATCGGAACACGCCTCTAGCCTAGACCTCTAGATAATTGCGTTAAGTTCCAAATGCTCCTTAGGTTAATTGAGGTAAATGTTAAGTTTATCTTCAATTAAGTTTTTGTTTTAAGGCTCAAAAAGATGTCACTTGAACACCTATCATGCAAATATATGAGAAAAGGAAAACTTTTTGTTTCAAAGAAAGCTAGACTAATCAAGGGAAGAAATTTCAATCAATAATACATCAAACAAAATGCATCATGCACTAACTTTCACTTTCGTCTTCCGAATGCAATGCCAAAATGCAATCCTATGAGAAAAGAAAATCACTTTCCTTTCACTAAGATGCACTAATCATTTCCTTTTTCTTTTCACTTTGATTCAACAATGCAAACTAATGCAATGAGCAAAGGAGAAAATGCAATCCAAAACAACTAAAATGAACATTTCATTCACTTATGGTTTCGAATGAAAATTGTTTAAAAAATAGTTAAATGAAGAAATATTTCACTTTTCTTTACGAAACAAAGGAATTAAAAGAAGTATTCACTTTCAGTCATACCAAAGCAAACAACTGTAATAAATGCTTGGCAATGGAGTAAAAGAAATCTTCAAAGCATCAATATGACTCAATACTAATGAAAATAACTTCACATCAATGAACCGAAAGCAACGTGAAAACAATGTCTTGACTACAGTAAGAATCCTTAATGGAAACAATCAATCTCAAAGAGGCAGACCAAGCAATGGGCGAAGGGTGACCTAGATACCCTAGAAACCCTAGAAAGCACTCAAACTTCAAAAAATCTTTAGCAAAGCCAAGATACAAATTGAAATCACACAAAGATGTCGATCAAGACAAATACATTGTAGTCATACTGGAAAATCACTCACAAAGGTAAAAAAACAGTAAAAAACAAGAAGAAACCCTAATTTTCTTCTATCCTCTTGGATCAACACAACTATTAATAAAAAAAATGAGATGAAAGATAGATCAACGCGACTGTAATTTAAAAATCAGCACTTCTGTCAAAGCAGAAAATGCATTGGGCAAGAAAACTAAGGAAAAAATAAAAAATCTTCAAGATCAGAGCAGGCTAAACATTCTCAGGAAATAAAGAGTGACTGTAAATAGCTACAGCAATAGAAACAAGCCAGGATATTGATGGTTTGTCAAACTCATCAGAGAATCTGATTGAAGGAATGGATGGAAAGGGTTATAGCTTCCCCAGTAGAGTCGCCATTTTTTTGTCTAGGTAAATCCTCTTTGTGGATAGAGACGATCCCTCTAGCCCAATGAGTGGGACTAGCAACCTATGTGAAAATCTACAAGACATTTTCCTAAATTAAAATAAAAATGAGAGAGGAGGAATATGGCCTACCTCATTCTTATGCTATAACATACTCCTTTGTTGAAGACCTCGAATCACTTGCACCTCGAGCTCAACTCTACTGCTCACAACATTTGAATACCTACACAAGAGATCAAAGATACAACAAAGCATACAAGTACAACAAGAATAATTGAAAGTAATCCACTTAACAAATCAAGGAGCATTAAGATAAATGATGCATTAACACAAACATTTATGGAAATTTAACCAAAGTTGTATATATTAATGAAATAAAGGAGGAAGCATACAACCAAGCCTTGATGTCAATAAGCTCTCCTTGAGTGAATTTCCAAGTCTAAGTTCAAGCTCTCCAAGCACTCCTTCTCCAAGCCAAATGAGTAGCATGTAGGCACTATCTCAGCATAAGGGTGCAAATAACCAAAGACCAACCATTTGGGAATGGGAGAGGATGAATATATGGGCAGGGATAGGGAGTTAAGATCTCTCCAAAGATAGGAGAAGGCCCTCATCTGAAGGAGGTAGCTCATAGGGATAAGAACGAAAGGAAATATTGGGAGATGTTGACGGTGTTGGAGCTGCCAACATGTAAGGGGATATCCCCGGTAAGAAGTCCCAATTAGACCTCAGACCATTTGGTGTAGGAGTCCCAGCAGTGGGTCATATAGCAATGCCTTGACTGCGATTTCGCACAGAGGCAAGTAAGGTAACTATGTTGGTAGCAAGGGTGTGACAGATGTAGTGTGTCAAGGAAGGTGTGTGAGAGGTTCTAACACCAGTGCGTTGAGATGAGTGCGCCCCTTGGCAACCTGTAACAGTACTCGGATGGGAAGGGAACACACGAGTGAAGATACATCACAAGCTAGAAAGAAAGTCAGTTGGCAATCCAAAGTGATGGTTAAACCAATCAACACATTTCATAAAGATTCATACATGCTCATATAGAACAGTCCATACATGCGTGTGTAAGAAAGAAAATACATATGCCATTTAGAGTAAACAAGACATCTGGAATACAATACAACATATGCATGAAATGTGTTGGCTCTTATTATATAAAGAAGTGTAAGTTCCAGTCATACAATACATCCATGTAAACCCACTAGCTCCAATAGTGGAACATTACAGCCACATCCGCCTGCTCCTCCAAAGAGATTAACTAGCTCCGTGTAGTGGAGAAGCCAAGGCACGTTACAATACTGTCCAAGCTCTCTCCAAGATAGTCTTATTGGAAGCTTGGCTGGCCAAAAGCCTATACAATGAGTTATGAGGGACTATTTATAGCAAAGGGTGGGGTGACCCTTAACATTCCCCTTTGTGGAGTTCATCTACCCCCATGACTCTTCATCTACTCTATCACTATTACATCCAACTATTGACACTTGAACTTCCACTTGACATGACGTTACGTTACAATGCACATGTGCTCATGTGAGACAAAATGGCTTGAGGAAGCCATGCAAGACATCACTGACACTCGGTCCGTTGAGGTGAGACCAAATATTTGACATGCTTGTGATGGTGAAGGTGGTGAGTTGATGCCAATCTTGGTCGTCCGTGATGGTATGCATGCACCCCATGGTGACATATTGCTGAAGCCAACTCTTCTCCGTTGCATCCGGTGAATTGGTATGGCTCCTTCATCCAACTCGTCTGCTAACATGTGCATGGTCTTCTTGGGTGCGGCTGAACCGGCAACACACTGATGCATAGTGTCCATGCTAATCTTCAAGTGTGTGTTGGTGGTCATGCGCATCAACCTGCCGAAGTACATGTTCAGCCCCAGTTGAATTTTCTTCTTGTCTTCGCCTTGGTGAGTGTGCTGAATGGGTTGGATCACATTCATGCGCACAATGACATGCATGCTACTGAATCCATTTCATGTGATCAACAACACTGCTCACTATGTCTGCTCCGTGCCAACTGCTGGGATAGATCTAAAACTTATATGGGCACAGTTCCATCTGTGAGTGAATGTTGCGCCCACTATTGTTCCTATTCCTGTTGCAACTCATTTTTCGGTCTATGCAGCTTCATGTTCTTCCTTGAGTTGCTACTTTAGCACATGCAACTCTTTCTTTGTTCCATTCTCTGTCTTCGCGTGATCTTCATGTCGCGTCGTCACCTCATAGCCTGAGTGTCCAAAGTTACTTTCATCATCAGTGGATCTGCTTGAGCTTGCAACTTTGTTTTGCCTCTGTGTTATCAACAACCTTCCTCTTGCATTCATTTCATTCGTTGCATTCGCTGCATTCGTTGCATTCACTGCATTCATTGCATTCGATGCACTCATTGCATTCGTTATGTTGCCTTCATTTGTTGTTCATGATGTTGCTCGCTGTGATGTTTTTGTTGTCATATCTTGATGTCCTTGTCTAAACACAACTTCATATCTTCGTGAGTAGGCAAACTCGTAGACATTTGATCGATTTCATCTCCAGGTGTGCTATAAACGGTGTCTTCGACTCCGCTCTCTTGGAAACCATTATACATGTACTGCTAAGAGGCATATGAACACCTACAATACCTAGAGACATGGAAATACTCATGGCAATAAATATCTCAGTCGAAAACCAAAATGGACTTGAGCACTGATTTGCAACATACATGTGTGACTGATCATGAAGGTTGCAAAATATCAGCTGGGAGGTCGGGAGACTGACTGCCAAGGCTGCACAAGGCATAGTCTGGGCTACTGGGAGATTTTCTGACTACTGGAAATGCGTAATGCACAGTCCACTTTGGTTGTTGACTGCTGGAATTGTGCAATGTGCAATCTTAATTGGCTATGGCTGCATGCTCAGTGACTGCATTGTGCAATTTTCTGGGCCAACAGTCACTGTACCTCAGAAATGCATAAAAAAGTCCTCGAGGATAGTCACTGGGTAGAAATCTGCGTTTTCTGAGAGGAATACAGAGCCTTCCCTCTCAGGATTGCACAACGTTGTCTTGGTGAGGCAGAGTCCAGGCCAAGGCTGCCTAGACTCGACGACAGGAAACTGAAAGAAAATGTAGAAGTGAATGCGTGGCGACACTGAGTGAAAGCAGAAGTGATTGATTGTGCATACAAACATTGAATGAAAGATTCAGTAAATAGATCAACATGCATGTGGGTGAAGCGAGTCGTTGAATTGGCGGTCGTTCGTGCAAAATAGTCTCATGCATGCGACAACAGTGAGATAGAAATGAAAAATGAAACGATGCTAGTACAAGCTAGTATGTATCAAAATGATAGCAAGTGTTCACTGAAATCAAGCAGACAATGTTCATACGAAGAGAAACATAAAAAGCACCAGAAATGCAACACAAGTCATGGAAAGCGGGGTTACCCCAAAATAGCTGAGTTGAGTGTGCCGACAGCTCCTAGATGTGATGTGGGATGTCAGAGCTGCAAGGTTTATGTGAGGAATGAGCTCTACAGCATTTAGTTGATGAGTTTTGATAACATTGAGGTTGTGACGCACATGCCACAAATATAGGGAAAGTGACACTTGGTGGGAGGTTCCTGAAATGATCCTTGCATGTAACCTCCAACTGCTAAAAATAATCCCTGAAACAAGGGATGCCTTTGCATTCTTCCTTAGGAGAAGCAACCCATGCATGCAAGTCTATTTTTCTCAGTCTCGAAGTGAACCGGTCAACTCAACTGCACATGCAAGACGTTTTTCGAATGCTAGGAGAAAATGCGCATTTCTGGTTGGGAGATGGGTTGGCTGCCCAGGAGATTTGCGTAATTTCTGGGAAGAGCAGCTGATTGTTGCCCAAATTTGCGCAAATTCTGGGCTGAGCCTCCATGCTGGAGAAAATTGTGCAATTTTCACTATGAGTGTTGACTGCCAGAATTGTGCAATTCTGGAGCCTAGTAGGCTTCCAGTTAGGTTTGCACAATTTCTGGAGGGAAGGCTAGTTCCCTCTAGAATTGCGCAATTTCTTGGGGGAGCTACTCAGCCTGTAGCTGGACTAAGTCTGGGTGATAGCCTGTGAGGGGAATTCATGGAGCTGTGATCGACAGGCTACCTTTGTGCAAGAAAAACACTGAAACTTGTGAACTTGACGAAGCAAGGCAAGCTGCTATGAAGGCTGGAAGGGAGGCTCCAAAACGAAGCTAAGGCAAAATTTTGGAGGGTGGTTGTAGTGCTACAACACTTGGCGACACACTGGTAGAACTCCAACTCTCTAAATGGACCTTGTTCATGAAAAGAAAGTCTAACACCTTCGAAAGTATTGTTAAGTTCTCATCTCCTCTTGGTTTCCACACTAGCTTGATTGTAAGATGTAGCATCTACCAAGCTATTGGTAGATTGACACACATTCCAAGCCAAGGAAACACATTTGTTTCAATTGGGGTTGAGGGGTATATTGGTGCACAAGCAGTGTAGTCATCAAAGTCAGTTTCATCTCTGTTGTTTCTTTGCTGCCAACAGGCCTGGACAATACCCTGACAGTGTCACATAGGAACACAAGCATGGCTCCGCTGCCAGCGAGCTTGCTTAGTACCCCTTAGGAGTTACTTGCATCACCTCTCTGTGCAGGAAGCCTTTCTCTTCTTTCGCCTTATTCATTTTTTATTTTTCAAACTTTTTTCATTTTTGTAACTGTCCATAGCACTTATTCATTTCAGAGGCAGAAGAGGGATACCTACTTATTGAGAGCATAAGAGGTTGTTCTAGCAAAGAAGTAGTTTTATTATACCTCTGGTGTTCTTGTTAAGGTTTTCCCCCTCACCTTACTCTACTTGACTAAGTTGACAAGGATTAACCCAAAAACAACAAACTAGA
The DNA here is from genome assembly GCA_031772625.1 of Pinus tabuliformis. Classification (NCBI taxonomy): domain Eukaryota; kingdom Viridiplantae; phylum Streptophyta; class Pinopsida; order Pinales; family Pinaceae; genus Pinus; species Pinus tabuliformis. Next base: position 2,068,681,786 of record CM062818.1, on the reverse strand, counting down.
ATAGGTGATACTAGTTAGCACGCAAGTGTTTTGTTTTCGCTAAGGTTCACTTCGAACAATATGTATTTTCGTTCAACGTATCATGGAATAGCAGTAACAAGTTCTTCAGATAGAGGGAGGATGAAAGATAACCAAGTAGTGATAGCAGCACAAGGCCTCTTGTACTTTACCCAACTTGCTTCAAGAGTCATACATGGTTTCATGCGAAACTATCCTATGAAACGAAACAAGCGAACTAACAAACAACAAAGAAAAGAAAGAGCGGAAGCAAAAGTGAAAACAAAGCAAGTAAGAAAACAAGAAAATGGACAAAAAAAAAACAAAGCATGTAAGCAAACAAGCATGCAAGAAAACAACTCGAAAGAGAACACTACTCCTACTCCTAAGCTAACAATGCATGGGTCATCTCACATGAAGCGATACTTCCAATGCAGCCACCAGCTCATTGATTGACCCATGTTGGTGAAGGCGTGGTTCACGAATAAGATAGTTGTGCAAACCAACAAACAAGAAAGATGTAACAGTGAAGACAAACACATTTCGATCTTACAATTGACCACAGAACAAAGATGAATGAAAGTGCATGACATGCATTCTGTGGAGTTACCATGATGTTGTGCTACATTGCATGCAGATGACGAGTGTATGCATTCTCTTGACTGTGACATGCAAGAAAATGTGAGAAAGGTAGACCACTTGTTTTTTGCATGTGTGCTTGCTATGTAAGATTCCTCCAATGCATGAGTGATCAGATCATGTAGTTCGAGTGGAGGAAGCAAAATCTAGGTGCTTGGTTGATCTTCAATGCAAAGCAGAGAGCGATGAGGAGCCTTGAGTGTTTCAACAATTTCCTGACCGGAAGTGAAACCAACCTCAGGACAGTGAGGGCCTGACATAACCATCAACTTGGGCTGAAGTGCCTCGATAGTCTGGGGGGTTTCGACCTCATTGACAAATAGATAATCGTAGACCAGTGTCTTGGATAGATTAACATCGATTGAATCAACATCATGATCAAATGAGGAAGTGAATAGATCATGAAAACCAAGATCAAAAAATTCAGGATGTTTGTCAGCATCCTCATGATTTGATGAATTGGGCAGAGGGGTAGATGAGAAGCAAAGCTGTTCACCCTCTGTGTTTTCAAGAAAGATAAATGACAAATTGAATTGATTTTCTAAGGAAGAAGTGTCCTCTCCATACTGTAATGACAGACTGACATCCAAGGTGTCTTGTGAATGATTAGAAGTAGAAGCATCCGGAAATGAGTTTTCATAGGAGAAATCAGGAGAGGAAGAATCATAAGGGATGTCAAGATGAAGTGGATGAGGCGCGAATGGAAGGGAGTCATCCTTCACCAAGGGCTCTTCTTTAGATTCTCGCACACACTCATCATGAATGATGGCACAGGTTGGCTACATAACACCAACTCCATCGACAACTTGATCCTCATTCACATCAAGTGAGGAGTCCGGAATGGGAGAACACAAGATAGTACAATCTAGTGGATCAATAGAACATGAGGACGGAGGTCGAGGGGATGATTCCATGTGACAACCAACAGGATTGCAAGCCAAATCTGAGCAAATGTCAAGAGCAGGTGGGGTGGGAGGATGTGACAATTCAACCGAGGTGTGTGCATGATCTCCCACATCACTCCGTGGTGGTGGAGTTGTTTCATGAGGTGAAGGTGGACAGTCACTTGTAACAGCAAATGTGCCTGCTTGTGATTGTGCAGCTCCATCACCAGAGTGTGTTGATATGTGAATAAGATACTCAAATCTTCCATAAAGAAATTCCCAATCAATTTCATCTTCAGGGAATCAGTATGCAAGATTACAAAAGCGTGTGTAAAACTGATCAACGAATTCATCGGGTTCTTTTTGTAATTTCATAATTTCTTGATCAAGTGCTTTCCAGTTAAAGTGATTGAAAGCACGGTCTATCTCTGCGACCAGATAAGCAAGAGAATGAATATATTTTTCGAGCAGTGTGGCACACCAGTGCATTGGGTTCCCTCAAAGCATGTAGATGAACAACGTGCAACTCATGTATTCTTCAAAGAACCCATGTATTTTGCATGAGCATACAATGCCGACCACGTGCCTTACCAAGGCTACATAGCCTCCACCACCATATGTTTTATGAGACAAGTTATCCAAGAGATTTTTCGAGATGTTGAAATCGTTTCCATAAGACATGCATTTCGGAAGAGCAGCTCAGTAGTGAGTCATGATAGATGTGTAGAGATTCAAAACATATGTGAGGACTCAGCTTGTCATCTGGCCCTCCTTCTAGTGCCAAAATGTTGACGGTGTTGGACCTGCCAACATGTAAGGGGATCTCCCCGGTAAGAAGTCCCAATTAGACCTCAGACCGTTTGGTGTAGGAGTCCCAGCAGTGGGTCATATAGCAATGCCTTGACCACGATTTCACACAGAGGCAAGTAAGATAAATTTATTGGTTGCAAGGGTGTGACAGCTACAGTGAGTCAAGGAAGGTGCATGAGAGGTTCTAACACCGGTGGGTTGAGATGAGTGCACCCCTTGGCAACCTGTAACAGTACTCGGATGGGAAGGGAACACATGAGCGAAGATAAATCGAAAGTTGGAAAGCAAGTCAGCTGGCAATCCAAAGTGATGGTTAAACCAATCAACACATTTCATAAAGATTCATACATGCTCATAAAGAATAGTCCATACATGCTTGCGTAAGAAAGAAAATACATATGCCATTTAGAGTAAACAAGATAGCTGGAATAAAATACAACATATGCATGAAACATGTTGTCTCTTATTATATAAAGAAGTGTAAGTTCCAGTCATACAATACATCCATGTAAACCCACTAGCTCCAATAGTGGAACATTACAACCACATCTACCTGCTCCTCCAAAGAGATGAACTAGCTTCGTGCAGTGGAGAAGACAAGGCGTGTTACAATACTGTCCAAGCACTCTCCAAGATAGTCTTATCGGACGATTGGCTGACCAACAACCTATATAATGAGTTATGAGGGACTATTTATAGCAAAGTGTGGGGTGACCCTTGACATTCCCCTTTGTGATAGTTCATCTAACCTCATGATTCTTCATCTACTCTATGACTATTACATCCAACTATTGACACTTTAACTTCCACTTGACATGACTTTACATTATAATGCACATGTGCTCATGTGAGAAGAAATGGCTTGAGCAAGCCATGCAAGACCTCACTGACACTCGGTCCATTGAGGTGAGACCAACTCTTTGACATGCTTGTGATGGTGAAGGTGGTGAGCTGATGCCAATCTTGGTCGTCCGTGATGATGTGCATGCACCCCATGTTGACATATTATTGAAGTGAACTCTTGCCTCCATTGTATCCGTTGCATTGGTATGGCTCATTCATCCAACTCGTCAACTAACATGTGCATGCTCTTCTTGGGTGCGGTTGAACTGGAAACACACTGATGCATAGTGTCTGTTTTGATCTTCAAGTGTGTGCTGGTGGTCATGCACATCAAATTGCTGAAGTACATGTTCAGCCCTAGTTGGACTTGCTTCTTGTCTTCGCCTTGGTGAGTGTGATGAATGGGTTGGATCGCATGCGCACGCACAATGACATGCATGTTGTTGAATCCCTTGCATGTAATCAACAACACTGCTCACCATGTCTGCTCCTTGCTAGCTGTTGGGATAGATCTAAAACTTGTACGGGCTCAGTTCCATCCGTGAGTGCATGTTGTGCCCACTTCTGTTCCTATTCCTGCTGCAACTCATTCGTCTATCTGTGCAGCTTCATGTTCTTCCTTGAGTTGCTTCTTCAACACATGCAACTCCTTCTTTGTACCATTCTCTGTCTTCGCGCAGTCTTCAAGTCGCGTCATCACCTCATAGCCTGAGTCTTCAAAGTTGCTTTCATCATCAGTGGATCTGCTTGAGCTTGCAACTTTGTTCTGCCTCTATGTTGTTAACAACCTTCCTCTTGCATTTGTTGCATCTGTTTCATTCGTTTCATTCGTTGCATTCATTATGTTTGTTGCATTCATTGTGTTCGATGCATTTGCTACATTCATTGCATTCATTATGTTTGTTGTATTCGTTGCGTTCGCTGCATTCGATACATTCGTTGCATTCGTTGCCTTCGTTATATTCGGTGAATTCGTTGCATTCATTGCATTTGGTGCATTCAGTGCATTCGCTATGCTGCCTTCAGCTGTTGTTCATGATGCTTCTCGTTTTGATGTCGCTACTGTCGTATCTTGATGTCCTTGTCTATGAAAAACTTGATATCTTCGTGAGTAGGAAAACTCGTAGACATTCGATCGACTGCATCTCCCGGTGTTCTCTGAACGGTGTCTTCAACTCTGCTCTCTTGGAAACTATTATACCTATATTGCTGAGAGGCAGATGAACCCCTGCAATACCTGGAAACATGGCAACACTCATATCAAGTAATTTGTTGGTCAAAAACCAAAATTGACTTGAGTACTCATTTGCAACATACTTGTGTGACTGATCAGGAAGGTTTCACAATTTCGGCAGGGAGGTCGGGAGACTGACTACCAAGACTACACAAGGCATAGTTTGGGCTGTTGGGAGACTGAATTACTGGTCAAACTGTGCAATGCATAGTCCAGTCTGGCTGCTGACTACTGGAATTGTGCAATGCGCAATCTCTGCTGGAAATAGTTGCAGGCTTAGTGACCGCATTGTGCAATTTTCCGGGCCAGCAGTCACTGTCCCTCATAAATGCACAAAACAGTCCTAGAGGAGAGTCACTGGGTAGAAATGCACATTTTCTGAGATGAAGATAGAGCCTTCCCTCTCAGGATTGCGTAATGTTGTCTTGGTGAGGCAGAGTTCAGGCCAAGGTTGCCCAGACTCGCCGATGAGCAACTGAAAGCAAATGTAGAAGTGAATGCATGGCGACACTGAGTGAAAGCATAAGTGATTGGATCGTTCATGAAAACATTGAATGAAAGATTCAATAAACATATAAACATGCATGTGGGTGAATCAAGTTGCCGAATCAGTGACCGTTCATGCAAAACAGTCTCATGCATGCCACAACAGTGAGATAGCAACTAAAAATGGAACGGTGCTAGTACAAGCTAGTATGTATCAAAATGACAACAATAATTCACTGAAATCAAATAGACAATGTTCATATGAAGTGAAACACAAAAAGCGCCAGAATGCAACAGAAGTCATGGAAAGCGGGCTTACCCCAAAATAGCTTAGCTAAGCGTGTCGACAGCTCCTAGATGTGATGTGGGATGTTAGAGCTGCAAGGTTGATGTGAGGAATGAGCTCTGCGACATCTGGTTGATGAGTTTTGGTAACATCGAGGTTGTGACGCGCATGCCACAAATCTAGGGAAAGCGACACTTGATGGGAGGTTTCTGAAATGATCCTTGTGTTGAGATTAATGTAGAAACAGTTCAAACAGAACCCTAGATTAGGATTTTGTTCCTATTTTACAGGATTTTGTTCAACTTCCCTAAATGTGTGCTTATTATATATATTCCTCATGTAATGAATGAAAGGAAGAGCGTGTTCTACAATGGCAGTCTTACAGGTGGTGTTCCACACCTGTAAGTTGCTCAGTTTATTAATAAATTTGATTCGTATTTCTTTGACATGGTATCATAGCTACAGGGCTGAGGAAGCCTGTAACCCTAAGTGGAGGCAAAAATTCAACCGACGCGTTTGGAGGGAAATCATGATTGGAGGGACATCATGAGAGTGACATCAGATCACAGATGTCAGAATCCAAAGTTATAGTCTGGCGATCAGAATCTCAAGGTAGAGTTTTATAAATCATATTGTGTCATTAAAGACCTGTTGGGTTGTATGAAGCATATTGCATCGGGTATTCATGTGGGAGGATTGTACAAACTAAATGTCAAAAGAACACCACATTAGGCATTGGCATCATCTGCCATGACTACAGTGGACTTATGGTCCCAGAGGTTCAGCCATATTAACTTCAATGATTTGCTGCTTTTACAAAAAAAAGGTATGGTCGAAGGTCTTCCTGTTTTAAAATCTGCTCATATTGATTGTGATGCATGTGCACTGGGAAAGTTGCACAGAGATAAATTTCCCGTGAATCCCGATAGAGAGAAGAGAGATATACTCGAGCTGGTACATACAGATCTATGTGGGCCTATGCAGACAAGATCGTTAGGTGGTGCATAGCACGTTTTACTATTTATTGATGACTGTACTAGATTTACTTGGGTGTATTTCCTCAGGAAGAAGAGCAACACTTTTGAATACTTCAAGGAGTTTAGAAGTATGGTTGAAAAGCAGACAGGTAAAAGCATCAGGATTCTCCGCTCGGATCAAGGGGGAGAGTACAAGAAAGCTTGTGTACTCAAATATTGCAAAGATAATGGGATACAACAACAGTTTTCAACAAAATAGGGTTGTAGAGAGGAAGAACAGAACCCTTGTGGAGTGTGCTCACAGTATGTTAAAAGGTAAGAATCTTTCTAACGGTTTTTGGGCTGAAGCGATTAATACTGCAGTATATCTAAAGAATAGGAGTCCAACAAGAAGTTTAGATTTCAAAACTCCTTTTGAAGCTTTATTTGGTTATAAGCCTGCAGTTAAGCATTTGAGAGTTTTTGGCAGCAAAGCCTTTGCCCATATCCCAAAGGAAGATAGAAAGAAACTTGACTCAAAGGCCATCAAATGTATTTTTGTTGGGTATTGTACAGAATTTAAGGCTTACAAACTGTTTAATCCCTCTACTCATAAAGTGTTTGCGAGTAGAGATGTAGTGTTTCATGAGTAGGTTAATGATGGAAGCCATGAGAGTGCTAATGAAGAATGGCACGTGCCCTTGTTGGTGGAAGAAGGAAGTGATGAATCAGGTGACAACAATGAGCAACAACAGATGCAGCAGCAGCAGCAGCAGGAAGGGAAAGAAGATGATGTAGCTGTCAAGCCAAGTCCAGAAAATGATGATCACACAAGGTTTGAAGCTACCCCCCCACTCAGGAGATTGGGTAGGAAAGATCATATTCTAGCAAGATATAGGGAAAATTCTTTTATAACTAGTATGATGAATGTTGTTGAACCCTCTAGTTATAAAGACGCTAGTTAATATAGTGAATGGAGGGCTGCTATGGAAGAGGAATATGAATCAATTCTCAAAAACAAAACTTGGAATTTAGTTAAACTACCTAAATGAAAAAAACCCATAGGATGCAAATGGTTGTATAAGCCTAAATATAAAGCATATGGGAGCATAGATAAGTATAAAGCTAGGCTGGTTGCAAAGGGGTATTCACAGCAAGAAGGCATAGATTATGATGAAACATTTGTCCCTGTAGCTAAACTTAACACAATTAGAATGATAATTGCTTTAGCTACTAAACACCATTGGATGATTCACCAGCTAGATGTTAAATCTGCATTTTTAAATGGGGACTTAAAAGAAGAAGTCTACTTAGTGCAACCTGAGGAGTTTGTCAAACAGGGTGAAGAAAATTTAGTTTGCAGGTTGAAGAAAGCGTTGTATGGACTAAAACAGGCACCCAGGTCATGGTATGACAAAATTGATTCATTTTTCTTGCAGCATGGTTATAAAAGGAGAAAAAATGACCCTAATCTTTATACCGTGTTTGATAAAGAGGGAAGGATTGTTTTGATTTCTTTATATGTAGATGATCTAATCATTACAGGGAATGTTGATAATCTCATTAAAGAAATCAAGGAGCAAATGTCAGAAGTCTTTGAGATGAAAGACCTTGGAGAGCTACATTACTATTTGGGTTTGGAAGTTTGGAGGGATTCTGGACAAACTTTTCTGTCACAAAGTAAGTATGTAAGGAGCTTACTGGAAAAGTTCAGAATGGATCAGTGCAAAGCTGCAGCAGTACCTTTACAACAGAACTTAAAACTTTAGAATGATGATGGATCTACAGAGGCAGATGAGACTTTGTATAGACAGTTGGTTGGGAGTCTAATCTACTTGACTACAACTAGGCCTGATTTGGGTTATGCAGTCAGTGCATTGAGCCAATTTATGTCAAAGCCCCTTGAGAGCCATTGGGTTGTAGCAAAATGTGTTTTGAGGTATCTCCAGGGAACCTTAGATTTTGGTATTGTTTATATTGATTTGTGTGATGTTAGATTGACAGGTTTTTCAGACTCCGATTGGGCTGGAAATGTAGATGACAAATGATCCATAACAAGCTATGCATTTAGCATTGGATCTGGGGTCATTACATGGAGCAGCAAAAAGTAGAACACAATATCCTTGTCTTCTACAGAAGCTGAATATCAAGTTATGTGTGTAGAGACATGTGAAGCAGTTTGGTTGAGGAGACTTCTCCTTGATGCTGGAGAAGAACAGAAGGTTGAAACAGTGATCAAATGCGACAACCAGAGCTCCATCAAACTTGCAAATAATCCAGTATTTCATAAGAACACAAATCATATCGGTACACGGTTTCATTTTGTCAGGGAGAAATTTCAATCAAAAGAAATCCATATTGAGTATTATAATAGTTGTGACAATGTTGCTGATATTTTTACCAAACCTCTTGGTAGAATCAAATTTGAGTTGTTTAAGGAAGTGTTAGGCATATCTGTGAATCCATTTCTCCATTAAGGGGGAGTGTTGATATTAATGTAGAAACAGTTGAAACCGAACCCTACATTAGGATTATGTTCCTATTTTATAGGATTCTGTTCAACTTTCCTAAATGTGTTCTTGTTATATATATTCCTCATGTAATGAATGAAAGGAAAAGCGTGTTCTGCAGTGGCAATCTTACAGGTGGTGTTCCACACTTGTAAGCTGCTTAGTTGATTAATAAAGTTGATTCGTATTTCTTTGACACCTTGCATGTAACCTCCAACTGCTAAAAATAGATCCTTGAAACAAGGGATGCCTTTGCATGTTGCCTTGGGAGAATCAACCCATGCATGCAAGTCTATTTTGCTTGGTCCCAGAGGGAACCGGTCAACTCAGCTGCACAGGAAAGAGGTTGTTCAACCGCTGGGAGAAAATGTGCATTTCTGGCCAGGAGCTAGGCTGGCCACCCATGAGATTTGCGCAATTTCTTGGCAGAGCAACTGACTGCTGCCCAAATATGCAAAAATTATGGACAGAGCAGCTGACCGTTGCCCAGATTTGCGCAAATTTTGGGTTGAGCAGCCCTGCTGGGGAAAATTGCGCAATTTTCACTATGAGTGTTGACTTCTAGAATTGTGCAATTCTGGAGCCCAGCAGGCTGCTAGTCAGGATTGTGCAATTTCTAGAGGGAAGGCTGGTTGCCCTCCAGAATTGTGCAATTTCTTGGGGGAGCTGCTCAGCCTGCAGCTGGACCAAGTTCGGGTGATCAGCCTATGAGGGGAATGCATCGAGCTGTGATCGAAAGACTGCCTTTGTGCGAAAAAAACTAAAACTTGTGAACTTGACGAAGCAAGGCAAGCTATTATGAAGGTTGGAAGGGAGGCTCCAAAACGAAGCTAAGGCAAAATTTTATAGGGTGGTTGTAGCCGCTACAACAGGACAATTCGACCACATCCACACCGAACAACCTCCAGCTCATCGTTTTGGAAGCCTCCAGATCACGAAGCTTCTTTTCCTATTTGGGAAAATTTTCCTTTTAGGGATCAACGCAGGTATCCAAGAAAAAAGCGGCTGGCAGTGTGAGGCTAGTATAGTGCAACTAGCGATCAACACAAGTTGCCAGTGTTAGGGTTGCACTGATCCTGAAATTAGGGTTTTAGAGCTCACTTCTTGAGGGAAGGCTCATGGTATGTTTCCATTAGTGTTTCAAGGAGGACCTGAGCTGCATATTAGGATGGGTACACTGCATGATTACCAAGTTTCGGGCACTTCGGGGTATGACACAAGGAATTGCAGGAGGCGTGACAAAATATTGTGTAATAGGGAGTCAGAAAGAGAGAGAGATAACTAAACCAATGCAAAGAAAGATGGAGAAATGGACGGGGAGAGACCTACTAACTTTTATTTTGGAGTACATGATCTCAAATGCAGTGGGAGAGGCATACCCATACCCATCAAGATAATTGAGTACAAATAATAATGGTGCACCTAACATTGTGGGTCTAAACAAAAAATTACATGATACATTATACATGTTATGTTGGCATCAATGGGCCTGAATGCGATACAATAATACAATGAGTCCCATATACATAATTTGCCTCGAAAACAAAGGTCATGAATGAATACAATAACATATGTTGATTTGAATACATGAGACATAATTCCCCTCAAGCTCACATGGTGAGGGGAGATCAAAACCAAAGAAGCCTTGCTGAATAGGAAAGGGCTCTGAAGATCTGAATGGACTGTCTAAAGGAGACATGCATGTTGTGGGTGTTGCAAGCAGTGGAAACCGAAAAATTTAAATCTATGGAACTGAATTTGAGGCTGGATCATTAACTGTTGTCATCCGAGCATGTGGGGCCCTACCTAAAGTGCCACCCCCTTAGGAGGTTTGGAACATCTCACACACACCTAGGAAACGCTGGTACAATATGTTGGATCATTGGACCATCAAGTGTACAATTCTCGATCCTGCGATAATGAGCTCGAGTTGAGCACACAAGAAACAACCAAGTCAAAAGAAAATGATGATTCCGTTTACTTGATCTGAGGCACTGAACAATGATGAAGGCTGGAACCAAGGTACACTGCCCTCTAGACCACTCTCCTCAAATAGATGTGTTGAAGTCGATAGAAGAGGACCCACCAGAGTTGAGGAAATGAATATTCCTAAACAAAGGCACGATGATCATAGTAATGTTACTGATGGACTGACACCATGGATGATGATGGAAGGAAACATGATGAGTGGTGCATTGATGAATTCCTTTCTCATAGCATAATATGCATGGTTGACCCGACATCAACTGAATCGATTCTAGAGGGGATGGTCAATTACTTAGAAAAAGGCTTTTCAAAGACAGATCAAAATAGATGGAGGCCACATATGAGCAACATGGGATGAATTTGATGCAAATAAGGATGGTGTACTATAACAGGACTCAATGGGACTTGGAACAAGCTACATGGGTGAAAGGGTGATTCATCTTAGATGATCTAAATAGGGGTGACTTGATATTGTTGCCACATGGGAGAGATCCAAAGGGGACCGTAAAAACATGAGTAAATGATGGTTACTCACGAAAAAAATCACCACATAAGTCAACAAGTGCAAGGAAAAGTGGTACCAAAGTACAGGTAACTCATATGAAGAGATTCAATTTTAATGGGCGGTAAAGTGAGACCTAATGGAAAAAATGGCTTCCTGGTGAAGTTTCAAATTGCCTAAAACAAAGGTAGGCCCATTATAGATCTTGATGGGAGCTTTCCAATGGTTTCGATAGTTCATTAAACCGAGCTACATTTTGGTCGCATTGGGCGAGGACAAAACTAGGGTTTTTCCCATAAAAGGGCTTCTTGCCCCCAAATCCAATTCATTTGCATAGTGAGTTGTTGGAGAATTTGGAGGGGAGGAGAAGGCCCTAAATCTTGTGGAGATCGTAGTAGAAAAACCAACTATCGGATTTCGGACCTGCAAGTTTCAGGTAGGTGAACTTACTTGTCTAAAATGGCCTTAATGATTCTTGGAAGAATGGTTGCTAATGAAGAATCAAGGTAAGGAATACAATAATGAACTACTAGAGAAGATCTAGGATAATCTCTGCCCACTAAGCCAAACATGGGGACCAGGTAGTGAGGGTGGTATCTCATAGAGTAGAACATTTGAAGATGTGGTATTAAGCATCTACGTTATTTGATGTGTATATGGCTCACCAGAAAGACTGGTAGGAAAAACTATCCAAGGAATGAGTGGATAATTGACCATACCTAGATCATTGGGGTCTATGTTGAGACTTATGTTAATCAAATCAGAAGGTGGTCATGGGCCATCATGCCCCCAAGCATGGGATATTATCCCTAGCAGTGATGGAGGGGGTTGATTGGATATGAAAAGGTGGGAATGATTCCCCTAGCTGGAGGAATTTGTGGAGCGTCATTGTGTTCCAAGTGCTCAAATAAGGGATTCGAGCATTTGGTATTACTAGCACAAGATCCTCCAAAGGATGATGAGTAGATGTAGGGGCATGTGTGCCCCAATTTTTAGATGGGTCAATGCAGCATGTTATGGACATGTCAAGTGTATTTAGAATAGTGGACTCTAAACACATTTGGTGATGTGGTTCGCCATTTGTTGTTTATGGTTGTCTTCCTGGGGGAAGAATGTATGATGGGTGCAGTATGAGAAAGTAAATGGTGGATTACCAATCTCATTTGGCACTACATATATTAAATGAATGGATTGAATTTTTGGGTTCGCATACATGGTGTCACTATACCAAATAGTGGCTTCAGATATAAAAAATTGATGCTCTCCTAAACAACACAGTGGTTGAACAATAACGATGTCTGAGGGACTGGGCTATTAATGTAATATGGAGGAATTATTAAGTCGATCATCCCTAGAGTGATCTGAAGTGATATGAGACTCTAGAGGTTCTTCTTAATGGGCAATAATAATGGTACTAGAGTCGTCACTACCAGATGCACTAGGAGGGATGAGGACAATTGTTTCTCCTAGACTCTCCAAAATAGATGCCCCCTTACCCAAATATTGTGTGGCAATGTAATGGCCACAAGGTGGATGCGGTTCAAATTCATGGGCTTGAAGTAAGGCGTGATGGAACCAATCATCATTATGGGAGACATGGTTCACTTGTGCATCGTTAGAAAGAGTGGGAAAATGACTAGTAGATGAGACATCTACCGATGTTGAGACAAAAGTGTTCTCCAAAGAAGGTTCAACATAATAACAATAGGAAACTCCAAGAGTGTCCCAATACATTGACCCAATGGATGATGATAGGTAGAGAATAGGGGTGGAACTATCTGTCATCTTGACATTAGGAGGAAGGATCACAATGGGTACTTGAGAGACCTCATGTCCTAGCGATGTATTGGGGCTATGAATAGCAGGCAAAGGAGATGATGAAATACTATGAGCGACATCTAACTCACGAAGAACTTGAAGTGTATCATGAAAATATTCGAGACAGGGACAGTGATGGGAGTAATTTCCATAGTTATCACACAAAGCACAAGGGTGATTTGTGCGTAAGGTTCTGTTCTTCTTAGCTGACTCGAGTAAGGTGACATGGACCTTAAGAATGTTAGAGTCAGGAAAGGTATCAGAGACTACGCTCTTGATATAAGGGAGCTTGGGACAATTATTGGTGGCATGCCCAACAACATCACACAAAGCACATGGAGGAGAAGGCTTGGGTGGTTTGGGAGGAGTGGGAGTTGCTTGGGATGCCTTACCTTTGGTTCCCTTTTTATGGGCTTTCCCCCCTCACCAGATGCTTTCAAAACAAGAATAGTGGTTTGTTGAGGTTGTTAATGAACTGAAGCAGAGGAAGGCGTGGTTACAATGGGTTAAACCAGAGTCAAAGTTGTATAAGGTTTGAGGTGGTCGGGAGGAGTGTTTGCAGGATGATTAAAGTACCAGACTGGGATCCCCAAGGTGATGTTATGAAGACTCAATGTAGCCATTACAAGGGTAGAAACTATTCCTAATGGCGGGAACAAGAAAGGTATTTAATGAGAGGGGTAGTGACCTAGAGGAACTTCTCCTGGATGAGAGAGACCTAGGGGAACAGTTCTGGGTGGAAAAGGGTTGGAAGAGATACCGACAGGAAGAAATTGGCCTCGAGGAATTGTACCTGAGGGGTGAGATGAGCCTGGAGCATGAGGTTGTGTAGGAGCTGTTTGTTGAGAAGGCATACCAGACTGCTTTCCCGCAGCCCGTGATGCTTGAACCATGCAAACAGTGGAAGAGCTAGGCTTAGAAGGAGTAGGTGGTGGGACATAATAAGCCCCAAGCAGCGCGAAATATTTATAGACTCCAAGAGAAACATCGATAAAGGTGGGGAAAGTATTATTGTCAGTCATATATGAGATGGTGGTCTGAGGTAGGTTTGAGACCGAGGGTCATAGTAAGTCAACTAATCAATAGTGACAATCTTTCCATTATGAGGAAAGAACATCTTGCAAAAGATAGCGGATGCAACAACTGACAGGACATAGGTGTAACTATGACCCAACAAGATGTTATAATTTAATAGGGTGTCAATGACTTCGATCCAACAACAGTAATGGTACAGTTGTGATATAAACTAAGGGGCTGTGAGGGGTGACCATCCCAAGCACAGAGAGTGATGGTGTATGGGGATAGGTTAGGGGAACCAAGTTTCTTCCAAAAATTGGTGGCCATCACACAAGTGGAGGCGCCTTCACCTATGATACACCACTGGTCAATGACATTTTTATGGATACTGGTATTTTAAAGGAAACAGTTGAGGGAAGGGGGGGTGTTCTACTTTGTTAACATCAAATATAATCAAACAATCATCATAGAGATCCATAGTGCCCAAAGCATATAATAGAGATTTCTATTTGGATGGGCACATCTGGAGGACTTCTAGCATTGACATGGCAGTAGGAGATTGCGCCAAGTCATATACTATGCTATAAGTACGGGTGGATTTACAAGAAGCATCATTTTGATGTAATGGACCTTTGGGGACCTTAGGGGGAACCTCTACCCTAGCAAAGGGATTTGTAAGGTAACGTTTGTTGATGAAAGAGGCTCAGTGGAAACTTTAGGTTCGGAATCAGTCGTTGACTTTACAGGGGCTCATCATATTGGCACGACCGAGTCCGGAGGTTGACTTGTTCAATATTGACTTCGTCCGAAATCATCATGAGGATTTGCTAATTGTTTTGACCAAATTGTGAAGGTTGAGGGGATGCATTACCTTGTGTGGGTTGGGAGCTATATATCCTTAATGAGGAAAAGGATTGGTAAGCACAGTTAGTTGTGATGAAGCAAGAGGGGAGGAAGTGGATCAATTGGCTCAGGTCCTCTAGAAGCAACTACTTGAGCTTCCCATACCTGTCGCATCAAAGGTGAAAGGGGAAATTCGTGAGTATAATTCCTAAATACTCTGAAACATGCACAAGGTTTGTTCGTTCGAAGAGACTTGTTTTTCTTGGGTTGCCCGCCCTGTTGCTAGGTTGCAGTATTAGGTTGATCTACTTTGGAGGCATTAGGTGGTGGACCTTTGTTTCCCTAATTACCTTGAGATGGCTAGTTCCAAATACCATTCCCCTTGTTTCATCTCTTGGTGTTGGGGGGGATTGGTTGCACTCTGATAAGAATACACTTGACCTTGAGGATGTGGTTGTTGTTGTGGAAGAGGCGAGGAGGCATGGGAGGTTGGGGCGTTGGTGCTGGCGAGGTTGGAGCACTAGTCGGTGCATAAGGATAATAAGAATTTATGGCAACATTAGGATAAACATGGGAAGCAATGAATGGCCCTATCATCTATTGATGTAGATGGAATTTGTAATAGATCTAACCTGCAAATATATGAGAATACAAATATACCCAGAAATAATAAGATAGAAATAGATAAATGCTTCTCTTTATTGATCAAACCCTTAAGGTAGGGCAACACCATACATTCACTCCTTAAGGAAGGAGAACACTCCACAAGCCATATGCTTGTTCATACAATATTCCTTGACACCTCTCAATGGGGAGTCTCTAGCCTCTATATAAGCCTCATACATACAATACCATGGGTCATTACCATGGTTCCCTCAATACCATCCATCTAATACAATGGCTTACTACATTATTGCTAACTACTTGTGGTCCCTTACATGATACGGGTTAACCACTTTATTTATTACTATGGCCCATCCCATTATTACATTATTCCCTTGGGTACCTCCCTTTGTACCCCATACTATCCCCCCTAGGTATACTACATTCCACCCCCCTTAAAAATGTTTCATCCCCGAAACATAAGAAGAACACAAGTAATAAGATCTACTCAAAAGAGTAGTCCATT
Organism: Pinus tabuliformis; assembly: GCA_031772625.1. Classification (NCBI taxonomy): domain Eukaryota; kingdom Viridiplantae; phylum Streptophyta; class Pinopsida; order Pinales; family Pinaceae; genus Pinus; species Pinus tabuliformis. Next base: position 2,068,665,846 of record CM062818.1, on the reverse strand, counting down.
GGTACCATGCATGTGCATCTAGCCATCCAAGAGAAAGGTGAACCCTCGATCCAGCGGGTGCCTCGCTCACTTGAGATGGAAGTTGACCCTTGTGGCTCTTTTGTGTTGATGTGTAGTAGGTGGATCATCGCCCCTCTCTATCTGTCATGCGGGGGTTGTTGTCCTTGTGGCTAATTTGTTGCCATCGTGTTGGTTGTTTTCTTGTAAGGTGATGTGGGTGGTGATATGCTGAAGTTTTAACCAACGGTGTATATTTTTTTAATTCACCACCTAATGGTGCCTGATTGGTATATGGTACATGTTGTGGCATATGTTGTTGTTTCTTATCTTCCAATATTACTTCAACCACGGATTCCTCATCTGATGTATCCGTACCTATAACATTTTCTGCTTCAGCCTCCTTGGACTCTACCTATTTTTCTCATACCTGGTTTGATGTTTGTGTTTGGTTGTCGACCATCAAGGGCTCATCATATGATGTGTCAGTCCCTGGAACATCTTCTGCTTCAGCCTCCATGGACTCTACCTGTTTATTGATGGAAATATCATGTAATGTAATTTTCTTCTTTTTACACTAGAGCTTCAGGAATTTCTTCTGCACATTAATATTGATAGTACCCACAGATTCCATCCAAGGGTATCCCAAAACAACATCCACCTTAGCCATACCTGAAGCATAAAAATCAAAATGCAATACATACTTGTCCATGGAAATCTTTAAATCTTTATAAAATTGCATCTGCTCATTATTAACCTGTGTGTGCTCCATTTGTTTAGCTAGAATTTGCAATCTTTTTGCCAAATTAACATTTATAAAATTTTGCTTTCAACTAGGATTAATAGACACAATTATCTTCTCCTTCTGAATATAGCCATGAACCTGTAATAAGGAAATACCAGTAGAAAATGACCCCTTACATGTCTCATTCCCCTATTTTTTAGTATGAGACCATTTGTCCAAAATGACTTTTTCAAATTCTTCATCTGAAAATTTGAACTGCTGGGTGCCAAGTGAGTAATACCATATGGCAGCGTCTTCTTTCAAAGTAAGCCATAGGAAACTTGTCCAATTTTTTGGATGGTTTTTCTTAAGATCTTTTATGAATTCTTCAATAGTAGGACCATTATCTTTTCCCGTAAAAAGAGGATCTTTGCTAGGTTTTTTGGTTTTCTTCTTTCTAGTGTGAGACCATTTGTCCAAAAATAGTTTTTCCATTTCATTAGCACTACATAACTTCAGAAACTCACTGTCAAGTGATTTCCACCATATAGAAGACTCATCTTTCAAATAATACCCTATGGAGTCCTTCCAAAAGAATGGCCTGTCACACTTCTGATATTGTATAAATTTTTCAATAGTCGTCCCATCATTTTTTCCTGAAAACATATTGCTAGAAGCCATGAAGAGGGTTTTGAAAAAAAATCACTTGGCGAAAATTTAAAATGGCCATAGTTTAGTCAATATTTCTCAAAATCCCTATTATGAACTATTTTCGGAAATGGAAAGACCATTCTGCAGCTTCCCATGTGATAGAAATCCCGATCTAGGCACTGGAATTTCAGATTTGCACTGCAGTTGTCCCGCCATCACAAAAATTTCTTAAAAATGAGCTGATTTTAAATCAGCGCTATCTCCCTCATCCAAACTCCAATTCGACCGATTTTTTTTTTTGAATTTGGGTATTTTTTCGCAAAGAACCCAGATCTGCAATTAGATTATGCAAATGTTGCCCTGGAATGTATAGATCTGATCTGCAAACTCACCGCCCTGAAAAATGTTTGCAACACAACTGATTTTTAAATCAGCGATATGTCCCTCATCCATTCTCCGATTTGGCCATTTTTTTTTTCAAATTGGGTATTTTTTCACAAAGAACCCAAATATGCAATTAGATTCTTCCAATTTTTCACTAGAATGTACAGATATGATCTGCAAACTCGCCGCCCAAAAAATTCTTGCAAAAAATAATAATAAAAAGTCTTCGCTTTGCCCAAAAGTGCTCTGATACCACTTGTAATAGATCTGACTTGCCAATATATGAGAGTAAAAATATACCCAGAAATAATAAGATAGAAATAGATAAATGATTCTCTTTATTGATCAAACCCTTAAGGTAGGGCAACACCATACATTCACTCCTTAACGAAGGAGAACACTCCACAAGCCATATGCTTGTTCATACAATATTCCTTGACACCTCTCAATGGGGAGTCTCTAGCCTCTATATAGGACTCATACATACAATATCACGGGTCATTACCGTGGTTCTCTCAATACCATCTGTCTAATACAATGGGCTTATTACATTATTGCTAGCTACTTGTGGTCCCTTACATGATACGGGTTAACCACTTTATTTATTACTATGGCCCATCCCATTATTACATTATTCCCTTGGGCACCTCCCTCTGTACCCCATACTATCCCCCCTAGGTATACTACAGGAATTTGCATATGATGTGTTGGGACCTGGATAAGAGTTGGCATGTGAACGATCGAGGGGGCATAGGCGCAAGCGGAACTGGTCCCCCCTTGGGGTTGACCCTAACTCAAAGGAGGTTGAGGGTATGACACGGATCCAATGATACTATCAGCGACATGAGATGCCCCTAGTGCATTAGAAACACTAAGACGAGGAAAATTGAGAAGGATAGTATAAACATAACCTGATTGTGCATAGATCAGGTCATATTTCAAAGTTATATGGAGTGTTTCTTCCTCAAACTAAGGGAAGTGAGAGGCGACATATTTGTAGGAATTTACAGGGTAAGTTCCTCAGAAAGAATACCAAAAGGACACCGCTCACAACCAGATCTCAAATCAATACACCAGTATTTTTGACGTGGTTAAAACCCTCAGAGTGCAAGGAGGGAAACAGTCCATGGCCTGTCCCAACGTGGGTACAGACAATTTATTAATCAAAGAATGAAAATTTACATAAGCTTCTCTCATGCACGGATTACTCGAACAATGACCCTCCATGCGCTTTAAATAGAACTCATGGACCAATCGGGTGTCAAGCCACGGATCAAGTGTCGATAATACCGAGGTGAGAGTGAACCGTCGGATCACTACATATCGTGACCGTCGGATTGCAAGTTACAATATGTACAACGGTAAAGAAACACACTTTACCTAACTCTATACCTAACTCTAAACTAGACCAAGTTGAACTTAACTATATCCTATGTGTCGGAATATCCTAACATCCCCCCTTAAGAACAACTTGGGATAGGATTGAAGGATTTACAAATATGACACAATAGGAGAAGGAAGGAGGCACTAGAGCCTATCCCCCCTTAGCGACAACTTCCTGAACTCCAAGCATATATCGAAGTTTAGTGAACTTCGCCTCTGTGAGAGCCTTTGTGAAGATGTCTGCAACCTGATCATCTGTTGGACAATATTGCACTTCAAGAACATGGTCATGAATGAGCTTTCTGATGAAGTGCATGTGTAGTTCGATGTGTTTGCTGCGCTGATGCTGAACTGGATCTTTGCATAGCTGAATGGCACTTTGATTATCACACCAAAGTGTGGTTGGATGCTGCTGCTCAAAGCTAAACTCTGATAGGATCTGACGAAGCCACAAGGCTTCCTTACTAGCTTCCACGGCACCACGATACTCTGCTTCTGCTGACGAAAGAGAAATGGCAGCCTGTTTCTTACAAGCCCATGTAATTGGTCCTGAACCAAGAGTGAAGACATAACCGGCAGTAGACTTCCGATCATCAGGGTCACCAGCCCAATCAGAATCAGTGAAACCAACTAACAGAGGAGCTGCTTTGGCACTGTAATGAATCCCAAACTGTACTGTACCTCGAACATAACGAAGTATTCTTTTGGCTGCTTTCCAATGACTTTCACGGGGGTTTTGCATAAAACGAGCAACAAGGCCAACAGCAAAGGAAAGATCAGGACGAGTATGGGTTAAGTACAAGAGTTTTCCTACAAGTTGACGGTATAAGGTAGCATCAACTTCAGGAGAAGTACAAGAGACTGAAAGTTTGACTCCAGACTAAAAGGGAGAAGGGGCTGGCTTACAGTCTTCCATGTGAAAATGACGAAGAATATCACAAGCATACTTGGACTGGGAAAGGGAAATACCTTCCTTGGATTGCAAGACTTGAAGACTGAGAAAATAGTGTAAGTGTCCTAAGTCTGTCATTTCAAATTTCTTTTTAAGGATAGACTTCACATGGTTTATAAGGTTGGGATCACTGCCAGTAAGGATAAGATCATCAACATAAAGAACAAGGATGATAAGAGAGTCACCCACTTTCTTGGTGTAGACAGTATTGTCAGAATGACACCTAGAAAAGCCAGATTCTAAAAGAAAGCTATCCATTTTGGCATACCAAGCCCGAGGAGCTTGCTTGAGACCATAAAGGGATTTCTTAAGTCGACACACAAGGCTGGAGTCTGTTTGTATGAAGCCAATGGGTTGTTCCATATAGATTTCTTCCTGCAAGTCCCCATGCAAGAAGGCAGATTTAACATCCATCTGATGGACTTCCCATTTTAAAGAGGCAGCAAGGGAAAGAACAAGGCGGATAGAGTTCATTTTGGCAACAGGGGAGAAGGTTTCAGTGTAGTCAATGCCTTCAACCTGTGAAAAGCCCTTAGCAACTAGACGAGCCTTATGTTTATCAACTTTCCCATCTGGTCCATACTTGGTTCTGTAAACCCATTTGCATCTAACAAGTTTGCGTCCCTTTGGTAGAGGAACAAGATCCCATGTATCATTTGTCATCAATGAATGATATTCTTCATTCATAGCTGCTTCCCAATGTGGATGGCCTGAAGCTTCTGCAAAAGTGTCAGGATCATGATTTACTGGAGCTTGAGCCAGTAAAGAAGAGGCTCTTTCAAACTGAGAACGTGTACGTCGTTGATCTGTAGGATCACCGGCAAGATCACCTGCTGCATCCCGAGTAGCACGGACCCATCTTGGAAGTTGAGGATCCTGAGAAGGTGGGGGAGGATTATCATCCTCGCTTTCATCATCAGAAGAAGAAATGTTTTCAAAGATAGAAGAGATAGGAAGAGGTGGCACATCCGCCGGACTAGGCTCGCAGGCCGATTTATTTTCATCAAATTTTACATCTCTTCTAATGATAACATTTTTGGACTTAAATGGAATAAGTCTATAACCTTTTACATCTTCAGAATATCCAACAAAAGTACATTTCTCACTCTTAGGTTCTAAAGCTTTATGCTTTTCATCTGGAATATGGGCCCATGCTTCACTTCCAAACACACGAAAGTGACTTACATCTGGTTTAATGGAACTCCAAGCTTCTTCTGGAGTGATATTCTCTAGAACCTTAGTAGGAGTGCGATTGATTATATAATTTGCACAATTAATTGCTTCGGCCCAAAAACTAAGACTGAGTCCTTTAGATTGCAGCATACAATTAGCCATTTCCTTTAAGGTGCGATTTTTCCTTTCAGCTACACCATTTTGTTGTGGAGTGTATGGAACAGTATGTTGCATTTGAATTCCATTTTCGGTGCAAAAGTTGATGAATGCGTTTTTAACATATTCTCCACCATTATCAGTTCTTAGCTTAAGAATTTGATGTCCAGATTGTTTTTCAACAAATGCTTTGAAGGCCAAAAAAGTGCTAAATACTTCGCTCTTGAGTTTTAAGAAGTATACCCAAGTGCGTCTAGAGAAATCATCAATGAAAGTTAAGAAGTACTTGCAGCCAGAGAATGAAGCAACAGGAAGAGGACCACATAAATCACTGTGCACAAGCTGTAAAGGGGCTGAGGCGTGCCAAGAGGCACGTTTGTCAAAACTGTCCCGATGATGTTTTCCGAGTACACATCCGGAACAAACACCATCTTTGCAAGATACCATAGGAAGACCTGTCACCATATTTTCTTTACATAGATGCTGAAGGGAGCGATAGTTTAAGTGACCAAACTGCTCATGCCAAAGTTTGCTCACTTCATCATTATGAGCAACAAATACTGAGGGAAGATGGGATGACCCAAAGTTGTGAAACTTATACAACCTTTTGGAATCATCAGCAAGACCAGTAGCTAGAATCTGTTTAGGATCTTTTAGATCCTTGATTACAACATCATGAGGTGAAAATTCAACAATTTTACCTTCACCTGAATGAGTTATCTGATAGACAGATAGAAGGTTGCAGGATAAGTTTGGAACACATAATACATCATTGAACTGACCATTGTCTAGATGAACAGTTCCAGTCCCTACAACATTAAGAGATCTATCATCACCAACATATATATTTTTGGTGTTACAATCATTTAAAGAAGAAAACATGGCTTGGTTTTTGGCCATGTGACAAGAGGCTCCAGAATCAATGAGCCACTCATGAGAATGAGAAGAAGAAGAAGATACATTTAATGCATAACCAGACTGAGATGATTGACGATGACATGCAGAAAGTGCCATTCCGGAAGTTGAAGTTGAAGTAGGCTCCAGATGGATGTTATGTTTCTTCATTGCGGCTTCCAAGGCTTCCATCTTCTTAAAGCATTTAGATTCTAAGTGGCCATCTCGATTACAAAAGTTACAATGTCTGTCAGTCCTCTTCCATTTGTTTTTATTGGTCTTGTCATTTTGCTGAAATGATCTTTCATCTTGAGGCTGAGTTGGTTTAGGACCATTCCTTTGAGGATAAGACTTCTTAGGATTCTTTGAATTTGGTTGCTGCTGGGCGGCTAACGCTTTCGAGGAAGAGTTTCCAAGATTAAGAAGACCAAGGTGTAAGAGTTTTTCTTGTTCTCTTATTAAGGAATCACAAAAGGAGTCAAAGGAAGGGGGTTTGTAGTCTTTGCCTTGACAAATGAAAGCCTCCCTTGTAGAATGGAAAGTGGAAACAAATACAGAGTAGGCTGGTCCCAACTTAGTAAGGATGGAATAAATAAGGTTACCATCTTCTTTCTTAACTTTAACACCTTCCAAAAGATATCTAAGGGTCTTGAATTTGGACAAGAAATCTTCAATGCAAGAAAAATTATTAGGATCCAAAGTAAGCAACTCATTCTCAAGTTGATGGGCTCTAATTTCATTTTTAATCCCAAAAACTTTAGCAAGTTTTTCTAATGCTTCATGAGGAGTTTCAATTTCTGCAATGTGGAATCTAAGATCAGGAGAAACAGACATTCCTATCAAACCACGTGCTTGATCTTGTCTATTTTCCCATTTTTCGGCCTTGTCTTCATCTTTGGGTTTCTTCTCTTGGTCTGTGGCTATTCTGAAGAGACCTTTACTTCTAAGTAAATCTCCCATGTAGGCTACCCATTGGAAGTAGTTAGTGCTGTCAAGAATGACTTGGCATGGACTTTCCATTTTTTGAAAAAAAACTGAAGCTGAAGATGCTGAAAGTAAGTGGTCCAATGGATAGATCTCGAAAAAATAGGCGGTTTTAAAAAAAACGGCTCTGAAAAAGGCTTCCGGATGAAGAAGTTATGGCTTTTTGAAAAAAAATTGTTGACGTTGCCGGCAAAGTGCGCGAATGTGCGGGAATGAAAAAAATCCGCCCCCACAAAATGGAGACTTGAACCCAAGACCTCTACTCTCTTAAAAAGTCTTTGAACCAATTGATCTATACAAAATATTTGAGAGAGAGAGAGAGAGAGAGAGGGGGGGGGGGGGGGGGGGGCTCGATTTGTGTGCTTGCCTTGGGAAGGCTCTTTTCCCCTACAAAACACAAAACACAAAACCCAACACGAATATGCAAAGAAAAACGAACCTTACGGCTCAAAGTTAGCTTTAGCCAAAAAACTAGAATTTTTTTTTTTTTAAATCTCAAAGTTAGCTTTTAACCGAAAAACTAAATATTTTTCTCAATGTTTCTGATTTTCCAAGATCACACTAAGGTGCAGGGAAAAGAGCATACGCATGAGAAAAATCCTTTCTTTCTGTTTCTGATTTGCCCAGATTGCACAGAGTCGCAGGGCAAAGAGCATACGCAGAAATGAAAGGTATAGATCCGGGAAAAAAAAGGCTAAATAAACCGAAACCGAAATAAGCAGAGAGAAAATGACAGTAAACTGCAAAAAAAAACTCTGTATACCTCCCGATCTGAAAAATGACGCAGCTAGGGCTACCGGAAACCTTTTCGCGTGAAACGAAAGGGGTTCCTCACTGAAACAGATGCTCCGAACGCAACAGAGCAGTCCTCTCGGCCCGAAAGCAGTCAGAAACAGCAGATCTAGGAAACGACAGCCGCATGCAGTTCTACCAGCTTCAGATTTGGATCACCAACGGACGCGGCCCTCAAATAGCTCTGATACCATGTAGGAATTTACAGGGTAAGTTCCTCAGAAAGAATACCAAAAGGACACCGCTCACAACCAGATCTCAAATCAATACACCAGTATTTTTGACGTGGTTAAAACCCTCAGAGTGCAAGGAGGGAAACAGTCCACGGCCTGTCCCAACGTGGGTACAGACAATTTATTAATCAAAGAATGAAAATTTACATAAGCTTCTCTCATGCACGGATTACTCGAACAATGACCCTCCATGCGCTTTAAATAGAACTCATGGACCAATCGGGTGTCAAGCCACGGATCAAGTGTCGATAATACCGAGGTGAGAGTGAACCGTCGGATCACTACATATCGTGACCGTCGGATTGCAAGTTACAATATGTACAACGGTAAAGAAACACACTTTACCTAACTCTATACCTAACTCTAAACTAGACCAAGTTGAACTTAACTATATCCTATGTGTCGGAATATCCTAACAATATTTACCCATGATATCCAATTGTGTTGTAAGGAACAAATCCATATAAACAAAGTCTTCGAATTCATGGGCCCTACATATGCTCATCCTTATGCGCCATTCTTGGACATGATCAGAAAGGCGGGTGGAAGAAGTTTGACGAAAGAAGTCAAGGGTTCGATACCGGTGTCATAACAAGGAGGTAGTTCGAATTAGGATAGAAAAGCTTTAGCGAGAGTCATGAAGGTGGAATGGAAGGTATGCGGTTGATACACATACCATTTTGTAGCAACTCCAGCAAGGGTGTGTTGGAAGAGGCAAAGACAGATGGAGTCTTCAGTGATGGAATTGGGTGACCACCACATGTGAAATGAGCGAACATGATTTGTGGGGTCTTCTCCAATATTACCTTCTAACTTGGGGATGTCAAAAGGAAGATTGGTATGCATAGGAAGCCAATATGGGTTATGGAGAAGAGGACCATTGATGAGCTAGTTGAAATCAAAGAGGTTCAAACCAGCCATATAGGGGAGAAATTGAATATTACTGATCATACCGCTAGCGGTTCTGCCTATGGGGTTACCTTGGTTACCAACTTGGTTTCCTACACCCATGATGGTTCCTGAAATGGTGGAAGTACGGGGTTGGGAGGATGCAGAATCAAAGGATGAAAGTGAAGAATCAGAAGAACTAGAGTTAGAATGGGGACTCAATGGAGACTAGGAGGATGAAGTCAAACTCGATGGGGAGAAGTAATATGTCCTAAAGGAAACTAGGGGCAAAGACCACAAAGTCTCTGCAAAAAATACTTAGGTGGCGTAATGATGTCAAGAAAAAGATGACACTATAAACTAAAGGGAGATGATAGGAGAAAAGAGAAACAAATAGCAAGAAAACACCTAGTGCAGTGGTGCCAAGTGCAAACTAACTATATTAATATGTTACTCTAATTTAAGAAAACACATCCTATCAAAGAAAAATGACCTCTAACCTATAGGTGATCTAAATCCTCAAAAAAGTGCTATATCTACTATTTCAGATGGCCTTCCAAGAGACTTTTGACTTGACAAAATATGATTGTTGAAAACAGAGTTGTCTAGAGAAAGGTGGGGTAGAGAACCAATTGTTACCCATAGTTATTCCTATAAGGTGTTTTCCTATGATTGGTCACCACAGTTGCCTTTGTCCCACAAAATTGGTCGAGTCTTGAGCTTCTTGGTGATCATCCAATGCATGAGATTCCCTTCCATGGGTTGGGTAGCCCTGAGGAGAACCGCTCACACGATGACCTGGCCTAACACCCTCTGACTCGGGTTTCTAACGCACTCTGACTTTGGATTGTGGGATGGTGAAGAATTTCAATCTCCCTAATATGTCAACTTATATGTCTTAATGTAAGTGATCAACGGGTGTTATTAGAAGCATATCCCACTGATCCTACACCTAACTACACAGATTATTTAGCCCTAGTGCCCAACTGGGATTAATCTATGTTAGTTGAATTATTAAGGTGTAATGTCTCAAGTCTTGGCTTGGCGATGTTAAGAAATCTCACGTTCGTTTAGGGTGTGAGTGTGTGAAATAATGTGTCAAGTGGATGAGTTAATTGAGCATGTTTTATGATGCCATGTGTTGTTGAAAATAAAGTGCTAAAAAATTGTAAATAATGTTGAAAATGGATAGTAAAATAAATAGTCAATTAGAGCACAAAAAACCCCACCCAAAAAGGAAAATAAGAAGCAAAGAAAGAGGTGGAAAACAAGCTACTCAAAGACATGCTTATGGCCCAAAATATCTAAGGTCAAAGGGACTAGGATCTATAGGCAACAATCTATTGTAAATGATGCAGAAAACCAACATAGAACAAAGGGTAAACAACTGGTAAAGGGAAGAAAAATGGTTGCAAAATGAAGGATACTCAAGGGGATCCTATGGAGGAAAGCCAACACTAGATTCAAAGTGGAATAAAATGTTGTAAAAAAGTGTCTAAAGGGACTGTTATAACCTGCCAAAAAGACTGAAAAAACAATGGCTGAAACTACTGCAAACTAGACTCCCCACTTTAGAAACCCTTACCTTAAATGGTGGAAGTGTACTCTAAACCATAGGGTGCTTTCTCCTTCCTCAACAAAAGTTTTCTAAGAGGATCAAGGCCTAACTGTGACATGGGAAAGATAAAAAACCCTCCCCGACACACATGGAGTAGTCACAATTTTTTTTGAAAAATGCTGAAAAAAGTTTCTACAAAAGGAAGAACGAAAACACTGACCTATAAAGTGCGTTGGAACACGGATCAGGGACTGAAAAATGTATTAGGATGCAGAAAAGAGATTGAAAAGTTTGTTATGCTCCTGCAACTCTCGCTCGACAGATCTCACCCAGATTGTGTCATCTCCTACTTGGTTGGTACTTATGAGCTCCTGAAATATTCGGAACTCAACAAAAATGAATAATTTTCCAAAATACGAAGTAGATCTAAAAATAGAAATTAAGAGGCTAAAAATAGCTGGAAAAATACTGAAGAAGGTTGAAACAACAGTCACCAAGGTTCTAAATTACTACACCACTGGGGTTGCCATTTGTTGACAACTATGTAGCTAAAGACCCAATGGAGTCGCCATTTGTTAGTATGAAAATTCTTAGTAGGTGTACCAAAAATGCTTCACTTAAGTCACTGGTGACAAGTGACCCTAACGACAAAATGTGATCGCTTTTATGCTCTATATGTGATATAGCCCTGTAGAAAATATATGATGCAAACCCAACCATATAGTAGCAATAAAAAAAAAGTGAAATAACCCAATAGAAGGACTTCAAATGAATAATATCTTATTAAAAGCACCCGACGAAGAAGATTTACAACATGAGTTTCTAAACCCCCCTTCATGGGATGGGTCTTTTTGATGTCCGTGTGCTTCATTGATCTTATTATTCTCTCTCAAATATGAAAAAAAACCCAAAAGCAAGATGGAACTCAAGTGGGAGTTCAAATGACATGAGATGATAATGATATGGTTAAGAATGAATGGAAAACCCTCTTATTTATAACAAAGTATTGAGCTAAATTAGAAATTGGAAAATAATAAAATATTATTGACCAAATCAAAATCTAGTCGTTGGGAATAATTTGTCATATTTTTTGGAGAGGGATAAGATATTCAAAATGGTTAAATATCTTTATTTAGAAATAGTTGAAGTAATTAAAAAATAAAATGATTTATTAATTACTTTGTGAGGATTAAGAAAAGTGTGACTTTGAAATAATTATTAAATAATGGTTTAACAGTTATTCAAAAATAAGGCTAATGAATAATAAATAAATAGTGATTTATTTGATTATTCGAAGGTGATTTAGTCAAAGGTGTTAAGAAATAATTATCAAATAATGATTTAATAACTATTTCTAGAGAAAATTAAATAAATAATGATTTTTTCAATTATTTTTATGGGTTTTTAAATAATTTAATAAAAATGGTTGACTAAATTATTTCCTATGGTAAAAGTGATTTTGCTATGGTAAAATTATTCTCCTACATGGTGTATTTTGATTCACCTAGTTATAAATGGCTAGGTGATCAATTTTTGGGTGATAACACAAGGGGGCCAAGTATTTCAGCATGATCGATCTAGAGTCTAGCTATCACCAGGTTCCAATAGAGCCCACAAATATATGGAAGACTACCTTCCAATCAAACTAGGACCTTTTTGAATGGTAGGTCATGTCTTTCAGGTTGCCTAATGCCACTACTACTTTTATGAGGCTGATGGATGACATATTGTGGCCCTTCACCAACTTGTTTGTTATTGATAGAAAGAGTTGGAAAGATAACTTGCAACACATTCGACGGATTCTTCAAACCCTGCGGCACCACAAATTTTGTGTCAACCTAGAGAAATGCACCTTTGGCATGGGCCATATCCAATATCTAGATAACATCATAGATGAGAAATGTGTGCATGTGGATCCGGCTAAGATCCAAGTCATTGGGATTAGCCAGCCCCGACCACTCTCACAGAGCTTCGCATCTTTTTGGGCCTTGCCAATTTTTATCGAAGGTTCATGTTGGGATTCTGCCATATCACTTTGCTTTTGAGTCAGGTTACCAAGGGCGGAGCGAAATAATTTTTTTTATGGTCCAAGTCCCAACATAAGGTGTACATTGACCTAAAGCACCACCTTTGTTATGCACATGTACTCACATTTCCATACCTACAACAACCATTTGAAATTGTGACCAATGCCTCCAAATATGTTATTGGTGTAGTTCTCACCCAACAAGGGCATTTTGTGGCCTAGCATATGATACACTTTTTGATACAATTCAGAAGTACCCCACTTATGATAAATAAATGTATTCTATCGTGCCAACTTCCTGACAATGGAAACATTACATTCTGGGGAAAGAAACGGTCATCCACACATATCACCAACCTCTTAATTTCATACATACAAAAGGGAAGTTGTAGAATGTTCCCCATTAGAAGGTGTATACATATCTACAACAATTCCACTTGAATAGTAAGCACAAGAAGGGAAACACCAATCATCTTGCAAATTGCCTCAATTGGCCCCCAGTTGCACCACTAACTATTGTTCTCAACTTTTGTGACCATGAGACCTTTTAATGGTCGCAACTGTACAAGAATGATCCAGAGTTCACCACCACTTACTAGATGTTAGTGGATGGCAAGCAAGTTTCAGATTTCCACCTCCATGAGGCATTATTATGTTACTTGGTCCACTTGTCAGATCTTGAACTACCTGTACCATCATCAAGCGAACCATCAAGAAGCAAGGCTTGTACACTCCTCTTCCTACTCCCAGCCATGACTCAGAATACATCTCCATGGACTATATTTTGGGACTCCCTTGTACCAAGCAATGGTAATGGTTGTGTATTTGTGGTCATGGACAAATTTTCTAATATGGTCATACTGTTGACTTGTAAGAAGAGCATCACAACATAGGACATTGTCAAACTCTCATTTGAATGAGTATGGGTACATTTTGGAATCTCGCAGACCATTATATCATATCAGGATAGAAGGTTCCTAAGTACATTTTGGTCGAGCCTCTAGACATTATTGGACACTAAGTTCACCAAGTCGATTGCATTCCATCCCTAGATTGATGGCCAAATATAATTTTTCAACAGGATGATAGTGCACATCCTACGCATGTACAACTCTAAGAGGACATGAATCTGGGATGAGAGAATTTCTTATGTGTAGCGTTGTCACCCTAAAGATGGTTCCTCGCTGCAGGGAACCAGTGCTCGGGACAACCATAAAACTAATCGAGATTTTTAAAATAGGTGGACAAAGGGATTGACCATGAAAACAACAATGAAAGACCTAATCCAAAAACCTATCCTTTAAAACCAGAATGGTCACGAACATTGATAGATTGCAGGGTCATTGAACTAAAGAAATGGTTTAGCGGAGGAATGAAGAAGGCAGAGTGTCAACCCAGGTCAATCAAGAATCTGAATTCCAATCTCTGCGGAAATAATAGCGAGAGAATGAGATGTATGGAGGAAATCCTAGCATGATGGAGCGCCCATTAAGACTCTTCAAATCACAAAAGTGATTACTATTCAGAGTAAATTCATAATCATAAACTGAAGAAATTTGCTGCTACATTACATTCATTACTAGCATAGGAAAACATTGACAAAATGGTGATATCACGTAGAAAGAAACAAAACCTGCAACTCTTCCCAATGTTGGAATCAAAACTAATTTCTATTACTAACTTCTTGAGAGAATTCATTACATAGCTCCATGGTTGATCAGACTTTGAACCCTTTACAATTGTTGATTTCTCATTTTTATTCCCCTTCCCTAGCCTTAACTGTCTCAATCAGTTTCTAAACTGATTCTAAATATGGTTATAAAAATTGTTTCTTTCTTTTTCCTTTTTTAAAAGGTTCTGAAATAGTCAAGTTACAAAAAAGTTATTTTAATATTATATATATAGATAGATAAAATAAAAACTTTCAAAAATAAACTGCCACCCCCTTTGAAATTTTACAGTATATGTATAAATCAGGCTTTATTCTCAAAATAATAGCGTACATATGACCATTAGAATAAACATATGCGTGTGGGTGCCAGATATAATGACATCCGTGTTCAAAGGTGAAACGCACGCTGGTGGTGAGTTGAACGACAATGGAAAACTATAAGTGGGTCCCGACCTTGTCATCATCCATACGTCACTGAACAAAACCATAAACCATTTACGGAGGCAAATTTGGCGGTTTGAGAAAATTGGGTAGGGTGATGTCAGGACAAATCTGATCCATCCATCTGTAGATGAGCGGTTCCAACCAAACCACTACCGGGGGAACTCTTTTGGTATAACCTTTGTTCATATTTTGTTGTCAGGGTCTCATGGATCTAAGAAATAATATTATTGACCATTGATCTTCTCGATTCCTATTGATTGCTTGTGAGGTTTGAACCAAACCACTACCGGGGGAACTCTTTTGGTATATCCTTTGTTCATATTTTGTTGTCAGGGTCTCATGGATCTAAGAAATAAAATTATTGACCGTTGATCTTCTCGATTCCTATTGATGGCTTGTGAGGTTTGAATGAAGTCCATGCAGATTCCTTATCTCCTTTAGACTCATTAACTTGGTCACAAGTTCCAACTGCGAACTGTTGGAAGATAATTCTTCCATGTATAATTTAGAATTAGTTACAAATTTTTAAGTGGATGTTGAGTGAATATCTCAACCTCCCTATTCATATTTGGAATTGGTTGGATGTCACAAGCACCATAAATATGTGTTGTATCCTTGTGATTTTAAGTAATATAATAAAAATTATTCGTTTGTGTGTGTATACCTTTGTTTTTAACATGGTATTAGAGCCTCTATGGGCTTGACTCCCTTCATGGAGGGCCCAGGAGGATGGGAAAATTCTGAAGATTAAATTGAGTGTTTGTTTTACTATTATTTTAGTGCTAAATTTAATATTGTTTTTAGTGTCCCCCTTTGGCACGTGATTGGAAGGAGTGACCAGAGTAGAAGCTGCCATTGAGTTTTCATGACAAAATTGTATAATCACAATGTTCCTTTCTCTGTGTGGAGCCAACATTCCGTTGCGTTAATAAATCTATGGTGATCGAGTGTGGTGGGTGATCCAGTGTGGTGTGTTGCCTGCCCAAGGAGACATGCAAATTAAACACCATGTATCCATGAAAAATCGTTGTCTGATGTGAGTGGAGAAGCGCAACAGGTTTGTTATGCATTGTCTATGTTGTCTGAGTTAAAAATAATTAATATTATTTTGTATTAATGGAGAAAATGGTTACATTGTTGTAACGTTCTCCCTAGTTTAGGATTAGTTCCTAAAGTTTAGGGGTTTGGGTGCAACTTCCTAATTCCTAGTATTGTATTTAATGATGTAATCTTTCATTGATGAATAATAGAGTGTACGAGAGTGATCTCTCTGTTTTGTGAGTGTAGTCTCCAGGTGCAGGCCACACCTGAGAGCTACATCTCTTTCTTTTCAATTCTATTCACATTTTATCTTGGTATCAGAGCTCAGATTGGGTGAGCCTGATCTTTTGTCACCTTTGTGGCTGAAGTGCCTTTGTAGCTAGCTTGCCTGTGTGGTAGAATTGCCTGTGTGGCTTGAAGTGCCTTTGTGGCCGCGTGTACACAAGAGCTCTGTGCTCAATTGAGCAGGTGGACTGCAGAACACCTGGCTCGGACTCGGATATTTTTTTTTCTGAGTAGAAAGGATATTGGCGCGCTTTTCGCGCTGACAGAAGCGCCAGGAGGGGAATTGGCGCGGATGTTTTGGGATTAATCGCGCCAGAGCGCCAGAAAATCCGATTGGAGCGGAGTTTTACGGATTAATCGCGCCAACAAAATTACTCATTTTGATTGGCGCAGATTTTTCGCTCAGGAAAGTGCCGAAACAAAGGGGGACGCGCCAATCTTCCTTCAAGGGGATCTGCGGGAAGCCTCAACTTCGTTTGGCAGTTTGCAAGGGGTGCAGATCGGTGAAGTTGCAGATCTATCCGGGAGAGGCAGATCAGATCAATTTTGATCAGATCAATTCTTCGGCTGTATTGGAAACGCCGAATTTTCTCATTGGAGCGGGATTGCCAGACACTGTAGATCGGTGGCAGAGGTGACATATCGATCTGACAGGTATTGTTTTTGTTGTTGGGTAGATTCATTTTGTAGATCTGATCAGAATGAGTAATACGATGGAATCTTACCTTAACGAGTCTGGTAAACTTAATGGATCTAACTTCACGAATTGGAAGTTTAAGATCCAGACCTTGCTCAAGGGTGCGAATGCTTGGTCCATAGTTACAGGCGATGAGCAGAAGCCGAACGGAGGGCCACAGGAGCAAGATTGGGAAAAACGAGAGAACAAGGCCAAAGTCTTGTTGAAGATGTCTGTGAAGGACAATGTTATTGCGCACATCAGAGACTGTAAAACGTCTGCAGACATCTGGACGAAAATCAAAAGTTTGTATGAGACCCAAAATACAAGCCGAGTCTTGGCACTTAAAAGCAAGCTATTTTCAATGAGGATGGACGAAAGGGAGACTGCTACTGCATTTGTTGCGCGAATTAAAGATGTGAAAGACGGATTGGGGGCCATCGGAGTGGCGGTGTCTGATGAAGATCTTGTCGCAATCACAATGAACGGGATGCGAGATGATTTTCAAACGTTCATCACTGGAGTGTCGGCAAGGGAGAAAGCGCCCACATTTGATGATCTCACAGGGATCTTGCAGCAAGAGGAGGAGCGGCGGCAGAACTTGAACCCCCAGAGTGATGATCTTGCGCTGATGGCGAAATGACGATCATTCAAAGGAAAGCAGTCACAGCAGCAATCAAAGCAGAAAGGAGGAACATCACATAAGAATTCACATTCTCATAAAGGTATGCTTGCAAATCATTCTGAAAAGAAATGTTATTATTGTGGAAAGAAGGGTCATATACAGAGTGAATGTTATAAGAAGCAGGTTGATGATGCAAAGAGGAGGCAGGAAAATGCAAAGCACAGAGGATACTTTGTTGAAGAAGAAGACTTCAGTCATGAATTTCGACTGTTCACAGTTGACTGTGCCCTTTCAGCATCTAATGAGGACGATATTTGGTATGTCGATTCCGGAGCATCCTCTCACATGACAGGTAAAAAGGAATTTTTTGATAGTCTTGAAGAAAGTATAAATGGATCAAAAATATATCTAGGAGATGATAGTGGATACGAGATTAAAGGTCATGGGGTGATTTCAGTTAAGTTACCAAATGGAAAAATTAGTCACCTTACAAATGTTTTATATGTACGTGGAATTAAGAAAAATCTGATATCTGTATCCATGATGGCTGATCAAGATATGCAAGTCGAGTTGTTCAAGACTCATTGTGTGATAAAGGATTGCAGGAATGAAATAGTTGCAACAAGCATGCGAGTTGGAAGCCTATACAGACTGGATGCAAAAAGTATAGCAAAGCAAGCCATGGTTGCAGGAGGATCGACAGCCGAACAACTCTGGCATCAGAGGTTCGGTCATTTGAATTTGCAGGACCTCATGTTATTGCAGAAGAAAGGTATGGTCAAGGGACTCCCTATCTTTCGTAATATTCAGTTAAATTGTGATGGTTGTGCCTTAGGAAAAATGCATAGAGAACATTTTCATGTGCATGATAGGAGGAAGGAAACAGACATTTTAGAACTAGTGCACACTGATGTATGCGGACCTATGCAGACAAGGTCGCTAGGCAGAGCATACTATTTTCTGTTATTTACTGATGACTGCACTAGATATTCATGGGTTTATTTTTTGAATAAGAAAAGTCAGACTTTCCAGTGCTTTATAGAATTTAAAACCTTGGTGGAAAAACAGTTTGGTAAAAGTATAAAAATTCTCCGATCTGATCAAGGGGGAGAATACAAGCTAAAGGAATTCATGAAATTCTGCAAATCTCACGGGATTGTTCAGCAATATACAGTGCCACACACACCACAGCAGAATGGAGTTGCAAAGCGCAAAAATAGAACCTTGGTGGAGTGCGCAAGGAGTATGCTACAAGGTAAGGGTCTGTCTAATAGTTTTTGGGCAGAGGCTATCAACACTGTTGTATATTTGAAGAACAGAAGTCCTACCAGGTATCTTGGCTTCAAAACCCCTTTTGAAGCTCTATATGGATTTAAACCAGCAGTAAACCATCTAAGAGTATTTGGGTCAAAAGCATTTGCCCATATACCCAAAGCTGATAGGAAGAAATTAGACCCTAAAGCAGTTAAATGCATCTTTGTTGGTTATGGCACAGAATTTAAAGCATATAAATTATTCAATCCTGAGTCTCGTAAGACATTTGCAAGCAGGGATGTAGTGTTTCATGAACAGGTACAGGAAGGGAAAGATGACGTTGGTGATTATTGGCACATTCCATTGTTGTTGGAGGAAAACAGCGAGGATGAAAGAGAGCAGGAGCATAAAGAAGAGCAAAAAGAAGAACAGCAAGAAGGTGATAATGCAAGCCCAGTTATAGCAGAAGAAAACAAATTTGAGGTAAGTCCCCTACCAAGGAGATCAGGTAGGAAGACTCAATTACCATTAAAATTGAGAAACTATGCTTTGATGTCAAAGGTTTTGAACATTGTAGAACCCTCTAATTACAAAGAAGCTAGTCAATTTAAGGAATGGAGAGCTGCAATGAATGAAGAGATGGAATCAATTCTTAGAAATGATACTTGGGATTTAGTTGAGCTGCCTAAGAATAAAACACCCATAGGATGTAAATGGCTATTTAAACCAAAACTGAATGCAAACGGAAGTATAGAGAAGTTAAAAGCTAGGCTGGTTGCAAAAGGATATTCACAGCAGGAAGGTATAGATTTTGATGATACTTTTGCACCTGTAGCAAAGTTAAATACAATCAGAATGCTTATTGCTTTAGCTACTAAATGTAATTGGGAATTACACCAGCTTGATGTTAAATCTGCATTTTTAAATGGTGATTTAAAAGAGGAAATTTACTTAGTACAGCCAGAAGGATTTGTAAAGCAGGGGCAGGAACATCTTGTTTGCAGATTGAAAAAGGCTTTATATGGTTTAAAGCAAGCACCCAGGTCTTGGTATGAAAAGGTTGATTCTTTCTTTGTAGAGCATGGTTTCCATAGAAGTTTAAATGACCCAAATTTGTATACCAAGTACAATAATCAGGGGCAGATTATTTTGATTTCTTTGTATGTGGATGACATGATTATAACAGGAAATGCAGATGATTTAATCAGAGGAATCAAAAGGCTTATGGCACAAGTTTTTGAGATGAAAGATCTCGGAAGCCTTCACTACTGTCTGGGATTAGAAGTATGCAGAGATACTGGGAAAACTTTTCTTACCCAAGGGAAGTATGCCAGAAATCTGTTGGAAAAGTTTGGTATGGATCAGTGTAGATCAGCAGCGACACCTTTGCAGCAGAATCTGAAATTGAGCAGTGACGATGGCACTAAAGAGGTTGATGCCACAATGTACAGACAGCTGGTTGGCAGCTTGATATATCTTACAACAACCAGACCTGACTTGGCATACTCTGTTAGTGTGTTGAGCCAATTCATGTCGAAACCGCTTGAAAGTCACTGGGTAGCAGCAAAGAGCGTGTTGAGGTATCTTTGTGGTACTGTTAATTATGGTATTTTATACACTGATGTATCTGATGTTACTCTAGCAGGTTTTTCAGACTCAGACTGGGCAGGTAACTTGGATGATCGGAGGTCCATCACAGGTTACGCATTCAACATAGGATCCGGGGTCATAGCATGGAGCAGCAAGAAGCAGAGTACTGTAGCCTTGTCTTCATGTGAAGCTGAGTATCAAGCATTGTGTGCAGCAACGTGTGAAGCAATCTGGTTGAGAAGGCTTCTCAAAGATGCAGGAAAAGAACAGAAGAATCCCACTTCCATCAAAAGCGACAACCAGAGCACCATTAAATTAGCATACAATCCAGTGTTTCACAAAAACACCAAACATATAGACACTCAGTTCCATTTTGTTAGAGAGAAAATACAGTCAAAAGAAATTGCTGTTGAATATTGTAAAACTTGTGACAATGTGGCTGATATTTTTACAAAGCCTCTTGCACGAGTGAAATTTGAATTGTTTAGAAGGATGCTAGGAGTCCAGGAGAACCCTTTCTCCATTAAGGGGGGGAGTTAAAAATAATTAATATTATTTTGTATTAATGGAGAAAATGGTTACATTGTTGTAACGTTCTCCCTAGTTTAGGATTAGTTCCTAAAGTTTAGGGGTTTGGGTGCAACTTCCTAATTCCTAGTATTGTATTTAATGATGTAATCTTTCATTGATGAATAATAGAGTGTACGAGAGTGATCTCTCTGTTTTGTGAGTGTAGTCTCCAGGTGCAGGCCACACCTGAGAGCTACATCTCTTTCTTTTCAATTTTGTTCACATTTTATCTGTCTGTCATGTATCTCTTTCGGCACTTGAAATTCTGGAGAACCTATGATATATGGAGGCAATTCCTCTATGTGGTTTTGAAGCCCAAGATTGTGACTGTGTTCGGACGCAAATATTACCAACCAAGAATTGAAGACGTGGTATCTGCTAATCAGATTTAATGTTGATTTCACTCGAGTACCCAAGCACAATCCAAAACTCTAGTTGGTCAATCTGTGGAACGACCAAGGAGATACGACAAGTGAATAAGGAGGACTTGTGCAATGGATCTAAGTATATTCAAACTCGACGGCTCATTAAGAATAGAAGAGCATCCTAGTCCCGCTCGACCCATAATTCAATCACACTTCTGTCAATCTCACTCTGCTTCCGGCCCATGAGGATGAAACACAGACTCGAAATTGGTAGAGTAGATGCAGAGTCTTCCTTGGAAAATCTGGTGGAAGAATTCCACTTCTACAGGCGCTTTTGAACAAGGGAGGGAGAATAGAGTTAGTTTTAATATAGAGAATAAATATATGTTTATGTTGTATGAACTATATGTTATGTATACTTTTCGTTCGTAAATTGTAGGTACATAACTAATTATTGAATAGTTTTTCATAAATCAAATTTGTGGTTTTTGGCACTCGGAAACCCTTGAACACATTACTGGTTAAATTATTTTTACATTGTTATGGTTTGTTGTTCTTGGCGCTAGGAAACCCCTGAACAACGACTACATGTTACAATGTGAGATCCATGTGTGCGAGGCAGGTCAAGTTGTTAGATCCTCTTTCGAACACATTCAGTATTCAAACCATTTGTCTAACCACTGATGGATAGACAAAAGCGAAATATTTGACAGATGGTGATTGGTCCATATGGTGGTCCATCACTTGACAACTCTTATCATGGAAGCCCCAATGAGTCAAGTTGTCAATATTGTTAATCTTGCAATGTTCTTCAATGATGGTCAGAAGCAGGTGTACTTTAAATGAGTTGTAAGGTAAGCTCGAAGAGGTGGAGAAAGAAAGAGCGAAGTCTAGATGACTAAAAAGTGGGTAGAGTTGCTAATGAAGATCAGTGAGACAAAGATGATTTTTATTGTTATAATGTGTTGTAATTGTGCATGTAAGAATTAAGGGGGAATGTTGGAAGATAATTCTTCCATGTATAATTTAGAATTAGTTGCAGATTTGTAAGTGGATGTTGAGAGAATATCTCAACCTCCCTATTCATATTTGGAATTGGTTGGATCTCAAAAACACCATAAATATGTGTTGTATCCTTGTGATTTTAGGTAATATAATATACCTCTCTTTTTAACATGAACATTATGTAGATTTTCTGCCTCACATCTCTTAACTCCTTTGGGCATCGATTCCTCATTTTGGAATAATCCCCTTCCAATTTAAAGTTATATTGGGCTAATGAAATGATAACATAAGCTGCAAACAAAATAATCGGCTTTTATTAGAAAAATGTTGTGCTCCGCCCAATTAACTAGGGAAACATCCATGCACATCGTTCCCTTGATTGCGCAATTATGGAATCACTTAATCGAATTTAATTTAGGTGTTTATTCTGCCTTCTGAATGAAATAAGAAATATATGGAACTCGCTCATAATTGGTGTCACTTACAACCTTATCACATCGACATTTAATTTTTTGCTCCTTTACGCATTTGCAATAGCTTCTCCAAACCACCCTGGGATTTTTTCGCACCACCACTCGTTGTACCAGACTTCTAAAAAAACTACACCAACACCATGTTATGCATAATTCATATTACTCTTATGTGATTCAGTTTTTGTGATGACTGCCACAAACCCATGTTTTGCAAATTCAAGGGCATATTCAAGACCAACCACTCCACTACTAATGATATACAAATCAAACATTTAATTGAATTGGCACTTGACTTGGATATCTAATGAAACCTCCAAATACCATTAAACATATATTTACATCTAAATATTCAAGAATTTTCTAGGCCTGTTGCTCTAGAGATGATATAGTTTTACCAATGTGTCGTTCTCAACAATCACAATTCAATTAGTCATCGCAATTTCCTAGTAGCCATAGTCCCATCAAGATGCAACTTTGTCATTTTCATCAGTATTGTGGCTTAGCCATGCATATGCCTCTTGAAAATCATTGAAAACATGAATTCAAAGCAGAATCAATGGACTTGAATAAGATTTTGCCATAGTCCAGACACAATGAATCGCATAAAAGCTTCCCAACACAATAAGTGGTAAAATACCAACGGATGCTTCTAAAGGAAGAAACAATGACTGCTCCTTCTATTCATTTTCTTTTAATATTGAAGCATCCTTCTCAAATGAAAGAGAGAGTTGGAATTTGATTGACCATGTTAGTACTGCAAAAGCTTTAGAAAAAATAATTCCACATAAAATACAAGTTGTTGGAGCCAGTACTAGAATAAGGCAAATTGTTAGAAATATTTAGGAAATTTAATTTTCGCGGAGGGGCAGAGGTCTTTGAATTTCACGAAGCTACTTTCGCGCAGCTAGCGTCGAGACTTATGAATAATATTTACTCACGGAAAAAATGACAAAGTAGGTTTGGAGCAACACAATAAAACTTTAGTATTATATTCTAAAACATGAAAATACATTCACATGAGGCTGCAGCTCATTCACTAAGTAAAAACTAAAATTTCACGTGGAATAACACACAGTAAAATACTGTAACTGTTGTTTTCACGCGCCCACCAAAATTTTCTCCACCATTTTCTCCCCAGAGACTTGCGCTCTCTTTTTCTCTAACCTCTTACTCTCTAACTTCTTACAAAATGACTTTTACATTCATATATAACTCAACATACAATTTTACATTTAATTCATGATAGAGCAAAATTAATATGATGTTGTTGTTGAGTGTGATCAAAATCGTGTAGGTGTTTCTGGAGTGTGGGAAATAGTCTCTAAATGAATGCTTGCCCATATCTATTTACCAAAGTACATTGACTGCTTTAAATTCCTTTGCTGAGTTTCAGAATGGTTCCTGCCCGGCTTCAGTCCTTCCATCTTCAAACAGAGACACAACCTGAAAAAATACGTCTGACAAGTATGGCTGCTGTCAGGATGTTTATTGCAGTGGTTGGGATTATTATTTCCAACACTCCCCCTTAATCACAATTATTGCCATTGACAATTCCCAAATAGTTTCTGAGATAAACAAAACTTTCACCTGCCAATGGCTTTGTGAAAATATCAGCAAATTGTTCCTATGACTTGCAATGCTGCAACACAATTTCATCATTGTTAATCAACTCTCTAATAAAATGATATTTAGCATCAATATGTTTGGTCCTCTTGTGGAAGACATAATTCTTTGACAATGCAATTGCTGAGGTGTTGTCATAGAAAATAGTTGTCGCTCCCTCTTCGTCATGACGAAGATCCCTCAACATCCTTCTCATCCAAACTGCCTGACACGCTACTGTTGTTGCTGCGACATATTCAGCTTCTGTTGTTGACAGTGACACTATTGGCTGCTTCTTGGAGGCCCATGAAATGGCTCCGAAACTCAAATGAAAAACATATCTTGACGTGCTCTTTCTGTCATCGACACTGCCTGCCCAATCACTGTCAGTGTAACCAACCAGCCTGAAATCACTTGTTGTTGTGTACAAAACGCCATACTGTTTTGTCCCATTGACATACCTTAGAATCCTTTTCATTTCTTACCAATGTGTCTCCTTAGGTCTCTCCATGAACCTTGACACCAAACTTACTGCATACATTATATCCGGCCTAGTGGTGGTCAAATACATCAAGCTGCCTATCATGCTTTTGTATAATGTCAAATTGACATTGTTGCTACAATCTTCTTTGCTCAACTTCAACCCTATGACAGTTGTAGTTGGTGCGGACTTGTTGTTCTGCATTTTAAACCTCTCTAAAATTTCTGCCACATACTTTTCTTGAGAAATAAAAATGCCATTTTCTGTTTGCTTCACTTCTATGCCCAAAAAATATCTTAACAATCCCAAGTCATAACCAATCTTTTTGCCGAAGATTTTCTAAACAATGTTATGGATCACAGAAGTCTAAATTCCTTAATAATCCCAAGTCAATCATTTCAAATTCACTCTTCATGACTTGTTTGAAATCAACGATGAGGAAATCATCACTGCTTGTAAAAATCAAATCATCTACATATAAGACGACAATGAGAATCTTACCTTCGCTCTCTTTGATGTAGAGAGTAGGCTCACCATCACATTTGTCGAAACCATTGTCCAACAAGTAAGCATCTATCCTACTGTACCATGCGCGTGGTGCTTGCTTCAACCCATAAAGAGATTTCCTCAACTGATATACTTTGTCTTCTTGGCCTTCAATCTCATAACCAGGCGGTTGCGCGACATACACTTCCTCTTTCAGCACTCCATTCAAGAACATTGATTTTACGTCCATTTGATACACTCTCCATTTATGCTGCGTGGCAATCGCCACAACTGCATGCACTGTCTCCATCCGTGCGACTGGCGCGAACGTCTCCACGTAATCTCTTCCATGCTGCTACTTGTATCCTTTGACAACTAGCCTTTCTTTGTGCCTTTCAATCTTTCCCTCAATGTTGCTTTTGGTCTTATAGACCCACTTCACTCTAATAACATGTTTTCCTTTCGGAAGGCTCACTAACTCCCATGTGTCATTCCTTTCTATTGCTTCTATTTCTTCCTCCATTGCCACAACCCATTTTTCTTCTTTGGCTGCATCTTCAAAGTGGATTGGGTCATCTACATGACAAAATAATGCAAATAAGGAATTCAAACATGTGCCACTATCAACTTCATCTTGCTCATACATTTCATTTAAATTTCTAAACTTTGGTCTTCTTGTGCTTGTTGAAGATGGGCTTGACATGTCACTTAGTGTCGCGCTTCGCGGTGTGCTTGGAGAAGCACTTGCTTGGCTGCGCGAAACTGTCCTATTATTTGTTGATGGCGTTGCTTGCTGCCTGCTTTGCTCTGCTTGAATAGGAGTAGAGGGAGTCACTGTTGAGGAATTACTTGCTGCTGTTAATTCCTCTTTGTCCTCATGTGATATGCATGCTTTGGCATTGGTTGTCTTTTCTAAACTTCCATCCCATGCTTCCTCTTCTATGAACTGCACATCTCTGTTGATTATGAATATCTTGGTTTATGGATTGTAGAGCTTGTATGCCTTGGATTCAGCACTGTATCCAACAAATATACATTTCTCCCCCTTGTTGTCCAACTTATTCCTTAACTCATCAGGGACATGTGCATACGCCACACATCCAAAAACTCTCATGTGAGTGACATTTTGTTTTCTTCCACTCCATGCCTCTTCAGGAACAATGTTCTGGATGCTTTTGGTTGGACATCTATTCAAGATATATGCTACACAAGTGACAAATTCAGCCCAATAGTCATTTGGCAAATGCTTTGCCTTCAACATACTCCTTGCCATCTCCATAATGGTCCTATTCTTACTTTCTGCCACACCATTTTGCTGCAGTGTATATCTTGTTGTAAATTGCTTGTGAATTCCATGCTCCTTGCAAAATCGATGGAAGTCATTTGAGATGTATTCTCCACCTCTGTCAGTCCTAAGGACTTTGATGTAGTGTCCACTTTGCTTTTCAACAAGAGCCTTGTATTGGCGAAAGCGCTCAAAAACTTCACTTTTCCTTTTTAAGAGAAAGACCCATGTTTTCCTTATGTAGTCATCTATGAAGGTCAATACATAGTGATTGCCACCAATTGACGGTGTCTGCAATGGTCCACATAAATTTGAGTGGACAATTTCCAAAGGTGCCTTTGCCCTCACTGACTTTCCTGCTAGAAATGTCTCTCTATGTTGCTTGCCCAAGATACATCCTTCACATATGTTGTCTGGTTTTTCTATGAGTGGTAGTCCCTTCACCATGCCTTTCCTATGCAGCAAATTCAAACCTCCAAAGTTGAGATGTCCAAATCTCAAATGCCATAACCAGTTTTCATCTTTTACCTCTGCTTGAAAGTTTACTTGTGTGACAGCTACCTCTTTTCTTCCATCTTCTTGTGAGTTCATAAATAGTTGTGCTTGTGCACCTTCTTTCTGCAAATCTGATATTATTTTTAGGGGAAACATTCTATTGTTTGTCATTTGAACCTTTGCAATCAGCTGTCTGCTTGGAGGCCTATCCAAAATTGTGCACACATCATTTTTGAAGAAGACATTGTAGCCTTTCTGCATGAGCTGTCCAACGCTTATGAGATTATGTTTCAGACCGGGGACAACATAAACATCTGAGATGTATTTCTTCTCCCCCTTCTTTGTTAGGATATTAACTCTTCCTTTTCCCATGACAAAGACTTTGCTATCAGTGCCTAATGTCACTTTAGATTTCACACTTTCATCTAGATTGGAAAACATCTCTATGTTTCTTGACATGTGGTTGCTACACCTTGAATCTAGATACCATATATCACTTTGTTTTTCTTGTGCTACATTACAAACTAAAAACACACTATCATGGTTTTGATTTTCTCTTGTGAAATTTACACTAGGTTTGTTACTAATGTCATATTGCTTCTTTCTACATTCATTTGCATAATGACCATACTTCTTACAATAATGACATTAGACTTGAGATTTATCATACCTCTGACCTTGTGCTTGATTTTGGCTTGGGCCTTGACTTGGATTTTGATTGCTTTCTCTTCCATTTGAGCTTGAAAAGCTGCTTCTTCCACCTCTGTGTGGGCTTCTTCCTCTTCCTCTAGCATATGATCTTCCTCTGCCTCGACCTTGACCAAATGATACTTGTGTCTTGAATGCATGCTCCAATGAGAAGCATGCTACTCTATTCAGTCTATGTTCATGAGAAATCAATGATGCATTAAGCTCATCCATTGAGAACTGCGAGAGATCCTTTGTCTCTTCTATGGGCACAACAATGGCCTCAAGCCTTGCTAGCAAACTTCTCAAAACTTTCTCAACTATTCTTCTTTCCTCAAGTGTCTCACCATGAGACCTGATTTGAGTAACCAACCCACTTACATGTGTAAAAAGCGAGTCTATATTCTCAGACTCTTTCATACAAAGTGTTTCAAAATCTCTCCTCAACATTTGCAGTTTTGTTGTCTTGACTTTTGCCATGCCTTGGTAGGCTATCTGAAGGGTGTCCCATGCTTGCTTGGACTTCGTTGCTGCTGCAACCCTTGGGAAAATACTTTCATGAACTGCTTGGAAAATATAAAACAAGGCTTTTGAATCCTTCTTCCTGTTGTCCCTTAACACATCTTTTTCTTGTTGAGATAAGGCATTGTATGTTGCTGCATCTGCTGGTTTTTGAAAACCATTCTCCACCAAATCCCAAATGTCTTGAGAAGAAAACAGGGCCTTCATTGTAATAGCCCAATAATCATAATTTTTGCCATTAAACTGAGGTATTTGAGGATTAGTCAAGCTTGTGCTTGATGTTGCCATTTCTGAGTGTAAAATAAACTTTCTACCTGCTAGTAAATATGTTAAAAACAATCTTCCTTCAAAACAATTCTTACTGCTAGTAAAAACACTTGTTTTTACACTAACAATATTTAACGTGCTCTGATACCATGTTAGAAATATTTAGGAAATTTAATTTTCACGGAGGGACGGAGTTCTTTGACTTTGGGGAAGCTACTTTCGCGCAGCTAGCTTCGCGGAGCTACCTTCGCTCACAAGTTATTTCACAGACTTGGATTTCGCGCACCGCAGAGGTATTTTAGAGACTTATGAATAATATTTACTCACGGCAAAAATGACAAAGTAGGTTTGGAGCAACACAATGAAACTTTAGCATTATATTCTAAAACATGAAAATACATTCACATGAGGTTGTGGCTCATTCACTAAGTAAAAACTAAAATTTCACCTGGAATAACACACAGTAAAATACTGTAACTGTTGTTTTCACGCACCCACCAAAATTTGTTTTACCATTTTCTCCCCAGAGACTTGCACTCTCTTTTTCTCTAACCTCTTACTCTCTAACTTCTTACAGAATGACTTTTACATTCATATATAACTCAACATACAATTTTACATTTAATTCATGACAGAACGAAATTAATATGATGTTGTTGTTGAGTGCGATAATCGCGTAGATATTTCTGGATTGTGGGCAATAGTCTCTGAATGAATGCTTGCCCATATCTATTTATCGAAGTACATTGACTGCTCTAAATTCCTTCGCTGAGTTTCGGAATGATTCCTGCTCCTTCCATCTTCAAACAGAGATGCAACCTGCAGAAATACATCTAACAAGTATGACTATTGTCAGGTTGTTTATTGCGGTGGTTGGAATTATTATTTCCAGCATCATTACACCAGAGAAGCACATGGATGTCACTAGGGAAGTTTTGTTAACGTAATTTCGTTGTTGGTGGTAATGAATAATGTTGTTGATTTGTCCAGTCCACTACCCTTTTCTTTGATTTGTGAATATTAATTGTACACTCAAAATAATAAACCCATAAACAAATTATTTTTCTTCCGTCGAGAGTTGCTTCAAATTTAAGAACAAAAAGATCGTCGAGGTGATTCCTTTACCAAAACTTTGGGAGTCGCAATGTCACCTTTAGCAGAGAACAAGAGACCAATAAATTTCCCTTTCCTCAAACAAATATTCTCGTTAATGACTTGGACAAAGCTGGCTTACATGATAATATTTTGCATAAAGAAACTTATATATTGACAAAGATCAAAATACAGATTCCTTATGGCATTTTAAGAACTTCTGTTGGATCAGGTGCACAACAAAATTAAATAAACACAGAATTAACACAGCAGAAGATCAAACACATAAAACACAGCTTTTTACGTGGTTCACCCAACCAATCTGGGCTACGTCCACCTCACATAGGCATTGGCAATTTATTAATCAAATTTGGAGATTACATCAATGAAACTCTCACACTCTCTCCCAGCTATCCGTATGACAACCTATTTTATAGTAGAGAGAACCTAACTGCTCTCACATCAAATTTAGGATGCATTAATTTGCTCCCAACAACATGGAGATATTCCAGCAACAGATTTTCTATTGTTGTCACACACTGGGATTTTGTCTATTTTGACTAAAACAGAAAAATCTCAACAATCTCCACCTTGACAACAATTCGCCTGATGCCCTGTTATTATTATTTTTATCTTTTCTGCAAGCCAAGAGAAGCCAAACACCAACGTAGCTTCTCCAACAAAACTGGTTTCGTGAACATGTCTGCGCAGTTCTCCTTTGTATGCACCTTTTCAAGAGAGACTCCTCTTTCAGTGATAACCTGTCTTACAAAATGATATTTGATTGGAATATGCTTTGACTTACTATGATAGGCTGGATTTTTAGCCAAATGTATTGCACTTTGACTGTCACAAAGTAACCTGATGTTATCCTGTAACCTACCAAACTCACCAAGCAAACCTTTCAACCAAACTGCCTCTTTGCAAGCATGAGAAGCAGCAACGTATTCTGCTTCAGTAGTAGACAAAGCAACAATGTTCTGTAGCTTTGACATCCAGCTAATAGCTCCACCTGCAAGAGTAAAGACGTATCCTGAAGTTGACCTTCTCTTATCCAAGTCACCTACAAAATCGGAATCAAAATATCCGCAAACATATTCACTACTCTTATTGTAAGAAATACAATGACTACTTGTGCCTCTCAAGTACCGAAGCACCCATTTCACTGCTGACCAGTGCTCTTTACCCGGATTTTCCATGTACCTGCTGACAACCCCAACTGCATGAGAAATATCTGGTCGTGTACACACCATCGCATACATCAAACATCCTACTACATTGGCATAAGGAATTCGAGACATATAATCCTTTTCTTCATCGGTATTAGGACATAAACTCGAAGAAAGCCTAAAATGGGAAGCTAAAGGGATCGACACAGGCTTCACATTGTTCATACCAAACCTCAAAGTATTTTCTCAACATACTTCTGTTGTGATAGCCACAGCTTACCATTGCCCCTGTCTCTGAAAATCTCCATGCCCAAAATCTGTCTTGCGGCTCCTAGATCTTTCATATCAAATGTCCTTGCCATCTGAGTCTTCAACCTGTTGATTTCTTCAATGCTTTTGCTTGCTAAAAGCATATCATCAACATATAGCACTAAGATAATGAACATGCCATTATTCAACTGTTTGAAATAAACACAATGATCATATTCACTTCTAACATATTTCTGACTCAACATGAAAGAATCAAACTTCTTATACCACTGTCGAGGCGACTACTTCAGGCCATATAATGACTTCTTGAGCCTGCAGACAAATTTCGCATTGCGATGCTGAACAAACCCTTCCGGTTGTTCCATATATATTTCCTCATCTAAATCACCATGTAGAAATGCAGTCTTAACATCTAACTGCTGCAACTCCAAATCAAACAAAGCCACTAATGCTAACACAACTCTAATTGAAACAATTTTAACCACTGGTGAAAATATCTCATGAAAGTCTATGCCAGCTTTCTGAGAAAACCCTTTTGCAACCAGCCGAGCTTTGTACCTGTCTTCCGTATCATTCACACCCCGTTTCAGCTTGAACACCCACTTGCATCCCACAGTTTTCCTGCCTTTGGGAAGTTCAACCAGATCCCACGTACCATTCTTACCTAAGGCCATCATTTCTTCCTTCATGGCTGCTTTCCATTTGTCACTATCTGAACCTTCTACAACTTCCTGATAACACAAAGGTTCATCATCATTAGCGATCAAAGCAACTGAATCATCATACCTTCTCGGACGGCGTTTGATCCTTGTAGATCTCCTTAAGAATGTTTCTGGTGCTTCCACAACTGGCTGTCTATCAACTATAGGAATTTCTTCATGATCGCCATCTGAGACCTGTTCATGTCCTCCATCTGAACCCTGTTCATAATCTGATTCTGAAACCTGTTCATGACTAGAATCTGAACTATGGTCGTTATGACTATCATTAGAAATGCTTTCAAACTGAATATGCTGGAAATCAGATACATCATCCTGTTTCAATCTTCTATCTACATCTAACTGTACAAGAGAGGATTCATTAAACCTTACATCTCTGTTGATGATGATTTTGCGGGTAGTAGGATCCCACAATCTAAATCCCTTTGTTCCATCACCATACCCAACAAAGATATACCTTTTAGACTTTGGATCTAATTTAGTTCGCTGATGTTTAGGCACTAGAGCATATGCATCACAACCAAACACTCTGAGTTTAGAATAGTCACAAGGGTGTCCTGTCCATACCTCTTGCGGAACCTTGCAGTCTATCGCCGTTGATGGAGATCGATTTATCACATAACAAGCGGTTGCCACTGCTTCTGTCCACAACTCCTTCGGCAACCCGGCGTTACTCAGCATACACCTTGCTCTCTCTAGAAGAGTCCTGTTCATGCGTTCAGCAACTCCATTCTGCTGAGGAGTATAAACCGTGGTCTTATGTCTCTCGATCCCTGCATCCTTGCAATAGCTATCAAACTCCTTGGAGGAAAACTCACCACCATTGTCAGTTCTTAAACATTTTATAGTTCTACCAGTGCTGTTTTCTACCAATGCTCTAAACTGCTTGAAAACTGTAAAAACACCAGACTTCTTTTTCAACATGAAGACCCAAACTTTCCGAGAAAAGTCATCAATGAATGATACAAAATAAGATGAACCACCATATGAAGCTGTAGGGGCTGGACCCCAAACATCTGAATGGATATAATCAAGTATCCCTTTACTAGTATGTTTGCCTGTTTTAAACTTTTGTTTACTTTGTTTACCAAACAGACAATGTTTACAGAAATCCAATTTTCCAGATCTTAGATTAGGAAGTAACTTTCGGTCAGCCAAAATTTTCAATCCCCTTTCACTCATATGCCCCAATCTTTGATGCCATAGGTGAATGGAACTACTATCATGTTCAGACACAGACACATGATCTGACCCAGTTCTACCTTCTAACTGAAATAGATTTCCTACTTTCTTAGCTTTCATCACTAGTAAGATACCTTTATAGATTTTCATAACTCCACCTTGAATTACAGTTTTATATCCATTTGAATCAAGTGCTCCTAATGAAATCAAATTTTTCCGTAAATCTGGTACATGCCTCACATCAGTTAATATTCTAGTTGTGCCATCAAACATTTGTAGTTGTATGCTTCCAATCCCAACAATATTACATGTTACATCATTACCCATGTACACAACACCATCATCAATTGATCTATATGTTTTAAACCAATCTTTATGTATACACATGTGGTTAGATGCCCCGGAATCTAACAACCAATGTTGATCATGTTTTGAAACATTAACTGACAATACTTCATCACTCATACCTGAACCAGATACTGAACCTGTATCTGTGGTGTTGGCTTCCTTCTTTTCTGTTGAAGAGCCTTCTTTAACAGCCTGCTTTCGCTTCCAGCAATCCTTTTTCAGATGTCCAGCCTTGCCACAATGCCAGCACTTCACCTTGGGCTTCTTTCCTTTGGATTTCGAACGAGAGTCGCTATGCTTTCCCCCGGAGTGTCTCTCTCGTGAGCGACCTCTGGCCATCATTACCTCAGATGTAGAGGTGTCTGCATTTGATCTCTTCCTCGTCTCCTCAGCCAACAAGGCTCCAACAACATCGTCAAATTCAATTTCAAAACGGGCACTTTGAGTTTTGGCCATCTTGTCAAAGAATCTCCAATTTCAATCAGCAATTTAAAAAACAAAAAATTGCCTATGCCTTTGTTTTAACAAAAAAAAGTGCCTTATTACAGTAGACCTCCGCCCAAAACAAAAAACAAAAAAATATTTGTTTTATTAACTGTTGTTTCAAGTATCCTGAAAAATGTCGTAGGAATACTGCATTGAACAAACCTGGTTCCCAAAATATATACCTCAATATATTTTAACACCCCACCATTTAACATGCGTTCCAACCTTGTAATTTTTTTTAGAGATAAAAAAAAAAAAAAAAAAAACATGTTACATAACCCTTATAACTCCTTTTTGGTTTAATGCATTTCCCAAAAAAAAAAATTACGTACTCCACCACTTACACTTTCCATTACCTTAACGGAGTACTTACACTTTCCATTACCTTAACGGAGTACTTATAAACACATGCGTTTCCACTTTAACTTTTCAAACATATATATGTAAATCATAACGCATATATGGTATATATTCATGCTCGTTTTTGTTTTTGTTTAACTCTGCGCATTACTGCTGTTATATCAAACCCACAAACAAAGCAATGGACCACGCTGCGTTTTTTAAATCAGACCCTCGCTGTTTTGTTTGTTTAAAACATAAATCCACGCAGTTTTATATAACCACACCGTGTTTATTTTTTTTCAATGGATATTCACACGCTGTACCCACGCAGCACCATAAAACAAAAAACCACGCTGATTGTCATACTACATATCTCATACCAGAATACGCTTCTGCTTCGTCTCTGCAGTGATGACTTGCCAGAATACGCTTACCAACAAAAACGCTTACCAGAATGGCGTTGTTCGGTTACCAAAATACGCTTCAGTGGAGATGCTACTTGGTCTGTTAGGTATGCCTTCAAAATTGAATCGAATTCCCAACAAAACTCAGAAGATCAATCGTCCAGCGATTTGATCAATCCGCCATCGACATAAGAGAACAATCACACGGACGCAAAATTTCGCTCTCCGGTAGGCAGTTCTGAATACCTCCACGCTATGCTGCTCCAGCCAATACAGCTCCACACACCACGAACAGCAATCAAAACTCCGGCTGCCTCCAGCACGCAATACTCCAGCACAGCAAAGGATCACGCACCAGGCAATACGGCACAGCGCAGCACCTCCAGGGAGCAATCGATCTGCTCACCAGCAACCAAACCAACTCAGTGCTCCACCTCCAGCAGTGCCGCTCCTCCAACAAGCTCTGATACCAATTGTTGGATCAGCTGCACAACAAAATTAAATAAACACAGAATTAACACAGCAGAAGATCAAACACATAAAACACAGCTTTTTACGTGGTTCACCCAACCAATCTGGGCTACTTCCACCTCACATAGGCATTGGCAATTTATTAATCAAATTTGGAGATTACATCAATGAAACTCTCACACTCTCTCCCAGCTATCCGTATGACAACCTATTTTATAGTAGAGAGAACCTAACTGCTCTCACATCAAATTTAGGATGCATTAATTTGCTCCCAACAACCTGGAGATATTCCAGCAACAGATTTTCTATTGTTGTCACACACTGGTATTTTGTCTATTTTGACTAAAACAGAAAAATCTCAACAACTTCCTTAACAATTTTAAGGATACATCCCACATCGAATTAGAAAAAGTATTTTTAATGATATAGATTTACCAATTCTCACGGCTAATTCCGACGCGTTGAGCTATAAATCCATATATTGGTGGGCTCCTCCCTCGGTGTTTTGCTTCGATGATTAGAGAAACTCTGTAATAAGAAAACATGAACCTCGATCCCTCTTATAAAAATCCATTTTGGCCTAAATTAATCAATTTTTTTTTAATTAAATTATGAAAATATGATATCCAATATTAACGGACTCCCATAAAATGTTCCCTTAAACATTTTTCTGCACAAAATGAAACCACAACATATTAGCTCCAATTCGGGATAACTTTTTGTCTGAAAAACACCCAAGTATTAGCTCCAACTCGGGACAATGTTTGTCTCAAAAACCCTAAGAATTGCAGACCAAGTGCCTTGTTGGGCATGGAGTGGGGATTTTGAAGCTGCTTGTAAACGTATTTGAATACTTTATTTTTTGGACATGGAATTCTTATTCATAAAATGAAAAACTGAAATAAAAACTTCTGGAAGTGAAAAAGCAAATGATCATTATTGAGTTTATTTATTTACATCCCCCAATTGCTGAGGTATATGTGGATTTCCAAAGCAACCATGTGGGTAACATTGTAAGAGAAATGATTTCTGGTGTGGAGTTGATCAATGAAACCCACCATAAACATAAGACGAGCCGTATTTTTTTTTTTCAAAACAACATATTATAGCTGCAAATTTCTGGTATGCGAAAATCTGCATTTTTTAAAAACTCGGAAAAAACAGACTCCATCATATCTTCCACTGGATCTTCAAAGAAATTTTTAATTTGTGTTGCCCTTTGCACAGACTCCAGTTTTGAGGTTGAATGTCAAAAACCTTATTTCCATTTTCTGCTGACGACCATTTAGAGTGAAAAGAATAATCTCAAACTTGTTCCCCATAATGTTGGTGCTTTTCATACAATGCCAACTCTTGACAAAGTTCATTGTCTCCCTACAACAACACTTGAGAACCTACCTTAGCTCCTCCTTTGTTTACAACATTACTAGAGTCATGAATATTATAATGGTCTTCCAACTCTTGACAAAGTTCTTTGTCTCCCTACAACAACACTTGAGAACCTACATTAGCTCCTCCTTTGTTTACAACATTACTAGAGTCAT
This sequence comes from Pinus tabuliformis, assembly GCA_031772625.1. Lineage (NCBI taxonomy): Eukaryota > Viridiplantae > Streptophyta > Pinopsida > Pinales > Pinaceae > Pinus > Pinus tabuliformis. The sequence goes on along the minus strand of CM062818.1, from coordinate 2,068,629,199 downwards.
GAATATTATAATGGTCTTCCCGGCACTCAAAGTGTTGCTCATTTTTTGCAACAAATTGCTGATTTAAATTCTCAAAATGCTTGAATTCGTTTTCAACAATATGGGAATCCTCTGCCACCTTTTGAAAGCCCCTCCTTGTCTCTAAGTCTGCATTTTCCTGCAAAGCATTCCCATGGTTCGCTTGGAGGACCCTCTTATTTTCAGCAATACATTTTCTCTCATTTTAATAATAAATTTTTCCACAGGCCCAAAGATTATCTTCAATCTCTAGTGCATAAAGAAACATTTGCTCCATAGCGCAAAGCTTTCTCTCCCCGAGATAAAAATCCAAGTCAATAGGATGAGCCTTCGAATAGTACACCATGGTAGCAGCTTGAGGTTGAATTTCCTTTGGCATGTTGAAATATTTTTTTTCAAACCTCTTATTAAATTCAGTGATTGGTTCACTGCTCTCCCTCTACATAGTATGTAATTCTAACAGATGTTTGTCATATGACTTGTGCTCTCCCCAATTTCTAAGCAAGATTTCTTGAAAACCCTGCCATGAACTAATTGAACTAGCCCTAAAATTTTGGAACTATTGTTGAGCGTCCCACTTTAATGAATGGCCAAACATCCTTAAAGCCACATCTTCATGAATTATTTTAAATTTGTCCAAGAAATACTCAAATTGCAAAACATGTTATTTAGTTGTAACACCATTGCTTTCTCGAGAGAAATTTGGTAGAAACTTGAAACCTTTGAAGGATATTCATCAAGGATTGTGGGCGTTTAAATATTTCCCTGGTTTTTAGTTGAAAAGTAGTGGGTTGTTTGTGAGGAAAAGTGGTGGAAGAGCGTGTTCTACAATGGCAATCTTACAGGTGGTGTTCCACACCTGTAAGCTCCTCAGTTTATTAATAAAGTTGATTCGTATTTCTTTGACATGGTATCATAGCTACAGGGCTGAGGAAGCCTGTAATCCTGAGTGGAGGCAAAAATTTAACCGACGCGTTTGGAGGGAAATCATGAGAGCAACATCAGATGTCAGAATCCAAAGTTATAGTCTGGCGATCAGAATCTCAAGGTAGAGTTTTATAAATCATATTGTGTCATTAAAGCCCCGTTAGGTCATATGAAGCATATTGCATTGGGTATTCATGTGGGAGGATTGTACAAGCTAAATGTCAAAAGAACACCACATTAGGCATTGGCATCATCTGCCATGACTACAGTGGACTTATGGTACCAGAGGTTCAACCATATTAACTTCAATGATCTGCTGCTTTACAGAAAAAAGGTATGGTTGAAGGTCTTCCTGTTTTAAAATATGCTCATGTTGATTGTGATGCATGTGCACTGGGAAAGTTGCATAGAGATAAATTTCCTGTGAATCCCGATAGAAAGAAGAGATATACTCGAGTTGGTACATACAGATCTATGTGGGCATATGCAGACAAGATCGTTAGGTGGTGCATAGTATGTTTCACTATTTGTTGATGAATGTATTAGATTTACTTGGGTGTATTTCCTCAGGAAGAAGAGCAACACTTTTGAATACTTCAAGAAGCTCAGAAGTATGGTTGAAAAGTAGACAGGTAAAAGCATCACGATTCTCTGCTCGGATCAAAGGGGGAGAGTACAAGAAAGCTTGTGTACTCAAATATTACAAAGATAATGGGATACAACATCAGTTCTCAACAAAACAGGGTTGTAGAGAGGAAGAACAGAACCCTTGTGGAGTGTTTTCGCAGTATGTTAAAAGGTAAGAATCTTTCTAATGGTTTTTGGGCTGAAGCGATTAATACTACAGTATATCTAAAGAATAGGAGTCCAACAAGAAGTTCAGATTTCAAAACTCCTTTTGAAGCTTTATTTGGTTATAAGCCTACAGTTAAGAATTTGAGATTTTTTGGCAGCAAAGCCTTTGCCCATATCCCAAAGGAATGTAGAAAGAAACTTGACTAAAAGGCCATCAAATGTATTTTTATTGGGTATTGTACAGAATTTAAGGCTTACAAACTGTTTAATCCCTCTACTGATAAAGTGTTTGTGAGTAGAGATGTAGTGTTTCATGAGTAGGTTAATGATGGAAGCCATGAGAGTGCTAATGAAGAATGGCACGTGCCCTTTTTCGTGGAAGAAGGAAGTGATGAATCAGGTGACAACAATGAGCAACAACAGATGCAGCAGTAGTAGTAGGAAGGGAAAGAAGATGATGTAGTTGTCAAGCCAAGTCCAGAAAATGATGATCACACAAGGTTTGAAGCTACCCCACCACTTAGGAGATCAGGTAGGAAAGATCATATTCTAGTAGGAAAGATCATATTCTAGCAAGATATAGGGAAAATCCTTTTATAACTAGTATGATGAATGTTGTTGAACCCTCTAGTTATAAAGGCGCTAGTCAATATAGTGAATGGAGGGCTGCTATGGAAGAGGAATATGAATCGATTCTCAAAAACAAAACTTGGAATTTAGTTAAACTACCTAAAGGAAAACAACCCATAGGATGCAAATGGTTGTATAAGCCTAAATTTAAAGCATATGGGAGCATAGATAAGTATAAAGCTAGGCTGGTTGCAAAGGGGTATTCACAGCAAGAAGGCATAGATTATGATGAAACATTTTCCCCTGTAGCTAAACTTAACACAGTCAGAATGATAATTGCTTTAGCTACTAAACACCATTGGATGATTCACCAGCTAGATGTTAAATTTGCATTTTTAAATGGGGACTTAAAAGAAGAAGTCTACTTATTGCAACCTGAGGGGTTTGTCAAACAAGGTGAAGAAAATTTAGTTTGCAGGTTGAAGAAAGTGTTGTATGGACTAAAACAGGCACCCAGGTCATGGTATGACAAAATTGATTCATTTTTCTTGCAGCATGTTTATAAAAGGAGAAAAAATGACCCTAATCTGTATACCGTGTTTGATAAAGAGGGAAGGATTGTTTGATTTCTTTATATGTAGATGATCTAATCATTACAGGGAATGCTGATAATCTCATTAAAGAAATCAAGGAGTAGATGTTAGAAGTCTTTGAGATGAAAGACCTTGGAGAACTACATTATTGTTTGGGTTTGGAAGCCTGGAGGGATTCTGGACAAAATTTTGTGTCACAAAGTAAGTATGTAAGGAGCTTATTGGAAAAGTTCAGAATGGATCAGTGCAAATCTGCAACAATACCTTTACAACAGAACTTAAAACTTTAGAATGATGATGGATCTAAGGAGGCAAATGTGACTTTGTATAGACAGCTGGTTGGGAGTCTAATCTACTTGACTACAACTAGGCCTGATTTGGCTTATGCAGTCAGTGCATTGAGCCAATTTATGTCAAAGTCCCTTGAGAGCCATTGGGTTGCAACAAAAGGTGTTTTGAGGTATCTCCAGGGAACCTTAGATTTTGGTATTGTTTACATTGATTTGTGTGATGTTAGATTGACATGTTTTTCAGACTCCGATTGGGCTGGAAATGTATATGACAACCGATCCATAACAAGCTATGCATTTAGCATTGGATCTTGGGTCATTACATAGAGCAGCAAAAAGCAGAACACAATATCCTTGTCTTCTACAGAAGATGAATATTAAGTTATGTGTGTAGCGACATGTGAAGCAGTTTGGTTGAGAAGACTCTCCTTGATGCTGGAGAAGAACAGAAGGTTGAAACAGTGATCAAATGCAACAACCAGAGCTCCATCAAACTTGCAAATAATCCAGTATTTCATAAGAACACAAATCATATCGATACACGGTTTCATTTTGTCAGGGAGAAAGTTCAATCAAAAGAAATCCATATTGAGTATTATAATAGTTGTGACAATGCTGCTGATATTTTTACCAAACCTCTTGATAGAATCAAATTTGAGTTGTTTAGGGAAGTGTTAGGCATATCTGTGAATCCATTTCTCCATTAAGGGGGAGTGTTGAGATTAATGTAGAAACAGTTGAAACCGAACCCTAGATTAGGATTATGTTCCTGTTTTATAGGATTCTGTTCGACTTTCCTAAATGTGTTCTTGTTATATATATTCCTCATGTAATGAATGAAAGGAAAAGCGTGTTCTGCAGTGGCAGTCTTACAGGTGGTATTCCACACTTGTAAGCTACTTAGTTGATTAATAAATTTGATTCATATTTCTTTGACACCTTGCATGTAACCTCCAACTGCTAAAAATAGATCCTTGAAACAAGGGATGCCTTTGCATGCTGCCATGGGAGAATCAACCCATGCATGAAAGTCTGTTTTTCTTGGTCCCAGAGGGAACCAGTCAACTCAGCTGCACATGAAAGAGGTTGTTCAACCGCTAGGAGAAAATGTGCATTTCTGGCTAGGAGCTAAGCTGGCTACCCATGAGATTTGCGCAATTTCTTGGCAGAGCAATTGACTGCTACCCAAATTTTCAAAAATTATGGATAGAGCAGCTAACTGCTGCCCAGATTTGCACAAATTTTGGGTTGAGTAGCCCTGCTGGGGAAAATTGCACAATTTTCACTATGAGTGTTGACTTCTAGAATTGTGCAATTTTGGAGCCCAGCAGGATGATAGTCAGGATTGTGCAATTTCTAGAGGGAAGGTTGGTTGCCCTCCAGAATTGCGCAATTTCTTGGGGGAGCTGCTCAGCCTGCATCTGGACCAAATCCAGGTGATTAGCCTATGAGGGGAATGCATTGAGCTGTGATCGAAAGACTGCCTTTGTGTGAAAAACACTAAAACTTGTGAACTTGACGAAGCAAGGCAAGCTATTATGAAGGTTGGAAAGGAGGCTCCAAAACGAAGCTAAGGCAAAATTTTACAGGGTGGTTGTAGCCGCTACAATAGGACAATTCGACCACCTCCACACCGAACAACCTCTAGCTTGTCATTTTGGAAGCCTCTAGATCACAAAGCTTCTTTTCCTATTTGGGAAAATTTTCCTTTTAGGGATCAACGCGGGTATCCAAGAAAAAGCGGCTGGCAGCACAAGGCTAGTATAGCACAACTAGCGATCAGCACGAGTTGCCAGTGTCAGGGTTGCGCTGATCTTGAAATTAGGGTTTTAGAGCTCACTTCTTGAGGAAAGGCTCATGGTATGTTTCCATTAGTGTTTCAAGGAGGACCTAAGCTGCATATTAGGATGGGTACACTGCATGATTACCAAGTTTCAGGCACTTTGGGATATGACACAAGGAATTGCAGGAGGTGTGACAAAATATTGTGTAATAGGGAGTCAAAGAGAGAGAGAGATAACTAAACCAATGCAAAGAAGGACGGAGAAATGGAGGGGGTGAGACCTACTAACTTTTATTTTGGAGTACATGATCTCAAATGCAGTGGGAGAGGCATACCCATACCCATCAAGATAATTGAGTACAAACAATAATGGTGCACCTAACATATTGGGTCTAAACAACAAAGTACATGATACATGATACATGTTATGTTGGCATCAATGGGCCTAAATGCGATACAATAATACAATGAGTCCCATATACATAATGTGCCTCGAAAACAAAGGTCATGAATGAATACAATAACATATGTTGATTCGAATACATGAGACATAATTCCCCTCAAGCTCACATGGTGAGGGGAGATCAAAACCAAAGAAGCCTTTTTGAATATGAAAGAGCTCTGAAGATATGAATGGACTGTCTAAAGGAGACATGCATGTTGTGGGTGTTGCAAGCAGTGGAAACCGAACAAGTCAAGTCTATGGAACTGAATTTGAGGCTGGATCATTAACTGTTGGCATTCGAGCATGTGGGGGCCTACCTAAAGTGCCACCCCCTTAGGAGGTCTAGAGCATCTCACACACACCCAATAAATGTTGGTACAATATGTTGGATCATTGGACCATCAAGTGTACAATTCTTGATTGTGCGATAATGAGCTCGAGTTGAGCACACGAGAAACAACCAAGTCAAAAGAAAATGATGATTCCATTTACTTGATCTGAGGCACTGAACAATGATGAAGGCTGGAACCAAGGTACACTGCCCTCTAGACCACTCTCCTCAAATAGATGTGTTGAAGTCGATAGAAGAGGGCCCACCAGAGTTGAGGCAATGAATATTCCTAAACAAAGGCATGATGATCATAGTAATGTTATTGATGGACTGACACCAGGGATGATGATGGAAGGAAACAGGATGAGTGGTGCACTGATGAATTCCTTTCTCATAGCATAATATGCATGGTTGACCCGACATCAATTGAATCGATTCTAGAGGGGATGGTCAATTACTTAGAAAAAGGATTTTCAAAGACAGATCAAAAGAGATGGAGGCCACATATGAGCAACATGGGATGAATTTGATGAAAATAAGGATGGTGTACTATAACAGGACTCAATGGGACTTGGAACAAGCTACATGGGTGAAAGGGTGATTCATCTCAGATGATCTAAATAATGGTGACTCGATATTGTTGCCTCATGGGAGAGATCCAAAGGGGACCATAAAAACATGAGTAAATGATGGTTAATCATGAAATAGATCACCACATAAGTCAACAAGTGCAAGGAAAAGTGGTACCAAAGTACAGGTAACTCATATGAAGAGATTCAATTTTAATGGGCGGTAAAGTGAGACTAATGGAAAAAATGGCTCCCTGGTGAAGTTTCAAATTGCCTAAAACAAAGGTAGGCCTATTATAGATCTTGATGGGAGCTTTCCAATGGTGTCGATAGTTCATTAAACTGAGCTACATTTTGGTTGCATTGGGCGAGGACAAAACTAGGGTTTTTCCCATAAAAGGGCTTCTTGCCCCCAAATCCAATTCATTTTCATAGTGAGTTGTTGGAGAATTTGGAGAGGAGGAGAAGGCCCTAAATCTTGTGGAGATCGTAGTAGAAAAACCAACTGTTGGATTTTGGACCTGCGAGTTTCAAGTTGGTGAACTTACTTGTATAAAATGGCCTTAATGATGCTTGGAAGAATGGTTTCTACGAATCAAGGTAAGGAATACAATAATGAACTACTAGAGAAGATCTAGGATAATCTCTGCCCACTAATCCAAACATGGGGACCAGGTAGTGAGTGTGGTATCTCATACAGTAGAACATTTGAAGATGCAGTATTAAGCATCTACATTATTTGATGTGTATATGGCTTGCCAGAAAGACTGGTAGGAAAAACTATCCAAGGAATGAGTGGATAATTGACCATATTGAGATCATTGGGGTCTATGCTGAGACTTATGTTAATCAAATCAGAAGGTGGTCATGGGCCATCATGCCCCCAAGCATGGGATATTATCCCTAGCATATGTGATGGAGGGGATTGATTGGATATGAAAAGGTGGGAATGATTCCCCTAGCTGGTGGAATCTGTGGAGCGTCATTGTATTCCAAGTGCTCAAATAAGGGATTCGAGCATTTGGTATTACTAGCACAAGATCCTCTAGAGGATGATGAGTAGATGTAGGGGCATATGTGCCCCCAATTTTTAGATGGGTCGATGTAGCATGTTATGGACATGTCAAGTGTATTTAGAGTAGTGGACTCTAAACACATTTGGTGATGTGGTTCGCCATTTGTTGTTTATGGTTGTCTTCCTGGGGGAAGAATGTATGATGGGTGCAATATGAGAAAGTAAATGGTGGATTACCAATCTCATTTGACACTACATATATGAATTAAATGGATTGAATTTTTGGGTTCGCATACATGGTGTCACTATACCAAATAGTGGCTTCAGATATAATAAATTGATGCTCTCCTAAACAACACAGTGGTTGAACAATAACAATGTCTAAGGGACTGGGTTGTTGATGTAATATGGAGGAATTATTAAGTGGATCATCCCTAGAGTGATCTGAAGTGATATGAGATTCTAGAGGTTCTTATCAATGGGCAATAATAATGGTACTAGAGTCGTCACTACCAGATGCACTAGGAGGGATGAGGACAATTGCTTCTTCTAGACTCTCAAAAATAGATGCCCCCTTACCCAAACATTGTGTGGCAATGTAATGGCCACAAGGTGGATGTGGTTCAAACTCATGGGCTTGAAGTAAGGGGTGATGGAACCAATCATCATCATGGGAGACATGGTTCACTTGTGCATCGTTAGAAAGGGTGGGAAGATGACTAGTAGATGAGACATCTATCGATGTTGAGATAGAAGTGTTCTCTGAAGAAGATTTGACATAATCACAATGGGAAAATCCAAGAGAGTCCCAATAAATCGATCCCATGGATGACGATAGGTAGAGAATAGGGGTTGAACTATCTATCATCTTGAGATTAGGAGGAAGGATCACAATGGGTACTTGAGAGACCTCATGTCCTAGCGATTTATTGGGGTTATGAATAGCAAGCAGAGGAGATGATGAAATACTACGAGCGACATCTAACTCACGAAGAACTAGAAGTGTATCGCGAAAATATTCAAGACAGGGACAGTGATGGGAGTAATTTCCATAGTTATCACACAAAGCACAAGGGTGATTTGTGGGTAAGGTTATGTTCTTGTTAGCTGACTCGGGTAAGGTGACATGGACCTTAAGAATGTTAGAGTCAAGAAAGGTATCAGAGACTACGCTCTTGATATGAGGGAGCTTGGGACAATTATTGGTGGCATGCCTAACAACATCACACAAAGCACATGGAGGAGAAGGCTTGGGTGGTTTGGGAGGAGTGGGAGTTGCTTGGGGTTCCTTGACTTTGGTTCCCTTTTTATGGGCTTTCCCCCCTCACCAGATGCTTTCAGAACAAGAATAGTGGTTTGTTGAGTTTGTTAATGAACTAAAGCAGAGGAAGGGGTGGTTACAATGGGTTAAACCAGAGTCAAAGTTGTATAATGTTTGAGGTGGTCAGGAGGAGTGTTTTTAGGATGATTAAATTACTAGACTGGGATCCCCAAGGTGATGTTATGAAGACTCAATGTAGCCATTACAAGGGTAGAAACTATTCCTGGTGGCGGGAACAAGAAAGGTATTTAACGAGAGGGGTAGTGACCTAGAGGAACTTCTCCTGGATGAGAGAGACCTAGGGGAACAATTCTGGGTGGAAAAGGGTTAGGAGAGATGCTGACAGGAAGAAATTGGCCTGGAGGAATTGTACCTGAGGGGTGAGATGAGCCTGGAGCATGAGGTTGTGTAGGAGCTGTTTGTTGAGAAGGCATACCAGATCGCTTGCCCGCGGCCCATGACACTTGAACCATGCAAACAGTGGAAGAGCTAGGCTTAGAAGGAGTAGGTGGTGGGACATAATAAGCCCCAAGCAACGCGAAATATTTATAGACTCCAAGAGAAACATCAATAAAGGTGGGGAAAGTATGATTGTTGGTCATATATGAGATGGTGGTCTGAGGTAGGTTTGAGACCGAGGGTCATAATAAGTCAACTAATCGATAGTGACGATCTTTCCATTATGAGGAAAGAACATCTTGCGAAAGATAGCAGATGCAACAACTGACAGGACATAGGTGTAACTACGACCCAACAAGATGTTATAATTTAGTGGGGTGTCAATGACTTCGATCCAACAACAGTAATGGTACAGTTGTGATATAAACTGAGGAGCTATGAGGGGTGACCGTCCCAAGCACAGAGAGTGATGGTGGATGGGGATAGGTTAGGGGAACCAAGTTTCTTCCAAAAATTGGTGGCCATCACACAAGTGAAGGCACCTTCACCTATGATACACTGTTGGTCAATGACATTTTTTATGGATACTGGTATTTTAAAGGAAATAGTTGAGGGAAGGGGGGGTGTTCTACTTTGTTAACATCAAATGTAATCAGACAATCATCATAGAGATCCACAGTGCCCAAAGCATATAATAGAGATTTCTATTTGGATGGGCACATCTGGAGGACTTCTAGCATTGACATGGCAGTAGGAGATTGCGCCAAGTCATATGCTATGCTATAAGTATGGGTGGATTTACAAGAAGCATCATTTTGATGTAATGGACCTTTGGGGACCTTAGGGGGAACCTCTACCCTAGCAGAGGAATTTGTAAGGTAACATTTGTTGACGAAAGAGGCTCAGTGGAAACTTTAGGTTCGGAATCTGTTGTTGACTTTACAAGGGCTTATCATATTGGAACGACCGAGTCCGGAGGTTGACTTGTTCAATATTGACTTCATCTGAATTCATCATGAGGATTTGGTAATTGTTTTGACCATATTGTGAAGGTTGAGGGGATGCATTACCTTGTGTGGGTTGGGAGCTATATATCCTTAATGAGGAAAAGGATTGGTAAGCATAGCCGGTTGTGATGAAGCAAGAGGGGAGGAAGTGGATCAATTAGCTCAGGTCCTCTAGAAGCAACTACTTGAGCTTCCCATACCTGCCGCATCAAAGGTAAAAGGGGAAATCCGTGAGTATAATTCCTAAATACTCTAAAACATGCACAAGGTTTGTTCGTTCAAAGAGACTTGTTTTTCTTGGGTTGCCTGCCCTGTTGCTGGGTTGCGGTATTAGGTTGATCTACTTTGGAGGCATTAGGTGGTGGACCTTAGTTTCCCTAATTACCTTGAGATGGCTAGTTCCAGTTACCCTTCCCCTTGTTTCATCTCTTGGGGTTAGGGGGATTGGCTGCACTCTGATGAGAATACACTTGACCTTGAGGATGTGGTTGTTGTTGTGGAAGAGGCAAGGAGGCATGGGAGGTTGGGGCATTGGTGCTGGCGAGGTTGGAGCACTAGTTGGTGCATAAGGATAATAAGAATTTATGGCAACATTAGGATAAACATGGGAAGCAATGAATGGCCCTAGCATCTGTTGATGCAGATGGGAATTGTAATAGATCTGACCTGCAAATATATGATAATACAAATATACCCAGAAATAATAAAATAGAAATAGATAAATGCTTCTCTTTATTGATCAAACCCTTAAGGTAGGGCAACACCATACATTCACTCCTTAAGGAAGGAGAACACTCCACGAGCCATATGCTTGTGCATATAATATTCCTTGACACCTTTCAATGGGGAGTCTCTAGCCTCTATATAGGCCTCATACATACAACACCATGGGTCATTACCATGGTTCTCTCAATATCATCTATCTAATACAATGGGCTTATTACATTATTGCTAACTACTTGTGGTCCCTTACATGATACGGGTTAACCATTTTATTTATTACTATGGCCCATCCCATTATTACATTATTCCCTTGGGTACCTCCCTCTGTACCCCATACTATCCCCCCTAGGTATACTACATTCCACCCCCCTTAAACATGTTTCGTCCCTGAAACATAAGAAGAACACAAATAATAAGATCTACTCAAAAGAGTAGTCCATTGGTACCATGCATGTGCATCTAGCCATCCAAGAGAAAGGTGAACCCTCGATCTAGCTGGTGCCTCACTCGCTTGAGATGGAAGTTGACCCTGGCGGCTCTTTTGTGTTGATGTGTAGTAGGTGGATTGTCGCCCCTCTCTATCTGTCATGTGGGGGTTGTTGTCCTTGTGGCTAATTTGTTGCCATCATGTTGGTTGTTTTCTTGCGGGGTGATGTGGGTGGTGATATGCTGAAGTTTTAACCAACGGTGTATCTTTCTTTAATTCACCACCAAATGGTCCTTGATTGGTATATCGTACATGTTGTGGCGTCTGTTGTTGTTTCTTATCTTCCAATATTACTTCAAACACGGATTCCTCATCTGATGTATCCGTACCTATAACATTTTCTACTTCAGCCTCCTTGGATTCTACCTATTTTTCTCGTACCTGGTTTGATGTTTGTGTTTGGTTTTCGACCATCAAGGGCTCATCATATGATGTGTCAGTCCCTGGAACATCTTCTGCTTCAACCTCCATAGACTCTACCTGTTTATTGATGGAAATATCATGTAATGTAATTTTCTTCTTTTTATACCAGAGGTTCAGTAATTTCTTCTGCACATTAATATTGATAGTACCCAAAGATTCCATCCAAGGGTATCCCAAAACAACATCCACCTTAGCCATATCTGAAGCATAAAAATCAAAATGCAATACATACTTGTCCATATAAATCTTCAAATCTTTATAAACTTGCATCTGCTCATTATTAACCTGTGTGTGCTCCATTTGTTTAGCTAGAATTTGCAATATTTTTGCCAAATTAACATTTATAAAATTTTGCTTGCAAGTAGGATTTATAGACACAATGATCTTCTCCTTCTGAATATATCCATGAACCTGTAATAAGGAGATACCAGTAGAAAATAACCCTTTACATGTCTCATTCCCCTGTTTTCTAGTATGAGACCATTTGTCCAAAATGACTTTTTCAAATTCTTCATCTGAAAATTTGAACTGCTGGGTGCCAAGTGAGCAATACCATAGGGCAGTGTCTTCTTTCAAAGTAAGCCATAGGAAACTTGTCCAATTTTTCGGATGGTTTTTCTTAAGATCTTTTACGAATTCTTCAATAGTAGGATCATTATCTTTTCCCGTAAAAAGAGGATCTTTTCTAGGTTTTTTGGTTTCCTTCTTTCTAGTGTGAGACCATTTGTCCAAAAATAGTTTTTCCATTTCATCAGCACTACATAACTTCAGAAACTCACTGTCAAGTGATTTCCACCATATAGAAGCCTCATCTTTCAAATAATACCCTATGGAGTCCTTCCAAAAGAATGGTCTGTCACACTTCTGATATTGTATAAATTTTTCAATAGTCGGCCCATCATTTTTTTCCTAAAAACATATTGCTAGAAGCCATGAAGAGGGTTTTGAAAAAAAATCACTTACTTGGCGAAAATTTAAAATGGCCACAGTTTAGTCAATATTTCTCAAAATCCCTATTATGAACTATTTTCAGAAATGGAAAGACCATTCTACAGCTTCCCATGTGATAGAAATCCCGATCTAGGCACTAGAATTTCATATTTGCGCTGCAGATGTCCCACCGTCACAAAAATTTCTTAAAAAGACGCAGATTTTAAATCAGCGCTATCTCCCTCATCCGGACTCCAATTCGACCGATTTTTTTTTGAAATTGGGTATTTTTTCACAAAGAACCCAGATCTACAATTAGATTCTGCAAATGTTGCACCAGAATGTATAGATTTGATCTGCAAACTCACCGCCTTGAAAATGTTTGCAACACAACTGATTTTTAAATCAACGATATGTCCCTCATCCGTACTCCAATTCGGCCGATTTTTTTTCAAATTGGGTATTTTTTCACAAAAACCCAGATATGCAATTAGATTCTTCCAATTTTTCACTAGAATGTACAAATCTAATCTACAAACTCGCCACCCAAAAAATTCTTGCAAAAAAAAAAAAAAAAAAAAAGTCTTCGCTTTGCCCAAGAAAGTACTCTAATACCACTTGTAATAGATCTCACTTGCCAATATATGAGAGTACAAATATACCCAGAACTAATAAGATAGAAATAGATAAATGATTCTCTTTATTGATCAAACCCTTAAGGTAGAGCAACACCATACATTCACTCCTTAAGGAAAGAGAACACTCCACAAGCCATATGCTTGTTCATACAATATTCCTTGACACCTCTCAATCGGGAGTCTCTAGTCTCTATATAGGACTCATACATACAATACCATGGGTCATTACCATGGTTCTCTCAATACCATCTGTCTAATACAATGGGTTTATTACATTATTGCTAACTACTTGTGGTCCCTTACATGATACGAGTTAACCACTTTATTTATTACTATGGCCCATCTCATTATTACATTATTCCCTTGGGTACCTCCCTCTGTACCCCATACTATCCCCCCTAGGTATACTACAGGAATATGCATATGACGTGTTGGGACCTGGATAAGAGTTGGCATGTGAACAATCGAGGGGGAATAGGTGCAAGCGGAACTGGTCCCCCCTTGGGGTTGACCCTAAATCAAAGGAGGTTGAGGGTGTGACACGGATCCAATGATACCGTCAACAGCATGAGATGCCCCTAGTGCATTAGAAACACTAGGATGAGGCAAATTGAGAAGGACAATATAAAAATAACCTGATTCTACATAGATCAGGTCATATTTCAAAGTTATATGGAGTGCTTCTTCCTCAGACTAAGGGAAGTGAGAGGTGACATATTTACCTATGGAAGCCAAAAGTGTTGTAAGGAACCAATCCATATAAACAAAGTCTTCAAATTCATGGGCCCTACAGATGCTCATCCTTATGTGCCATTCTTGGACATGATCAGAAAGGTGGGTGGAAGAAGTTTGACGAAAAAAGTCAAGGGTTTGATATCGGTGTCATAATAAGGAGGTGGTTGGAATTAGGATAGAAAAGCTTTAGCGAGAGTCATGAAGGTGGAATGGAAGGTATGCAGTTGATACACATACCATTTTGTAGCAACTCCAGCAAGGGTGTGTTGGAAGAGGCAAATACAGATGGAGTCTTCAGTGATGGAATTGGATGACCACCACGTGAAATGAGCGAACATGATTTGTGGGGTCTTCTCCAATATTACCTTCTAACTTGGTGATGTCAAAAGGAAGATTGGTAGGCATAGGAAGCCAATATGGGTTATGGAGAAGAGGACCACTGATGAGCTAGTTGAAATCAAAGAGGTTCAAACCAGCCATATCGGGGAGAAATTGAAGATTAGTGATCATACCGCTAAAGGTTCTGCCTATGGGGTTACCTTGGTTATAGCTTGGTTTCCTACACCCATGATGGTTCCTAAAATGGTGGTAGTACAGGGTTGGGAGGATGTAGAATCAAAGGACGAAAGTGAATAATCAGAAGAACCAGAGTCAGAATGGGGACTCAATGGAAGACTAGGAGGATGAAGTCAAACTCGATGGGGAGGAGTAATATTTCCTAAAGGAAACTAGGGGAAAAGACCACGAAGTCTCTGCAAAAAACACTTAGGTGGCACAATGATGTCAAGAAAAAGATGACACTATAAACTAAAGGGAGATGATAGGAGAAAAAGAGAAACAAATAGCAAGAAAACACCTAGTGCAGTGGTGCCAAGTGAAAACTAACTATATTAATATGTTACTCTAATTTAAGAAAACACATCCTATCAACAGAGTTGTCTAGAGAAAGGTGGGGTAGAGAACCAATTGTTACCCATAGCTATTCCTGCAAGGTGTTTTCCTATGATTGGTCACTACAGTTTCCTTCGTCCCACAGGATTGGTTGAGTCTTGAGCTTCTTGGTGATCATCCAATGCATGAGATTCCCTTCCATGGGTTGGGTAGCCCCAAGGAGAATTTCTCGCACGATGACCTGGCCTAACCCCCTCTTAATCGGGTTTCTAATGCACTCTAACTTTGGAACATGGGATGGTGAAGAATTTCAATCTCCCTAATATGTCAACTTGTATGTCTTAATGTAAGTGATCAACGAGTGTTATTAGAAGCATATCCCATTGATCCTACACCTAACTACACAGATTATTTAGCCCTAGTGCCCAAGTGGGATTAATCTATGTTAATTGAATTATTAAGGTGTAATGTCTCAAGTCTTGGCTTGCGGTGTTAAGAAATCTCACGTTCGCTTAGGGTGTGAGTGTGTGAAATAATATGTCAAGTGGATGAGTTAATTGAGCATGTTTTATGATGCCATGTGTTGTTGAAAATAAAGTGCTAAAAAATTGTAAATAATGTTGAAAATGGATAGTAAAATAAATAGTCAATTAAAGCACAAAAAACCCCACCCAAAAAGGAAATAAGAAGCAAAGAAAGAGGTGGAAAACAAGCTGCTCAAAGACATGCTTATGGCCCAAAATATCTAAGGTCAAAGGGATTAGGATCTATAGGCAACAATCTATTGTAAATGATGTAGAAAGCCAACAGAGAACAAAGGGTAAACAACTCATAAAGGGAAGGAAAATGGTTGCAAAATGAAGGATACTTAAGGGGATCCTATGGAGGAAAGCCAAAACTAGATTCAAAGTGGAATAAATTGTTATAAGAAAGTGTCTAAAGGGACTGTTATAACCTGCCAAAAAGACTGAAAAAACAATGGCTGAAACTACTGCAAACTAGACTCCCCACTTTAGAAACCCTTACCTTAAATGGTGGAAGTGTACTCTAAACCCTAGGGTGCTTTCTCCTTCCTCAACAATAGTTTTCTAAGAGGATCAAGGCCTAACTGTGACATGGGAAAGATAAAAAACCCTCCCCGACACACAGAGAGCAGTCACAATTTTTTTTTGAAAAATGTTGAAAAAAAATTTGCAAAAGGAAGAACGAAAACACTGACCTATAAAGTGCGTTGGAACACGGATCAGGGACTGAAAAATGTATTAGGACGCAGAAAAGAGATTGAAAAGTGTGTTATGCTCCTACAACTCTCGCTCGATAGATCTCACCCAAATTGTGTCATCTCCTACTTGGTTGGTACTTGTGAGCTCCAGAAAGATTCAGAACTCAACAAAAATGAATAATATTCCAAAATACGAAGTAGATCTAAAAATAGAAATTAAGAGGCTAAAAATAACTAGAAAAATATTGAAGGTTGAAACAATAGTCACCAAGGTTCTAAATTACTACACCACTGGAGTTGCCATTTGTTGACAAGTATGTAGCTAAAGACCCAATGGATTCGCCATTTGTTAGTATGAAAATTCTTAGTAGGTGTACTAAAAATGCTTCACTTAAGTCACTGGTGACAAGTGACCCTAACAACAAAACGCGATCGCTTTTATGCTCTATATGTGATATGACCCTGCAAGAAAATATATAATGCAAACCCAACCATATAGTAGTAGTAAAGAAAAGTGGAATAACCCAATAGAAGGACTTCAAATTAATAATATTTTATTAAAAGCACCCGGTGAAGAAGATTTACAACATGAGTTTCTAAACCCCCCTTCATGGAATGGGTCTTTTTGATGTCTGTGTGCTTCATTGATCTTATTATTTTCTCTCAAATATGAAAAAAACCCAAAAGCAAGATGGAACTCAAGTGGGAGTTCAAACGACATGAGATGATAATGATTATGGTTAAGAATGAATGGAAAACCCTCTTATTTATAACAAAGTATTGAGCTAAATTAGAAATTGGAAAATAATAAAATATTATTGACCAAATCAAAATCTAGTCGTTGGGAATAATTTGTCATATTTTTTGGAGAGGGATAAGATATTCAAAATGGTTAAATATATTTATTTAGAAAATAGTTGAAGTAATTAACAAATAAAATGATTTATTAATTACTTTGTGAGGATTAAGAAAAGTGTGACTTTGAAATAATTATTAAATAATGGTTTAACAGTTATTCAAAACTAAGGCTAATGAATAATAAATAAATAGTGATTTATTTAGTTATTCGAAGGTGATTTAGTTAAAGATGTTAAGAAATAATTATCAAATAATGATTTAATAACTATTTCTAGAGAAAATTAAATAAATAATGATTTATTAAATTATTCTTATGGGGTTTTTAAATAATTTAATAAGAATGGTTGACTAAATTATTTCCTATGGTAAAAGTGATTTCGCTATGGTAAATTATTCTCCTACATGGTGTATTTTGATTCACCTAGTTATAAATGGCTAGGTGATCAACTTTTGGGTGATAACACAAGGGGGCCAAGTATTTCTGCATGATCGATCTGGAGTCTAGCTATCACCAGGTTCCAATAGAACCCACAAATATATGGAAGACTACCTTCCAATCGAAATAGGACCTCTTTGAATGGTAGGTCATGTCGTTCAGGTTGCCTAATGCCACTACTACTTTTATGAGGCTGATGGATGACATATTGCGACCCTTCACCAACTTGTTTGTTATTGATAGAAAGAGTTGGGAAGAGAACTTGCAACACATTCGATAGATTCTTCAAACCCTACGGCACCACAAATTATGTGTCAAACTAGAGAAATGCACCTTTGGCATGGGCCATATCCAATATCTAGGTAAGATCATAGATGAGAAATGTGTGCATGTGGATCCGGCTAAGATCCAAGTCATTTGGGATTAGCCAACCCCGACCACTCTCACAGAGCTTCGCATCTTTTTGGGCCTTGAAATTGTGACCAATGCCTCCAACTATGTTATTGGTGTAGTTCTCACCCAACAAGGGCATTCTGTGGCCTAGCATATGATACACTTTTTGATACAATTCAGAAGTACCCCACTTATGATAAATAAATGTATTCTATTGTGCCAACTTCCCGGCAATGGAAACATTACATTCTCGAGAAGGAAACGGTCATCCACGAATATCACCAACCTCTTAAGTTCATAAAAACAAAAGGGAAGTTGTAGAATGTTCCCCATCAGAAGGTGTATACATATCTACAACAATTCCACTTGAATAGTAAGCACAAGAAGGGCAACACCAATCATCTTGCAAATTGCCTCAGTCGGCCCCCAGTTGCAGCACTAACTATTATTTTCAACTTTTATGACCGTGAGACCTTTTAATGGTCGCAACTGTACAAGAATGATCCAGAGTTCACCACCACTTACTAGATGTTAGTGGATGGCAAGCAAGTTTCATATTTCCACCTCCATGATGCATTATTATGTTACTTGGTCCACTTGTCAGATCCTGAACTACCTGTACCATCATCAAGCGAACCATCAAGAAGCAAGGCTTGTACACTTCTCTTCCTACTCCCAGCCATGACTCAGAATACATCTCCATGGACTATAATTTGGGACTCCCTTGTACCAAGCAATGGTAATGGTTGTGTATTTGTGGTCATGGACAAATTTTCTAAGATGGTCATACTGTCGACTTGTAAGAAGAGCATCACAACATAGGACATTGTCAAACTCTCATTTGAATGAATATGGGTACATTTTGGAATCTCGCAGACCATTATATCATATCAAGATAGAAGGTTCCTAAGTACATTTTGGTTGAGCCTCTAGACATTATTGGACACTAAGTTCACCAAGTCGATTGCATTCCATCCCTAGATTGATGGCCAAATATAATTTTTCAACAGGATGATAGTGCACATCCTACGCATGTACAACTCTAAGAGGACATGAATCTAGGATGAGATAATTTCTTATGTGTAGCATTGTCACCCTAAAGGTAGTTCCTGGCTGCAGGGAACTAGTGCTCGGGACAACCATAAAACTAATCGAGATTTTTAAAACAGGTGGACAAAGGGATTGACCATGAAAACAACAATGAAAGACCTAATCAAAAAACCTAGCCTTTAAAACCAGAATGGTCAGGAACATTCAGAGATTGCAAGGTCATTGAATTAAAGAAATGGTTTAGCGGAGGAATAAGAAGGCATAGTGTCAACCCAGGTCAATCAAGAATCTAAATTCCAATCTCTACGGAAATAATAGCGAGAGAATGAGATGTATGGAGGAAATCCTAGCATGATGGAGCGCCCATTAAGACTCTTCAAATCACAAAAGTGATTACTATTCAAAGTAAATTCATAATCATAAACTGAAGAAATTTACTGCTACATTACATTCATTACTAGAATAGGAAAACATTGACAAAATAGTGATATCACGTAGAAAGAAACAAAACCTGAAACTCTTCCCAATGTTGGAATCAAAACTAATTTCTATTACTAGCTTCTTGAGAAATTTCTTTACATAACTCCATAGTTCAAACTTTGAACCCTTTACCATGGTTGATTTCTCATTTTTATTCCCCTTCCCTAGCCTTAACGGTCTCAATCAGTTTCTAAACTCATTCTAAATATGGTTATAAAAATTGTTTCTTTCTTTTTCCTTTTTTAAAAGTTAATAAAATAATCACGTTACAAAAAAGTTATTTTAATATTATATATATATAGATAAAATAAAAACTTTCAAAAATAAACTGCCACCCCCTTTGAAATTTTACAGTATATGTATAAATCGGGCTTTGTTCTCAAAATAATAGCGTACATATGACCATTAGAATAAACATATGCGTGTGGGTGCTAGATATAATGGCATCCATGTTCAAAGGTGAAACGCGCTAGTGGTGAGTTGAACGACAACGGAAAACTATAAGTGGGTCCCGACCTTGTCATCATCCATACGTCACTGAACAAAACCATAAACCATTTACGAAGGCAAATTTGGCGGTTTGAGAAAATTGTGGGGACAAATCTGAGCCATCCATCTGTAGATGAGCGGTTCCAACCAAACCACTACCGGGGGAACTCTTTTGGTATAACCTTTGTTCATATTTTGTTGTCAGGGTCTCATGGATCTAAGAAATAATATAATTGACCGTTGATCTTCTTGATTCCTATTGATTGCTTGTGAGGTTTGAATGAAGTCCATGTAGATTCCTTATCTCCTTTAGACTCATTAACTTGGTCACAAGTTTCAACTGCAAACTGTTTGGAAGATAGTTCTTCCATGTATAATATAATTTAGAATTAGTTACAGATTTTTAAGTGGATGTTGAGTGAATATCTCAACTTCTCTATTTATATTTGGAATTGGTTGAATCTCACAAGCACCATAAATATGTATTATATCTTTGTGATTTTAGGTAATATAATAAAAATTATTAGTTTGTGTGTGTATACCTTTGCTTTTAACATGGTATTAGAGCCTCTATGGGCTTGACTCCCTTCAGGGACGGCCCGGAAGTATGGAAAATTCTGAGAATTAAATTGAGTGTTTATTTTACTATTATTTTAGTGCTGAATTTAATATTGTTTTTAGTGTCCCCTTTGGCACGTGATTGGAAGGAGTGACCAGAGTAGAAGCTGCCACTGAGTGTTCGTGACAAAATTGTATAATCACAATGTTCCTTTCTCTGTGTGGAGCCAACATTCTGTTGCGTTAATAAATCTATGGTGATCGAGTGTGGTGGGTGATCCAGTGTGGTGTGTTGCCTGTCATGTATCCATGAAAAATCGTTGTCTGATGTGAGTGGAGAAGCGCGACAGGTTTGTTATGCATTGTCTATGTTGTCTGTCGTGTATCTCTTTCAGCACTTGAAATTCTGGAGAACCTATGATATATCGACGCAATTCCTCGATGTGGTTTTGAAGCCCAAGATTGTGACTGTGATCAGACGCAAATCTTACCAACCAAGAACTGAAGACGTGGTATCTGCTAATCAGATTTAATGTTGATTTCACTCGAGTATCCCAGCACAATCCAAAACTCTAGTTGGTCAATCTGTGGAACGACCAAGGAGATACGACAAGTGAATAAGAAGGAGTTGTGCAATGGATCTAAGTATATTCAAACTCGACGACTCATTAAGAATAGAAGAGCATCCTAGTCCCGCCCGACACAAAATTCAATCACACTTCTGTCAATCTCACTCTGCTTCCGGCCCATCAGGATGAAACATAGACTCGAAATTGGTAGAGTAGACGCAGAGTTGTCCTTGGAAAATTTGGTGGAAGAATTCCACTTCTACAAGCGTTGTTGAACAAGGGAGGGAGAATAGAGTTAGTTTTAATATAGAGAATAAATATATGTTTATGTTGTATGAACTATATGTTATGTATATTTTTGGTTCGTAAATTGTAGGTACATAATTAATTATTGAATAGTTTTGCATAAATCAAATTTGTGGTTTTTGGTACTTGGAAACCCTTGAACACATCACTAGTTAAATTATTTTTACACTGTTATGGTTTGTTGTTCTTGGCGCTAAGAACCCCTGAACAACGACTACATGTTACAATGTGAGATCTATATGTGCGAAGCAGGTCAAGTTGTTAGATCCTCTTTTGAACACATTCAGTATTCAAACCATTTGCCTAACAACTAATGGATAGACAAAAGCGAAATATTTGACCGATAGTGATTGGTCCATATGATGGTCCATCACTTGACAACTCTTATCGCGGAAGCCCCAACGAGTCAAGTTGTCAATATTATTGATCTTGCAAAGTTCTTCATTGATGGTCAGAAGTAGGTGTACTTTAAATTAGTTGTAAGGTAAGCTCGAAGATGTGGAGAAAGAAAGAGTGGAGTCTAGATGACTAAAAAGTGGGTAGAGTTGCTAATGAAGATCAGTGAGACAAAGATTATTTTTAATGTTATAATGTGTTGTAATTGTGCATGTAAGAATTAAGGGGGAATGTTGGAAGATAACTCTTCCATGTATAATTTAGAATTAGTTGCAGATTTGTAAGTGGATGTTGAGAGAATATCTCAACCTCCCTATTCATATTTGGAATTGATTAGATCTCAAAAACACCATAAATATGCGTTGTATCCTTGTGATTTTAGGTAATATAATATACCTCTCTTTTTAACACGAACATTCTTAACTCCATTGGGCATCGATTCCTCATTTTGGAATAATCCCCTTCCAATTTAAAGTTATATTGGGCTAATGAGATGATAACATAAGCTACAAACAAAATAATCGTCTTTGTTAGAAAAATGTTGTGCTCCGCCCAATTAACTGCGAAACATCCATACACATCGTTCCCTTGATTGCGCAATTATGGAATCACTGAATCGAATTTAATTTAGGTGTCTATTCTGCCTTCTGAATGAAATAAGAAATATATGGAACTCGCTTATAATTGGTGTCACTTACAACCTTATCACATCCTTATCACATCGACATTTAATTGTTTGCTCCTTTACGCATTTGAAATAGCTTCTCCAAACGACCTTGGGAATTTTTCGCACCACCACTCGTTGTACCAGACTTCTAAAGAACTACACCAACACCATCTTGTGCATAATTCGTATTACTCTTATGTGATTCAGTTTTTGTGATGACGGCCACAAACCCATGTTTTGCAAATTCAAGCGCATATTCAAGACCAACCACTCCACTACTAATGATATACAAATCAAACATTTAATTGAATTGGCACTTGACTTGGATATCTAACCAAACCTCCAAATACCATTAAACATATATTTACAGCTAAATATTCAATAATTTTCTAGGCCTGTTGCTACGAAGATGATATAGTTTTACCAATGTGTCATTCTCAATGATCACAATTCAATTAGTCATCGCAATCATCAAGATGCAAATTTGTCATTTTCATCAGTATTGTGGCTTAGCCATGCATATGCCTCTTGAAAATCTTGAAAACATAAATTCCAAGCAGAATCGATGGACTTGAATAAGATTTTTCCATAGTCCAGACACAATGAATCGCATAAAAGCTTCCCAACACAATAAGTGGTAAAATACCAACGAATGCTTCTAAAGGAAGAAACAATGACTACTCCTTCTATTCATTTTCTTTTAATATTGAAGCATCCTTCTCAAATGAAAGAGAGAGTTGGAATTTGATTGACCATGTTAGTACTGCAAAAGCTTAAAAAAAAACTATTCCACATAAAATACAAGTTGTTGGAGCTAGTATTAGCATAAGGCGAACTGTTAGAAATATTTAGGAAATTTAATTTTCGCGGAGGGGCAGGGGTCTTTGAATTTCACGAAGCTACTTTCACGCAGCTAGCGTCGAGCACCGCGAAGTTGATTTCACGCACTACGAAGCTATTTCACAGACTTGGATTTCGCACACCGCGGAGCTATTTCAGAGACTTATGAATAATATTTACTCACGGAAAAATGACAAAGTAGGTTTGGAGCAACACAATAAAACTTTAGTATTGTGTTCTAAAACATGAAAATACATTCACATGAGGTTGCGGCTCATTCACTAAGTAAAAACTAAAAGTTCACGCGGAATAACACACAGTAAAACACTGTAACTATTGTTTTCACGTGCCCACCAAAATTTTCTCCACCATTTTCTCCCCAAAGACTTGGGCTCTCTTTTTCTCTAACCTCTTACTCTCTAACTTCTTACAAAATTACTTTTACATACATATATAACTCAACATACAATTTTACATTTAATTCATGACAGGGTGAAATTAATATGATGTTGTTGTTGAGTGTGATTAGAATCGCGTCAGTATTTCTGGAGTGTGGGAAATAGTCTCTGAATGAATGCTTGCCCATATCTATTTAACAAATTACATTGACTACTTTAAATTCCTTTGCTGAGTTTCAGAATGGTTCCCGCCTGGCTTCAGTCCTTCCATCTTCAAACAAAGACACAACCTGCAAAAATACGTCTGACAAGTATGGCTGCTGTCAGGATGTTTATTGCGGTGGTTGGGATTATTATTTCCAACACTCCCCCTTAATCACAATTGTTGCCATTGACAATTCCCAAACATTTTCTGAGATAAACAAAACATCCACCTGCGAATGGCTTTGTGAAAATATCAGCAAATTGTTCTTGTGACTTGCAGTGCTGCAACACAATTTCATCATTGTTAATCAACTCTCTAATAAAATGATATTTAGCATCAATATGGTTGGTCCTCTTGTGGAAGACATAATTCTTTAACAATGCAATTGCTGAGGTGTTGTCATAGAAAATAGTTGTTGCTCCCTCTTGGTCATGACGAAGATCCCTCAACATCCTTCTCATCCAAACTGTGTGACACACTACTGCTGTTGTTGCGACATATTCAGCTTCTGTTGTTGACAGTGACACTATTGGCTGCTTCTTGGAGGCCCATGAAATGGCTTCGGAACCCAAATGAAAAACATATTTAGACGTGCTCTTTCTGTCATCGAAACTGCCTACCCAATCACTATCAGTGTAACCAACCATCCTGAAATCACTTGTTGCTATGTACAAAACGCCATACTATTTTGTCCCATTTACATACCTTAGAATCATTTTCATTGCTTGCCAATGTGTCTCCTTGGATCTCTTCATGAACCTTGACACCAAACTTACTGCATACATTATATCTGGCGTAGTGGTGATCAAATACATCAAGCTGCCTATCATGCTTTTGTATAATGTCAAATTGACATTGCTGCTACAATCTTGTTTGCTCAACTTCAACCCTATGACAGTTGGAGTTGGTGCGGACTTGTTGTTCTGCATTTTAAACCTCTCTAAAATTTTCGCCACATATTTTTCTTGAGAGATAAAAATGCCATTTTCTGTTTGCTTCACTTCTATTCCAAAAAATATCTTAACAATCCCAAGTCAGTTATTTCAAATTCACTCTTCATGACTTGTTTGAAATCAACGATGAGGAAATCATCACTGCTTGTAAAAATCAAATCATCTACATATAAGACGACAATGAGAATCTTACCTTCGCTCTCTTTGATGTAGAGAGTAGGCTCACCATCACATTTGTCGAAACCATTGTCCAAAAAGTAAGCATATATCCTATTGTACCATGCGCACAGTGCTTGCTTCAACCCATAAAGAGCTTTCCTCAACCAATATACTTTGTCTTCTTGGCCTTCAATCTCATAACCAGGCGGTTGCGCGACATACACTTCTTCTTTCAGCACTCCATTCAAGAATGCTGATTTTACATCCATTTGATACACTCTCCATTTATGCTCCACGGTAATCACCACAACTGCGTGCACTATCTCCATCCATGCGACTGGTGTGAACGTCTCTGCGTAATCTCTTCCATGCTGCTACTTGTATCCTTTGACAACTAGCCTTTCTTTGTGCCTTTCAATCTTTCCCTCAATGTTGCTTTTGGTCTTATAGACCCACTTCACTCCAATAACATGTTTTCCTTTCGGAAGGCTCACTAACTCCCATGTGTCATTCCTTTCTATTGCTTCTATTTCTTCCTCCATTGCCACAACCCATTTTTCTTCTTTGACTGCATCTTCAAAGTGGATTGGGTCATCTACATGACAAAATAATGCAAATAAGGAATTCAAACCTGTGCCACTATCAACTTCATCTTGCTCATAAATTTCATTTAAATTTCTAAACTTTGGTCTTCTTGTGCTTGTTGAAGATGGGCTTGACATGTCACTTGGTGTCGCACTTCGTGGTGTGCTTGGAGAAGCACTTGCTTGGCTGCATGAAACTGTCATATTATTTGTTGATGGCATTGCTTGCTGCCTGCTTTGCTGTGCTTGAATAGGAGTAGAGGGAGTCACTGTTGAGGAATTACTTGTTGCTGTTAATTCCTCTTTGTCCTCATGTGGTATGCATGCTTTGACATTGATTGTCTTTTCTAAACTTCCATCCCATGCTTCCTCTTCTATGAACTGCACATCTCTGCTAATTATGACCTTCTTGGTTGATGGATTGTAGAGCTTGTATGCCTTGGATTCATCACTGTATCCAACAAATATACATTTCTCCCCCTTGCTGTCCAACTTCTTCCTTAACTCATCAGGGACATGTGCATACGCCACACATCCAAAAACTCTCATGTGAGTGACATTTTGTTTTCTTCCACTCCATGCCTCTTCAGGAACAATGTTCTGGACGCTTTTGGTTGGACATCTATTCAAGATATATGTTGCACAAGTGACAAATTCAGCCCAATAGTCATTTGGCAAATGCTTTGCCTTCAACATACTCCTTGCCATCTCCATAATGGTCCTATTCTTCCTTTCTGCCACACCATTTTGTTGCGGTGTATATCTTGTTGTAAATTTCTTGTGAATTCCATGCTCCCTGCAAAATCGAAGGAAGTCATTTGAGATGTATTCTCCACCTCTGTCAGTCCTAAGGACTTTGATGTAGTGTCCATTTTGCTTTTCAACAAGAGCCTTGTATTGGCGAAAGTGCTCAAAAACTTCACTTTTCCATTTTAGGAGAAAGACCCATGTTTTCCTTGTGTAGTCATCTATGAAGGTCAATACATAGTCACTGCCACCAATTGACAATGTCTGCAATGGTCCACATAAATCTGAGTGGACAATCTCCAAAGGTGCCTTTTCCCTCACTGACTTTCCTGCTGGAAATGTCTCTCTATGTTGCTTGCCCAAGATACATCCTTCACATATGTTGTCTGGTTTTTCTATGAGTGGTAATCGCTTCACCATTCCTTTCCTATGCAGCAAATTCAAACCTCCAAAGTTGGGATGTCCAAATCTCAAATGCCATAACCGGTTTTCATCTTTTACCTCTACTTGAAAGTTTATTTGTGTGACAGCTGCTTCTTTTCTTCCATCTTCTTGTGAGTTCATAGATAGTTGTGCTTGTGCACCTTCTTTCTGCAAATCTGATATTATTTTTAGGGGAAACATTCTATTGTTTGTCATTTGAACCTTTGCAATCAGCTGTCTGCTTGGAGGCCTATCCAAAATTGTGCACATATCATTTTTGAAGAAAACATTGTAGCCTTTCTGCATGAGCTGTCTAACGCTCATGAGATTATGTTTCAGACCGGGGACAACGTAAACATCTGAGATGTATTTCGTCTCCCCATTCTTTGTTAGGATATTAACTCTTCCTTTTCCCATGACAAAGAGTTTTCTATCAGTCCCTAATGTCACTTCAGATTTCACACTTTCATCTAGATTGGAAAACATCTCCATGTTTCCTAACATGTGGTTGCTACACCCTG
The DNA here is from genome assembly GCA_031772625.1 of Pinus tabuliformis. Classification (NCBI taxonomy): domain Eukaryota; kingdom Viridiplantae; phylum Streptophyta; class Pinopsida; order Pinales; family Pinaceae; genus Pinus; species Pinus tabuliformis. The sequence continues at coordinate 2,068,602,055 of CM062818.1, read as the reverse complement.
AATCTAGATACCATATATCACTTTCTTTTTCTTGTGCTACATTACAAGCTAAAAACACACTATCATGGTTCTGATTTTCTCTTGTGAAATTTACACTAGGTTTGTTACTAATGTCATATTGCTTCTTTCTACATTCATTTGCATAATGACCATACTTCTTACAGTAATGACATTTGACTTGAGATTTATCATACCTCTGACCTTGTGCTTGATTTTGGCTTGGGCCTTGACTTGGATTTTGATTGCTTCCTCTTCCATTTGAGCTTGAAGGGCTGCTTCTTCCACCTCTGTGTGGGCTTCTTCCTCTTTCTCTAGTATATGATCTTCCTTTGCCTCAGCCTTGACCAAATGATACTTGTGTCTTGAATGCATGCTCCAATGAGGATCTTGATGCTCTATTCAGTCTATGTTCATGAGAAATCAGTGATGCATTAAGCTCATCCACTGAGAACTATGAGAGATCCTTTGTCTGTTCTATGGCCACAACAATGGCCTCAAACCTTGCTAGCAAACTTCTCAAAACTTTCTCAACTATCCTTCTTTCCTCAAGTGTCTCACCATGAGACCTAATTTGAGTAAACAACCCACTTACATGTGTAAAAAATGAGTCTATATTCTAAGACTCTTTCATACAAAGTGTTTCAAAATCTCTCCTCAACATTTGCAGCTTTGTTGTATTGACTTTTGCCATGCCTTGGTAGGTTGTCTGAAGTGTGTCCCATGCTTGCTTGGAGTTCATTGCTGCTGCAACCCTTGGGAAAATACTTTCATGAATTGCTTGGAAAATATAAAAAAGGGCTTTTGAATCCTTCTTCCTGTTGTCCCTTAACACATCTTTTTCTTGTTGAGATAAAGCATTGTATGATGCTGCATCTGTTGGTTCTTGAAAACCATTCTCCACTGAATTCCAAATGTCTTGAGAAGAAAACAGAACTTTCATTGTAATAGCCCAATAATCATAATATTTGCCATTAAACTGAGGTATTTGAGGGTTAGTCAAGCTTGTGCTTGATGTTGCAATTTCTGAGTGTAAAATAAACTTCATACCTACTAGTAAATATGCTGAAAACAATCTTCCCTCAAAACAATTCTTACTGCTAGTAAAAACACTTGTTTTTACACTAACAATATTTAACGCACTCTGATACCATGTTAGAAATATTTAGGAAATTTAATTTTCGTGGAGGGGCAGAGGTCTGCGAAGCTATTTCAGAGACTTGGATTTCGCGCACCGTAGAGCTATTTTAGAGACATATAAATAATATTTACTCACGGAAAAAATGACAAAGTAGGTTTGGAGCAACATAATGAAACTTTAACATTATATTCTAAAACATGAAAATACATTCACATGAGGCTGCGGCTCATTCACTAAGTAAAAACTAAAATTTCACGTGGAATAACATAGTGAAATACGTTTTGCTTTACCATTTTCTCCCCATAGACTTGCGCTCTCTTTTTCTCTAACATCTTACTCTCTAACTTCTTACAGAATGACTTTTACATTCATATATAACTCAACATACAATTTTACATTTGATTCATGACAGAGTGAAATTAATATGATGTTGTTGTTGAGTGCGATAATCGTGCAGATATTTCTAGATTGTGGGCAATAGTCTCTGAATGAATGCTTGCCCATATCTATTTATCGAAGTACATTGACTGCTTTAAATTCCTTTGCTGAGTTTCGGAATGATTCTTGCTCCTTCCATCTTCAAACAGAGATGCAACCTGCAAAAATACATCTGACAAGCATGGCTATTGTCAGGTTGTTTATTGCGGTGGTTGGAATTATTATTTCCAACATCATTACACCAGAGAAGCACACGGATGTGACCAGGGAAGTTTTGTTAACATAACTTCATTGTTGGTGGCAATGAATAATGTTGTTGATTTGTCTAGTCCAATACCCTTTTCTTTGATTTGTGAATATTAATTGTACACTCAAAATAATAAACCCATAAACAAATTATTTTTCCTCCGTCAAGAGTTGCTTCAAATTTAAGAACAGAAAAATCGTCGAGGTGATTCCTTTACCAAAACTTTGGGAGTCGCAATGTCACCTTTAGCAGAGAACCAAGAGACCAATAAATTTCCCTTTCCTCAAACAAATATTCTCGTTAATGACTTGGACAAAGCTTGATTACATGATAATATTTTGCATAAAGAAACTTATATATTGACAAAGATCAAAATACAGATTCCTTATGGCATTTTAAGAACTTCCTTCACAATTTTAAGGATACATCCCACATCGAATTAGAAAAAGTATTTTTAATGATTTACATTTACCAATTCTCACGGATAATTCCGACGCGTTAAGCTATAAATCCATATCTTGGTGGGCTCCTCCCTCGGTGTTTTGATTCGATGATTAGAAGAAACTCTCTAATAAGAAAACATGAACCTCGATCCTACTTATAAAAATCCATTTTGACCTAAATTAATCAAATTTTTTGTAATTAAATTATGAAAATATGATATCCAATATTAACGGGCTCCCATAAAATGTTCCCTTAAACATTTTTCTGCACAAAATGAAACCACACCATATTAGCTCCAATTCGGGATAACTTTTTGTCTGAAAAACACCCATGTATTAGCTCCAACTCGGGACAATGTTTGTCTCAAAAACCCTAAGAATTGCAGACCAAGTGCCTTGTTGGGCATGGAGTGGGGATTTTGAAGCTGCTTGCAAACATATTTGAAAACTCTGAAGTTTTGAAATCCCCCGAATGCTTTATTTTTTGGACATGGAATTCTTATTCATAAATGAAAAAACTGAAATAAAAACTTCTGGTAGCGAAAAAGCAAATGCTCACTATTGAGTTTACATCCCCCATTGCTGAGGTATATGTGGATTTCCAAAGCAACCATGTGGGTAACCTTGTAAGAGAAATGATTTCTGGTGTGGAGTTGATCAATGAAACCCACCATAAACATAAGACGAGCCGTATTTTTTTTTTCAAAACAACATATTATAGCTGCAAATTACTGGTATGCGAAAATCTGCATTTTTTAAAAACTCAGAAAAACACAGACTCCATCATATCTTCCACTGGATCTTTAAAGAAATTTTTAATTTGTGTTGCCCTTTGCACAGACTCCAGTTTTGAGGTTTGAATGTCAAAAACCTTATTTCCATTTTCTGCGGACAACCATTTAGAGTGAAAAGAATAACCGCAAATTTGTTCCCCATAATGTTGGTGCTTTTCATACAATGCCAACTCTCGACAAAGTTCTTTGTCTCCCTACAACAACACTTGAGAACCTACATTAGCTCCTCCTTTGTTTACAACATTACTAGAGTCATGAATATTATAATGGTCTTCCAGGCACTCAAAGTGTTGCTCAATTTTTTGCAACAAATTGCTGATTTAAATTCTCAAAATGCTGGTATTCTTGTTTTTCAACAATATGGGAATTCTATGCCACCCTTTGAAAGCCCCTCCTTGTCTCTAAGTCTGCATTTTCCTGCAAAGCATTTTAATAATAAATTTTGCAACAGGCCTAAAGATTATCTTCAATCTCTAGTGCATAAAGAAACATTTGCTCCATAGCGCAAAGCTTTCTCTCCCTGAGATAAAAATCCAAGTCAATAGGATGAGCCTTCGAATAGTACACCATGGTAGCAGCTTCAGGAGGTTGAATTTCCTTTGGCATGTTGAAATATTTTTTTTCAAACCTCCTACTAAATTCAGTGATCGGTTCACTGCTCTCCCTCTGCATAGTATGTAATTCTAACTGATACAGGAGCATCTGGTTAACAGGGTGAAGTCAGAGAGAAGGCAGACAAGGTTTCTGAAAAGGACGGGAGACGAGAAGTAGTTCACAGAATGGACAGCAAGTCTGTCTCGTTCTTATGTTTTTTTTTTCTTTTTCTTTTTGGTTAGTTTTATTAATATCTGTTGTTATTTTAGTTTCTGTCCAGGATGTTAGAAGTATTGTAATAAGTTCAAACTAGGAATGGTAATAGTAGTTAGAGTCATTAGCCACTTAACAATAATTTACTATTGTAAAGAACAGACCAAGTAAAACTAGTTAACCATCAAGAAATGTCACATCTGTAATAACTGTTGAACTGAAATTGAACAACTGCCAGCAGTTATCTAACTGCATAGAAACAATGTACAAGAACGCGAGCAAGCAAACCCAGAGGGGTTCAGCAGCGGAGCAAACAAAAGAGTAACAGAAATAAAGATACATTTCCTTCATTTTTTTTTACAAGTGCACAAAAACAACTAATTCTTATATGCGTCCTCAGGAATAAAAGACTGTATGTAAAATGTTGTGTCAATAATTTACTTTTATTCGCATATACAAAAGTCCATTACAGTATTCGACAAGCTATGAACTGGCAGAGTAAGAAAGCAAGCACACAAGAGGTGGAACCAACCAGCACACTGCGGGTTCATGTCAGACAAACACAGTTACCAGGTAAGCAAACAAAACCGACAGTGAACGAGTTTCCTTTCCGCTTAATTTTACAACATTACATCTCAGCATAAATTACACAGAATAGTTCATCTCAGCACAACCTAACAGCGTTGCCGCAGTTTCCAAACCCTACCTAGTTTACGGCCAAGGGTTTGACAAATCTAGAAACCCAAGCCATGACTAAGGCCAGACATCTCTGTAACTAGCAACCGGAGCCAATGACAAAGACAAGAACCTAATTACAGACAAGAAAATAAGAGCAAGACTACCCGGAAAGAGACCAGAACTGTCGAATGCCATTGACAACGAAACAGTGGACGGCCACACCTGTAAAAGACACGAAGGGCGGGAAATTAGTTTTCCAAACCCTTGAATGAGAGTTGGAGCTGTAAAGACTGAAAACAAAAACACAGAGAACGAACAAAAGGAGATGACCATACTTGAGGGTGAGCCGTAATAGCAGGTAAGAAAACCTCGAACCAGAGAACCCTGCTCACAGAGGGGCCGAGATCATTAGAGTCTGTATGAGATGTGGTGAAGAAACTCCAGCAGAGAACGGGTACATACCTTTTCAAATAGCTGAGAGCCGGAGAAGGAAGACCCCGGAGATCCATCGACCTGGGAGACTGTCGAACTAAGAGCGAACCCGAGCATCATTAAACCATACCAACGCAAACACTAGTGACTGTTAAGAAAGTCGAGACCAGACGATACTGAAGCAAACAAACAATGGAGAGCGCCTACAGCAAAGAGAGTGAAACGAGCATACAGAGGACAGAGATAACTTACCAAGGAAAACCAATCGCCGGGCAGACAAACCGAGACAGAAACGATAGAGCGCAGTCGAGCTCTCACCATACCACTACAGAATAGGTGGAACCACATAGGGTTTCATCGCAGGTCAAGCAACTACCAGCAAAACAAAATCACCATACCACTACAGAACAGGCGGAACCACATAGGGTTTCATCACAGGCCAAGTAACTACCAGCAGAACAAAATAACGCAGAGACCACCGAAACGAACCACTGGGAGATAGTAATGAACCCAAAGGCGCGAATAGAGTGAAAATCAAGGCGGGATTTGCCAGGATCCCGAGGAGAACAGGTGTCCACCGATTAGACAGAGTTAGTACATGCAAGTTGATTGCATATCAAACAGAAATCAATTCCAATTAAAACGTATACTGTCCAGTTCACAAAGTAAAATCCACATCAGCTGAGGTGAGGCGGGACCACGTGGGTTGGCCCCATCAAGTGGTATCAGAGCAGTGTTTTGAGGAAATAGAAGAAAATGGAAGTACCAAGACGAGGACGTGGAAGAGGTGCACGTAGAGGAGCAGATGAAGGATTGAGAGAACAAATCAGAGTTCTTACAGCTCGTTTGGAAGCAGTGGAGGCGGGCAGGCGAAGAGACCCGGAACTTGGAGATGACAGTGAGGAGGAAGCAGTAACTGCTACAGACGGGTCAGACGAAGAAGCTCCAGAGTTGAGACTGCTGCGATCAGTTCTATTAGCCAGCAACAAACCCAAAACAGAGATTTCTAATTACGATGGCAGTCTGTCCGCAGATGTCCTGTTGGACTGGATAAGCGAACTAGATAAGTATTTTGAGAATGAGGAAGTCAGTGAGGATAAAAGAGTTAGATTCGCTGCAACTAAATTAAAGGGACACGCCCTCTTGTGGTGGGACAATGTCCAGGCGGACAGAAAGCGAATGAACAAATTGCCGATACGAAAATGGCCAAGGATGGTGGAAAAATTGAAAGGCAGATTTCTGCCGAAAGACTACCAGGTTGAATTATATCAGCGAGTACAGAATTTAAAGCAGAAGGGTATGACTGTCAAAGAGTACACAGAAGAGTTTTACCGAGTGAATTTACGTGCTAGTTATACGGATGATGCTCCAGAAAAAACAGCGAGGTACGTAAATGGCTTGAGGATGGAAATATTGGATGAAATCAGTATTCTTTCTCCCCGGAATATTGAGGAAGCCTTTCAGAGCGCTGTGAAGGCTGAAGAGAAAATTAACAGAAAACAGAACAACAGGAGAGGGAGAGGGAATGGCAGAGGACGAGGACAGTCCTACGGCAGAGGGAGAACTGCCGCGAACAGCGAGGAAGGCAGCAGTTCCAGAGCTTCAGGGACAGCAGAGAAAGGAGAAAGCACTAGAGGAGGTCGGTCATATCAGCGAGGACGAGGAAATGGCCGCGGAAGAGGGACTAATGTCCAGTGCTACAGGTGCCATAAATGGGGGCACAGATCCTTCGAATGTCCAAAAGTTGAACATGCGGGCTAGAGGGGAACACTTGTTGCAAAGCCTGAGGAAGCTGAAGCACAACCCTGGGAGGTGGAAGACATGGCGGAGACAGGGGAAGCTTTGATTTTAAATAAAGTGCTGTTAAAACCTGTTGACACCTAATCCGAAACGGATGGGTGAACTGGACAGTCATCTAGAAGATGAACTGATCCGTTTTATTTTTGTATATAAACATGAGTTAGTTAATGAATAAGATCATCAGTTCTTTTCTCCCGCTCAACCTGGAGTTACCCTGGCCTGACATGGTATCAGAGCACAGGTCCTAGAAATAGCTGTAACTCTTGCTGTCCTGAGAGCTGCTCATATCTGAGTGCTGCCTCTGTCATGCGTTTCATTCTCTACGCTGAATACTTGAGTGTTTCTACCTCCGTCGCTGGACTGACATATCAGAGATGCGTTGGTTAATTCTCTGCGCATCCGTTTTGAACCATCAACGTCCTCCCACCATCGATGCTCTGCCTATATCGCTGGACTAACATATCAGAGATGCGTTGATTAATTCTCTGCGCATCTGTTTTGAACCATCACCAACCTCCCACCATCGATGCTCTGCCTCTGTCTGATATTCTCTGACAAATATCCATAGCTCCGTCATGTCCAGTACCATTGTGAGAACTGGAATTCGCATATTGATGAACTATTGCAGCTTCATGCAGGTTTTGAGAAATGCAAATTGTCACCACGTTCACTAGAACGTCCAGGTAGTGTTCAGTGTCTAAGAGTAGGGACGAGTCTTTGATCCACCCAGCTTTGAGTCTTGCCGATCCATTGTACAGATCTTCATTGGTTATATCTGCTATTTTCTGGCGCCGTCTGTGGGAAAGAGAGAGTGTTCTCCAAGACACAATTGCAGAAAAATATTGGTTCCGATGAGAGAATTTATGAAGTCGTAGCTCCAAATATAACCGACAATGCACTCCCGGACCTGGGAAACGAATTCTCCTCTTAGTTTTCTCTTCGTTTGAGTCCCAAATCCACGGTTGTGGTACAAGGAACAACGAAGCGATCTACGAAAAATATATTTACAAAATTTTTGAATGTTGTGAAATTTGTTTGGTAGTAACGTGGAGCAGACCGTGTGAAGTCGAAGAGCCAACACTTCCACTGGTTTGTTCTCGTTGGAGGACAAGAAGCGGCTGCCTTGGGGGTTGCAAAGTACGACAGTTGGGTGGTGAAAAGGAGAGGTGGTGAACACGTTTCCATATTCTGCGTTCGAAGGTGAAAGAATTCACGTTTCGATTTTGTTGTGTCTGAGCATTGACATCAAGCTCCTACATATTTTGTTAATCTGACTTGTAGTACATTTAAAAGGTTGATGTAATATGTAATATTTTATGGGCATTTACTACATTTTGAAGTGATATGTAATACTTAATATTTGAAATACTGGATGCTTTTGGAGAGATTTGAAGAAATAAATTTGGAGAAAATATGTTGCAGCTTGAAGTATTGAGGTACTTATTGGAAGAGATTTGAAATTTTTAAGAGTGCCCTTTTGAGTACAGTTTCACTGTATATCAGCAGAATATTTTTTTTTTATCAGCAGAAGTATTTTTTTTTTACAAAATGCATTCAATCATTTCTATGGTAGGAATAGTTCTCACTGGCAAGGAGAATTATTCAGAATGGTCTCGGATGGTAAAACACACCCTCATCTACAATGAGTTGTGGAAAGGAGTGTGTGTCGGAGAAGAAGACAAAGACCCTGTGCAGCCTACTTCAGATAAAGAACTTTCCATTTGGGAAAACAAGAACAGCAAAGCCTATGAATTGATCACAGCATCTGTAAATGAAGAAGTAAGTCGTCATATTTCATCCTATTCCACTGCCTTTGAAGCTTTACAAAAGCTGAAAGAACTCTATGATACACATTCTGCACTTGAAGTTGTTCAGCTCATGATTAAACTCTTCACTCTTGAACTGAAAAATAATGATCCTCTTGCTCTTGCATCTGAAATAAAGTCTATAATGCATGATATTAAATCCACTAAGGTTGAGCTGGATATCTCTCTTATTGCCTTTCTCAAAGCACTCTATCCTACCTACTCCAATTATCTTGAGTCTTTACAAGCAAATGGAAATCTTAAAGATATAACCTTTGACTCTCTTGTGAAAAAGTTTGCTGAAAGAGAGAAAGCCTTTGGAAAGAAAACAGTCCCTGAATCTTCTGAAGAGACTGTTTGCCTTTCTCATAAAGAAAAACATCCTGCTCAAGATTCTACAAGAGGAAGAGGTGGACGAAGAGGAAGAGGAAGATACTTCAGAGGCAGGGGGGGTAGACATCCTCAAGCAGAAAAGGCAGATCTGCATTGCATTCCCTGCAAATGAAATGGATCACATGATGCTTCTACATGAAAGCTACCATGGGACAAGATTGAGCAGAGAAGAAATCAGCAGAAAGGTAAAACTGATGACACAGACAAAGGTAAAGCACCTGAATCCGCTCACTATATTGAGGCACAATGTAACATTGGAGTAAATGAAGATTTGTTTAATGCTTCACTTGCTTCTTCGAAAAATGACTGGTTGCTTGATTCGGGAGCAACCTGTCATATGACTCATAGGAAAGATTTCTTTGAAGATTTCACTGACAATGTTGATGGAGCAGTATACTTTGCAGATCAGTCAAAAATCAAGCCGTCAGGGCTTGGCACAATCAGGCTTAAACTGCATGGTCTTCCAGACTTTCTTCTGGATCATGTTCTATATCTCCCATAGCTCAAGAGAAACTTGCTGTCCCTGGTCTACATCCGCCAACAAGGTCACTCCATTCACATTTTTGATGGCAAGCTTGAGGTAAGAAAGGCATCTGACCACTCACTTGTCATGAGGGGTATAGAAGAAGAAAGACTTCTTAAACTGCAAGGAACCTCTGCTCATGCACAACATTTCTCATATATTTCTCATCATGAAGAAGGTGCACTTCCATCAAGTTTATTATGGCATGCTAGATTTGGACATTTAAACTGTGACAGTCTCCGCTTGTTGAAGAAAAATGGTGTTGCTGGTTTGCCTACAATTCCTAGAAAACATAAGCAATGTGATGCTTGCATTCTAGGAAAGCATAGCAAACAGTCTTTTCATGATTCACATTCAAGAGCACATAGGAAGCTTGAACTCATTCATTCAGATTTATGTGGTCCAATGCCTGTTTCTTCTGCAAATGGAAATAAATATATCATAACATTTATTGATGATTACACCAGAATGTGTTGGGTTTATTTTTTGAAGAACAAATCTGATGCTTTTCAAACATTCAATAATTTTCATAAATGGATTGAAAATGATGCACAATCTCATATTGGGTCTATTCGCACTGATAATGGAAAAGAATATACATCAAATGAATTTGAACACTATCTTCGCCAACATGGGATTAAACATCAAACAACTGTGCCTTATAATGCTCAACAGAATGGTGTAGCTGAAAGAATGAACAGAACAATTTTGAATATGGTACGATCCATGCTTTTCTTAAAAAATGTAAAGACAATGTTTTGGGCTGATGCTGTTCTATGTGCTGCATATATAAAGAATAGATGTCCATCTAATGCTATAAGAAACAAGACTCCTTATGAATTGTGGTATGGACATGTTCCTTCGGTAAAACATCTCAGGATTTTTGGTTCCACCTGTTATGCTTTAATACCAAAGGTACATAGAAACAAACTTGGTGCTAGAAGTCGTAAGTGTATCTTCCTGGGGTATTCAAACACATCTAAAGCATACCGCCTCTATGATGAAGTAAATAAAAAGTTTGTTTTATCTAGAGATGTCATTTTTCTTGAATCATCCAAATCTGACAGTGTTGTTGAGCGGCAACTTGATCGCTTGGATAGATTCACAAAACCAAAATCATTCCAAGAGTTTGATAATCAGATTCCACATCTTGAAGGGGGGATTCCTATACTAGATCAACATGTGGAATCTCCTTCTGAAGAACAATCTCCCCTGCATGACACTCCAACAACGGATGATGCTTTAAGTGATGTAATTGATAGAATTGGGAGACTTAATCTTGATTCAGTCCCAACTCAATCAACAAAACAGCCTGGACCATCTCAGAAAGGTCCCCCAAAGTGGCTGACAAAGACACTTGAAAGTGTTCATCCTGATGAAATTGGAAAAACAGGAACCAGAAATACAAACCGACAAGATGGAGGTGATGTAGATAACTCTAATTCACCTGTTGATATGGATGTTACTTATGATTGTGAATTGAACTTGTCTACATATTTTGAACCAACTTCCTTCAAAGAAGCTGCTTCTCATGATGAATGGAAAGAAGCGATGCAGAAGGAGTATGATGCCCTCATAAAGAATGGCACTTGGAAGCTGGTTGATCCTCCATTTGGAACCAAACCAATTGGCTGCAAGTGAGTCTACAAGAACAAGTACAAAGCTGATGGCTCACTTGACAAGCACAAAGCTAGGCTTGTGGCAAAAGGTTTTGCACAAAAGGAAGGGGTCGATTATGAGGAAACTTTTGCTCCCACAGCAAAATGGGCCACCATCCGGACACTCTTTGCACTAGCTGCTCAGAACGGTTGGAAAGTCCATCAAATGGATGTAAAAATTGCATTCTTGAATGGATACCTAAAAGAGAATGTTTTTATGTCCCAGCCTGAAGGATTTGCTGTGAAAGGACATGAACACAAAGTATGCAAATTTGTGAAGTCCTTGTATGGCCTCAAACAAGCACCACGAGCCTGGTATGAAAAACTAACTGAGCATCTTCTGAAACTCAACTTCAAACATTTTGATCTTGATGATGCAACTTTATTTGTCAAAAAAGTTGGCAAAACAGTTGTATATCTTGTGGTATATGTAGATGATCTTTTAATGACAGGGAACAATGAAAGCTATATTGCATCCATAAAGAAAGAATTAGGAAATTTTTTTGAAATGACTGATTTGGGCTATGTTCATTACTATCTTGGCATTGAAGTAACCCAACATCCAAAGTCCATATTTCTTTCTCAAAAGAAATACATTGGAGATTTGTTAAACAGATTTGGCATGACAGAGTGCAATCCCCTTTTTACTCCAATGGAACAAAACTTGAAGCTCACATCTATTGAAGGAAAGGAATTTGAGGATGCAACAAAGTATAGACAGCTTGTAGGAAGTCTCATCTACCTCACTACTACCAGACTAGACATTTCATTTGCTGTTGGAATCCTCTCCAGGTTCATGCAAAAGCCTTGTGAGGGACATTTGTCTGCTGCAAAAAGAGTTCTGAGGTACTTGAAGGGAACTCAAGACCTTGGAATCAAGTATACACAGGTGGACGACTTCAACTTGATTGGATACTCTGATTCAGACTTCGATGGAGACAAAGAAACTGGGGTATCTACTTCAGGATATGCTATGAGTCTTGGATCAGGAGCTGTCTCCTGGAGATCACGCAAACAATCAATACCAGCAGATTCCACAACAGAAGTAGAATATGTGGCAGCAGCTGAAGCAACGAAAGAAATTGTGTGGCTCAGGAAAATTCTTGAAGATTTGCAAGTAAAACAAATACAATCAACTCCACTCATGATTGATAACACATCTGCAATAAAGTTGGCCAAGAACCCAAAGTTCCATGATCGTACTAAGCACATCAATACTAAATATCATCTGATCTGACATCATGTTGAGGCCAAAACAATCGATCTCCGTCATTGTTCCACAAACGAGCAAATTGCAGACATCTTCACCAAAGCGCTTGGAAGAGAAAAGCTTGAAAGATTCAGAACGATGCTTGGACTCACCAACCTTCAGATTAAGGGGGGGAATGTTGACACCTAATCCGAAACGGATGGGTGAACTGGACAGTCATCTAGAAGATGAACTGATCCGTTTTATTTTTGTATATAAACATGAGTTAGTTAATGAATAAGATCATCAGTTCTTTTCTCCCGCTCAACCTGGAGTTACCCTGGCCTGACAAAACCAGCCAAGGAGGTGGCTGAACCAACACAGCGGAAAGCACTGTTCCGGACAGTTTGTAAATCACATGGAATGTGCTGCCAATTGATAATAGACAGCGGAAGTACGGACAACTTGGTTGCCACCGAGATGGTGGAAAAGCTGGGACTGAAGCGGATAAAGCACCCCACACCTTACAAGGTGTCATGGCTACAGAAAGTCCACCAGCTATTAGTTGATGAACAATGCGAGGTAGAATTTCACATTGGCAAGTACCACAACACAGTGGTCTGCGATATTATGCCAATGGACGTGTGCCATATACTGCTTGGAAGACCATGGCAGTATGACCGGAAGGTGACACACGATGGGAAGACAAATTATTATAAATTTACAAAGGATGGGGTCAAACACACACTTGTACCCATCAAAGAGGAAGACACAGCAGAACCAAGCGGAACAAAGGCATTGTTAATTGGAGGAAAACAGTTTGTGAAACAGGTTGAGGAAAATGAAGTTAATTATGCAGTTGTAAGGAGAATGAAGCTGGTGTTGTTGAACATAGAAAAGTCAGAACTGCCTAAAGAAATTCAGGAGCTGTTGGAAGAATTCCGAGATATTGTGGTTGATGAGCTACCTGATAAACTGCCTCCCAAAAGGAGTATCAGCCATCACATTGATTTTATACCAGGAGCAAGCTTACCTAATAAAGCAGCGTACAGGATGAGTCCGAGGGACAATGAAGAAGTACGCAAACAAGTGCAGGAGTTGTTGGATAAGGGACTGATCAGAGAAAGCCTGAGCCCCTGTGCAGTACCAACAGTACTTGCACCCAAGAAGGGTGGAGAATGGCGAATGTGCACGGATTCGCGGGCTATAAACAAAATTACGATTCGATACAGGTTCCCTTTGCCCAGAATGGACGACATGATGGACTGTCTTAGTGGGGCAACTTATTTTACAAAAATAGATCTGAAGAGTGGGTATCATCAGATCAGAATTAGGGAAGGAGATGAATGGAAGACAACCTTCAAGACCAATGAAGGGTTGTATGAATAGCTGGTCATGCCATTTGGGCTGAGTAATGCTCCTAGTACTTTTATGAGGCTGATGAATGAGATGTTAAAAGAATTTATTGGCAAGTTCGTGATAGTTTATCTGGACGATATTTTAATTTTCAGCAGAACGAAAAGAGAGCATCTTCAGCATATTCGAAAGGTGTTCGAGAAGCTGCAGCAGAACAAACTGCTGATAAATTTGAAGAAATGCACTTTCTTGCAGAAGGAGCTGATCTATCTGGGATTTGTAGTTGCAGAGAACGAGTTAAAGATGGACCCAGAGAAGATTGCAGCAATCATGAGTTGGCCGTCACCAAAGAATTTGTTTGAGGTACGTAGTTTTCACGGTCTGGCAAGTTTTTATCGAAAATTCATTAAAAATTTCAGTGAAATCTGCGCACCAATGCTAGAGACCATCAAAAAGGCCAGCCAACCTTTTTGTTGGACCAAGGCGGCAGAAAACAGTTTCCAACTTTTGAAGCGGAAAATAACGGAGAGGCCGATCTTGAGACTGCCCGATTTTAGTAAACCTTTTCAGGTTCGTTGTGATGCAAGCGGGACAGCTATTGGCGCTGTGCTCAGTCAAGAGGACAGACCAGTGGCGTTTTTTAGTGAAAAACTAAATGAGAGTCGGCAGAAGTATTCGTCATATGACAAGGAGTTCTATGCAGTGGTCCAAGCTTTAAAACATTGGAGACACTACCTACTAGGCAATGAGTTCGTCTTGTTTTCCGATAATTCAGCATTACAATATGTAACGCAGCAGCACAAGTTGAACCATAAGCATGCCAAGTGGGTGGAATACCTGCAGAGTTTTACTTTTGTGTTAAAACACATAAGTGGGCAAGCCAACAAAGTGGCAGATGCTTTAAGCAGAAGAGCCTTGCTCTTACAAGAAAGTGGCATACATGTTGTAGGGAAAAGTATCCGACTCAGATGACCCTATCCCACTCTAAGGGTGATAGTACCTCAGCAACAACTGTAAAGAAAACTACTTAAGGTTTACTTCTTTATGAAAGCAAAAGAGAGTGGATAAATGCACTAACCGTTGCCTTGCGCTTAATGTCGAATCCAAACTCTTCTCTATGGCCACTTGCTCCCAGCTCTTTGCTCTTTTGCCGACCCAGCTACAATGAGATCCTGCAAAATGACAAAGAAGGAGACTACAAGAGGCATGCAATCATAACTGATTCACGGATTAGCATAAACCAAATATACAATTATCACAAAACATCATTGGAACAAATGCATATAGAAGAACCTCAATAGCTTTTATTAATGAAGAAGTAAAGGTTCTGAGAGTGTTACAACCATTGAAGGTCCTAATCCAGCAACACCTCCCAACAGAAAGAATTTCTCCTCTTCACCTCCCTCAAGCAATCACCCAATAGCTCTATAGTGAAACCAACAACATAGCATTACTTTGCACAAAATTCCAGCCTCCTGAGCTCATAGGAGAGAGCTCAATATATAGATGAATTGAGAAAGGATGAGTCAGCTTGCAACTGATGTGTAGCTGCCTTGTGTCCTCTCTCTCTTCAGTTAATATTTAGTTGATCTTCAGTTCTTGAGTCCACTTGGAGAACCTTGCTTCCACTTGGAGAAACAGAGCCTCTGACTCATCACAAGGCGAAATCCCTGATCCAAGTGTCATTTTTGGAAGATTCCAGAGCAATGACTCAGTGTGCCACTTGTCCAATCTCGCTCAACGCAGGTGGCCTTTGTTCTACCTGCTTTGCAACGCAGGTACACCATGGAGGAGTTGTGTTTCAGCGCAGAAGCCTAGTGGAGCACCTGCTTTGATTTCAGGATTGCTTGTTTTTGAGTGTTTTCAGGTGGAGAACTGATCTGAGAGCTGTTGGTTTGCTGACCTTGTTCCTCTAGGGGTAGGAACATCATGTTTAGGGAACTTTGGATCCCTTGGATTATTGACAATTCACGCCTGTTGCTGTAAAGCACAAAATTGTCTATAACAGATGCCCCCTAAAGTATGAGGTCGTTTATCGGGTGAAATGCTTTATTGAGAGGATCCGAAGTTCATTCAATCTGCTGAGAAGTGTCCTGTAATAAGATACAATACAATACATTATTTTTCATACATTTTCATGATCTAGCTGAGGCGGGCATTCCCATGCTCAGCTTTATAAATACATTTTCGTACATAGAACAGATGATCGTCTGATTGTAGACCGATAATTCTCTGCTGAAATTATCATCCTTTGAGAAGGATGATCATCTGCTGTAATGATGTACATATCAAATGTCTTTATGTCCTGAATATATATCGCAGCCCGGATGGATGAAACTAGATCCGGGGTCTTCAATCTCTTCCGATCTTCACTCGATGTACAAGTCGATCCATGTGAGAATTTCTTGAAGTCGAACATGGAAAGACATCACTTGATTACCGGTCAATGATGTAAACCGTTAACAAACGCGAGAGGAATCACCGATAAGGATGATGACCCTCAAGGTACGGCAGTACAATTCACATGGTGGGAATAAAGGACTTGGTGTCGACCACCATGCAAAATCTTCTGGTCGAAGGTCATTGATGTATACCTGTCGCCGGAAGTGAGAAACTTGCCATTGAGGCATGCAAGCTTCAAAGTACTGAAGGGGTTGTTCCTAGATCAACTCCTTGGATAATGAGCTGATGTCGACAAGGAGCGATCCGTCAAAGGAGGGCCTTAATGAATCCCACATCAGTGACACGGAACGGAGCTAGTGATTGTGATGAGGTGAAAACAAACTGTGATGTATGATTCAGGGTGGCGGCCATGAAGTGGATGAAGGATAATGTATGGCAGTGGATGGGACACGGTTGACTCTTTGCAGAACCACATCTCTTGAACATATAACGACACCGATGTGATGGATTGGTAGCATTACCCCAATTGTGGATGGTGTGGCGAGGACCATGGTTATGAGACCGGTGAATGAAACAACCCAACCCGATGTGATACGGAGGACAAAGTGTCATGTTCAAGAGCGACTTGCTACCATTAATGCTGTGAGGTTCTCCCAATTTTTCCCCAGTCATTGCTGACCAGTACCTCTTTATTTTTGTCAAGCTTGAGGAGGATAACATATTCTTGTTCTATAACCTGCCCTTCGGGCAAGCCCATCGCTATGTTTTAACGAGCCTAGCGATAGGGAAACTCGTTCTCGTCTAAAGACAAGTTTGTCGCTATTTAATCATTTTAACGAGTCTAACGACAAGGAAAACTCGGTCCTTTTCATTTTTAGAGAGTCTGAAAAGGTACGGAAAGTTAACTCCAAAATTCCTTTTTCGTCATCTAATCCCTTAAGTCCGAAAAAGTATAAAACAATACAAAAGGGATGAATTTTCGATTTCTTTAACGAGCCGAACAAAACAAGCGCTCGATCTTTTTGTGCAATAATCCCTCAGGTCCAAAAAGATTAAAATCTAGAGGAGGGATAGCTCTTCCGGTCCTTTTAACGAGCTGGAAGGCCAAAACTCGGCAAACTTTTCATATTTTACGAGTCAGTGAAAAGAGCTCAAAGAAGACTCGTCTTTTGAGGAACGAGTGATAAACAGGGATAGCAACAGATTCCAGGTACAGGTTGGAATTTTCCAATCACGGCAGTGTCACAAGGATGGCTAAGTGAAATCACTCTTCGCCGCTGTTCCTCAAAATGGGTAAACAAACATATGGAGATGAACGATTGGCCAAATGAATGGATGGAGGTGATGGCATATAAACACGACCAGGGGCTTTTAATATGGCTATCAACGGTTATATTTCTCAAGGTTATTTACCGGTTCATTTTTTCTGGATGAGCTTGAACTGTAGGGAAAGATTGCTCACAATTTATGTTTATTTTTTAACGAGCATGAACATTGCTAAAACTGCTCGAAGATATGGTTTACTTTTGATTTTTTACCATAACTAGCTTCTCTTTTTCACTGATAGCACTGCATTTTCAAATTGCTGCAACAAACTAATTAGAAATGAGTAATATTTACTTGAAAATGAGATTAACCCATTAATATTTACCTTGAATTACGTAAGAAAGCAAATAAAAAGGGTTTTTACCTCTCACTTTACCATTTCATTTGCATTTTGCTTGTTGGAGCTTTGGAGGAGCCTCTTTCCCCTCGATTTTCATCAGCTGATTCTGGGAGATTCTGCGGACGATTTTCGGCGCCGTTTGGACCAGGTAGGAGCTAAACCTTAGCTCTTCATTTTCATGGTTTCATTTTCCTGTTTTATGCCTGTTTTGCTGTTCTATTGAGCCTCTGGGGTTTTGCCAGGGCGCCCTCTGATCAACGCAGGTTCCCCATTCGAAACCTGCGTTGGGATCCAAGCTGCTTGAAGGCAGCTTGTCTCCCAACGCAGGTAGTACACTGGGCACCTGCTTTGGTGCATAAAAGCAACAATTGTTTACAGATTTTGATGAAATTTTCGCCAGTTTTTCATCAATTTCAGGAGCTGACTCATTCTCTTGTTTGTCTTGCAGGGATTCTTGATCAAGATGGCCCTAACATGGCGAGAACGAGAACATGAAGAAGAAGATATGATCGCCCTTCATGATCCTGTTACGGTGGGCGCATTGCGAGACTGTGGTTTACTGAAGTTTTTCCGTATCTCTAGTATGAGAGCACAGATTTCTCTACTGCAGTATATGCTTGATGCTTGGGATCCTATTAACCAAGTGTTCCAGATCAGGAACAAACCTATTCCATTGACCGTGACAGATATTTATTTCTTGACTGGCTTGTCAAGGCGGGGTGCCCCCATTTCTTTATCCGGTACAGTTCGGGGGAATGATTCCGTGAGAGATTATGTCCGCCAGTACTGCAGGGAGGGGTCCCAGCCGAGCAGAGACGGCAAGGTGGTTATCCGAGATGTTACTAGCAGGCCTCTCAGGTCCATTCTGTATACTCTTGGTAGGATGGCCGGTAGCGCATCTTTACATGTTGCCAACAGATCTCATATGCAGCATGCCTTGGAATGTCTCCAACCGAAGATCTTCAACTGGAGTGATGCAGTGCTTACTCAGATGAAAAATCAATTGAACAAGGTGAAGGACGGGAAGCTGAAGAACTTTGGTTTTGGTTCGATTCTGACTGCCTTCACCTTGGAGAAGATCCCTCTGATGCAACCTCAGTACATTGATCTCGGAGTGCCTTCTCCTACCGAGCCACGTATGCAGCGATGGGTCGATCACATGTCTAGACATGTAGGTCAATCCCAGATTTCTTTCAATGCCGCTTTCTTCAGGTGGTTCGATCGCCAGGAGATGTCTTTTTCCGAGTACCCATATGTTGGTATGGATTTCCGGGGTGATCCGGATATGGTACTGCCAGACGGTGTTCAGTGGGATGCTACTGGTAAGAACTTCAACCATATTACTGTTCATTGTTTTCATTTATAATGTTCTTGTGCTTTATTCTATCAAGACTTTAATTGAACTCATGTGTGCTTGCAGATGTCGGCCCTGTTCGTCCGGCGGTTCGTCTGAGGCCACCTGTTGCTGCTCCGACAGAGGAACCTGCTCGGAGAGTTATTATCCGTGATCTTAGCGATACTGAGACCCTTACAACTGTGCAGGGGCAGGTTGAGAACCTTACCCGTGGTCTTCCGGATGTACAGATTGACGAGTTACCTTTACCGATGCAGCAGCACACTATCAGTGTACCTAGACGATGGACCCGTCTTCTACGCATGATAGCCCAAACTGTGGCTTACTATCAGGAGCATCACTAAGCTAGGGTGCCCCCTAGCATTTTTTGAGTTTTTAGGTCACATGACCAATTTTGTCTTGGTTACAGAACATTATGTATGAACTTTATGAACAGCTTATATATATATTTTGATTTTCGAGTCTCATTCTGGTTGATTTGGGTGATTCATATGTACACTTTTTATGATGTGTCCTTTTTATAAATGTTGCAAATGTCTATTTAACACATAGTTTGCCAATGAGTCAGTTAATGTGTTTAGATTTCTCGAAATATGTTGATATTGAATTGAATCAAATCGTCTTTCCAAGATCTTTACTCTTAGGAACATGCGATAAATAGCTGGATTACGAACAGAATATATACCATTGAGTTGTAGTACTACGAGCTGTGAGTCTAGCCTGACAATTAGTCGGCGTATGCCTCGCGTGATGGCATCAGAGAGTAGTTCTATCAACGTGCTATATTCAGCGATGTTATTCGTTGATTGCCCAATACATACACCTCTGAAACTTACTAACTCGCCACTTGGATCAAAAATGGCCCATGCTGCGGAGGATAGGTTCCGTGAACTACGACTCGCTCCGTCGGCATATCCAACACATGTCTCCATAAGGTTTGACATCTGCAACGAATGAAAAAGGGGAATCACTCAGCCCGAACAAGAACTTTGGCGAAAACAAAATACAACAAAAGCATGCAGGTTACTATTTAAGCATAGTAACGCTTGAGATACAGCCCGTTCCGGGGTTGCACCAGTGGAATTCCGTCGTAATCTATTAACTCGTAGGCTCCTTTTGCTAGCACTCTTTTAACAATATAGGGGCCCATCCATAAGGAATTGAATTTACCTGCTCCTAATTTATCGGATTCTTGGTCATAAAGCAAGACCAAATCACCTTCTGAGAAGACACGAGGTTTGACATTTTTGTCGAACTGAGCCTTGACTCGTTTCTTATGGGCTTCGTTAGCCAAAGCGGCATCACGACGGGTTTCATCCAATTGGATTAATTCCAAGAAACGAGCCTCTTCTTCTGAAGTTCCGGGGAGGAGATCAATTGCGAGTTTAAGCGACGAAATTTCACACTGGATCGGTAAGACTGCTTCTAGACCGTACACCAATTGGAAAGGTGTGAATCCGGTCGCGTTTCTTACCGAGGTTCGGTAGGCCCACAAGGCTGCATACAGGATTAGGTGCCATCTTCTTTTATGAACTCCGATCATCCTTTGCAACATACGCTTCAGGACCTTGTTGATTGCTTCAACTTGTCCGTTGGCTTGTGGATAATACGGAGTAGAGCTGTCGTGAGATAGCCCTAGTTTGGCAGCTAGTTCGACCATCATGTGATTGCGGAAATGTGATCCATGATCTGTAACTATAGCCTGGGGTACGCCGAACCTGGCGACTACATGATTAAAAAAGAAAAGGGCAGCTGTTTCACCAGTATTGTCCAATGTAGGCATCGCCTCGGCCCACTTGGTAAAATAGTCTACTGTGACTATAATATACCCATGCCCCCCGGTCGAGGTGGGGTTACATTGCATGAAATCGATGCCCCATTTGGCGAAAGGCCCAACTGCAACTATTGGTTGCAGGGGTGCGGGCGGTCTTCTGGTTTTGCTATCAAAGATTTGGCAGGAATGGCAACTTCGGACTGCGATTATGCAATCTTTGAACATTGTTGGCCAAAAATATCCTGCTCTTAATATCTTTTGGGCTGTAGCGAAACCTGATTGATGCCCCCCACACGCTCCTGAATGACACTCATTCAGGGCTTTTTCGGCTTCTTCATGGGTGAGACACCTCCTCAGAACGGTATCGATACCACGACGGTAAAGAGTATCACCGACGATCATGTAGTCTTTTGCTTGGTATCGTATACGTTTCTGTTCGGAGTGTGAGGTGTCTGGCCGAAACTTTTGGGTTTGGAGATATATAATTATATCTCCATACCATTCATCGCTTGCAGATATCAGAAACAAATTCTCGTCCACGATTGATTCCTTGGAGGTTTCATCGTTGGACGACGAAGGTAGGTCGCATAATAATTCTGCGAATACTAGAGCTTTCTTTGATTTGGATTTCACAAATTCCAGATCAAACTCTTGAAGAATCGCTATCCATTTGGAATACTTGCCCCCCAGCAACTGTCGCGACAGTATATAAGTCATGGGGTTGCAATCTGACAAAATGGTAGTTTTCCTAAAGAGGATATAATGTCGAAATCTCTGTACCGCTTGAACAGCAGCGAGTGCTAGCTTTTCAACGTAAGAATATTTACTTTCTGTATCATTTAAGTTTTTACTTAAATAATATATAGGATGTTCAACTCCATCGACTTCTTGAACTAAAACCATAGCAATGGTTGTATCTGCTGCAGCTAGATACAGGTTAAAATCCCTAAGATAATCTGGGGCGTACATTAATGATGCTTTTACTAGAGATTCTTTCAAAGCGTCAAAGGAAGCTTGCGCAACCTGGTCCCAATCGAAGGGTACATCTTTTTTCAAAAGACGTGTATAACCTTTAGCAATTTCTGCGTAATTTGGAATGAACCTTCTCAGAAAGTTTTCTTTCCCTTGGAGTTTCTGAATCTGAAGAAAATTCGAAGGTGGAGGCAAATTGATGATTGCCTGAACCTTACAAGGGTCGAGACGAATCCCATCTTTAGAGACTACAAAGCCAAGTAAACGGCCAGAACCGACGCAGAACACACATTTGTGTGGATTGAGTCTTATCTTGTAGTGTCGGCAACGTAGAAATATCGCTTTTAGATGCTGCGGATGATCAGTCCGCTTTCGCGAATGAGCTGGAAGATCGTCGAGATATGGTTGAACAATGCTCTTGATGTCGTGGAAGGCATAATTCATAGCCCTCTGAAAAGTCGCCCCTGCGTTCTTCAAACCAAAGGGTAATTTTCGATAAGCGAATGTGCCCCACGGACATATAAATGCAGTCTTAGACTGGTCTTGTGGGCGGATATTACTTTGATTATATCCGGAGAATCCGTCCATAAAGGAAAAGATTTCACATCTGGCACATTCATCAATTATCTGTTCGATGAAAGGTGTAGGGTAGTTGTCCTTTGGACAAGCTTGGTTTACATCCCTATAATCGACGCACACTCGTATTGTTCCTTGTTTTTTCATAACAGGAACAATGTTCGATACCCAATCGGTTAGAGGAACCGGGTAGATGAATCCAGCATGGAGAAGTTTCTCAACTTCTGCCTTAATGGCAGCGGCTTTCTTAGGGTGAACCTGTCGAAGCCGTTGCCTTACTGGTTTGACATCAGGATACATTTTAATTTCATGTTCAACGATACTCGAGTCGATGCCTGGCATTTCATCATATGACCAAGCAAAGACATCTCTAAATTCGCGAAAAAGAGCGTTATATATTTCCAGTTCTGAAGGGGAACAACCTTTGCCAACATGAATATTCTCTACAACACCTGTTTTGGTCGAGATATTTATGGCTATAGTCTCTTCAATATTGGATAAGTTTCGCTCGGAATCCACCGTGTTTACAGTATTTGTTAGGAATTCAAAGACTGAAGGGTGGTAAAGATCTTTTTGAGTATCTTCTTCGTATTCCGGAAGAAGGGAACGATGGTGGTGGTCATTCCATGGTGCCCCCTCAATCATCATTGATTGTAAGATCCCTTCGTCAGTCCCATGCACTTTTGACCAAGGATCTAATGGGGTACCATATTCTCTAGATCTATCTACCCAAACGCTCGATGAGCGCTGATTGGGGTTCGCCTCCCAGGCCTGAAACATTGATTGCTACAATATTTCAATGGGGCTTGGTGGCAAAACCATCGAATGATCCATAGCGACTCTGCCTTCTGTGACTTTCAAGGTGGATACCATATTGCATGTTGCTACAAATGGTACATTTCCTATGCAAATAGGAGGTGGTAGCGCGAATGTTCCCATCATAGTGGGATCTTTCAACAGACCTACTCCAATATCTTGAATCGACCGGTCGCTGCCATGGATCATGGGAACGCTTCCTGTAACCTGTGAACCATTAGGGAGGAAGTTTTGTTGATCGACGACCGTAATCCCTCCTTCAAAGGGGAATGCGATCTTCCTAAAATAAGTCGACACAACAACTTGCATGGCATAAATCCATGGTCTTCCCAGTAGGATGTTATAGTCAAGATTACCATCAATGACTTCAACATCTATTTCTACTGTTTTGCCCCCTAGTTCAACTTTCAGGTTACTAAGGATACCGTAAGGGGTATATATCCTTCCGTCGAATGCTTTTAATGTTGTCGATGATCGCGACAAGGTTGGAGATCCTAAAGTTTTCCAGCAACTCATCGACATAATACATGTCGATGCCCCCTCATCAATAATCGTTCTATGAACTGTTTTGTTGAGGGCTTTCACTTGGACAAGGAAAGCTAGTTGAGCTGGTAACTGAGGATCATACCCTTTGTGATCAAAGGATACCAGATTGGAATCTTTAGGATCCACCCCACCAATTGCTGATAACAACGCCTGCCTTTGGGATGGGCAATGTTGTAGTACCTCAAGAGTCGACATAGCAGATGGCGATTGCGCCAAATCTTCCACTATGTTATAATGCTGTGCCGCTCTGGCATGAGGATTAAAGGTCGACTTGTGTACTACTCCCTTTGGCAGTTTTATTGTTAATTCATGCGTGATGGGGGGTACAACTTCTGCCGAAGTTGTTGTCAAACTGCTAGGTTGATCTTTACCTTTATCGTTCGACACCTGTGGATTCCCGTAATCTTTGCTCCTTGTCGAAATCAAAGCATCATTTTGCTGTTTTGAGACTGACAACATAAGCACTTGAGATGGGGAAGCGTTTCCACTATCAACCAGATTTTGACCTGGGTTAGGAAATTGATCACTTGACACAGTTGAGGTATGAGGACTTTTAAAGAACCTCTTTAGCTCAGCTTTGAATGGGCAATCCTTAGTGTTGTGATCTTTGTCATCGCATATTTGACATGGATACCGTTTCCTATTCCCAGGAGGGTTCGAAGAATTTTTCTTAGGGGATGACTCACCTTGTTTATTCTTCTTCCCTTTGTTTTGTTTCTTCTTGCTTCCTGGTTGGTTGGTTTCTTTGCCTTTATCGGTCGATACGGCATTTACTTCCGAAGCAAGAACTTCTTCATGCGCATTTTGATTCGAATCCTTACGGGCCTTCTTTTGATGGGTCCTTTTCGGATTTGCGTTTGTCGTGCCAATCACGCCATCGCCGGCATGAGAGTCACTATTTGATTTAGGAGGAGGAGGGATTGAAAACTCTGGTCTAGGGGCGTCTGGTATTTTGTCATAGAGCATGCCGGACTGAGTATATACTAAGTCCAAATATTGCGCACGAGCGATAACCTGCTCTTCTGTTACGACTCCCCCCTTTGCCACATCTTCCGTTATGGCCGGAAGTAACGACTTTATAAACCACTCAGCTAAAAGCTGATCAGGGACGTATGTTTTAACCATTCTTCGTCGACGTCGCCACTCATGTATATGATCTGATATATGAGTTGCGGTTGTCTGTTTGAAATTGGTCAATATCTCTGTTCCTGTTTCATACCTTATTGGTAATTGAAAGTGGGTTAAGAATGTCGTGGCAAGGGAGCTAAAATTGTCGAACGAAGCTCTTGGCAATTCTATATACCATTTTGCCGCTGGACCCGTCAATGTCCTCTGAAAGAGGCGAAGCCTTATCGAATCATCATTTAAAGTGTTGGACGAACACCATAGATGAAATGTCATCACATGATTCGACGGGTCTTCACCTGGATTTCCATTGAATTTAGGAATGTCGGAGGGAAGTTTGTGCGGGATCACTGGCCACCATGGGGCGTAAGCAATTGGATCATTGGTTAACCGATGTAAATCAGGCAATTCTATAGTCGCCACGAATGGTAACTGTTGATTCAAGTTAGGTGAAGCGTAACCAGGGTCCGATGGAATCGCCTGAACAGTTGGTCTTTGCATACCAGCATAATGGAGTTGATGTTGGTATGATTGATATGGTTGATGGACTTGACCACTATAAAGTGGTTGATTTTGACCATTTTGGATATATGGTTGTCCAGTATTCGCAAAGATTTGCTGTTCAGAACCTTGGTACACCTGTTGGAATTGTGGCTGTTGGTATTGCACTATCCACGGTTGTGATACCATGGGTTGTTGCGCTACACTAACCATTGGACCAAGATGTGGGGTAGTTGTACCCGATTGTACTTGTGTCGCCCCACCAGTAGGCGATTGTGGTTGGGTCGCCGGGTCAAGGGGCTGTTGCATGAGAACCTGAGAAATCTGACGTTGACATACAATAGGCATCGTTTGAACTTGCGACACGGTTACAATAGCCGGTGTAGTTGGGATGTTCGTCACCGGTACACACTGTTGCATGGAATATACAACTCTTGGTGGCTGGGATAGCATAGGTACCCAGCTACTCGTTGCAATTCCACTATAACTTGAATAAGGTTGAGAACTCCCGTATGGGTACCCTCCCGGAGGGGGTAATGAAAAGGCATACTGCCCCCCATACGGTGGTAATCCAGAGCTCAAGGCAATTGATTGTCCTGGAGGACTGGATGGCCTAATTAGATTCCCAAAAGGGTCAATTTGATGAGTCTCACCATAAGAGTTACCAGAGATTACTCCGGAACAAACGGGAACAGACCATACTGTCGAGATAGTCTCTTGGTGGACTCCTTCTAGCGATTGAGAGCTAGTTGGGACAGATGGTATGCCGGCGAACATTGTTGGATTTGCAGCAGGTAATTCTGCCGTCGCCGTGTCATTTGACACAGTCCTATATGTCGACGATTGTTCAGACATTTTAAGTCTATCCAATTGATCGCCTAGTGATTCTACAGGAACTTCCACTGGTGATGGACAAACTTCTGTTGTAGCAGGAAATAGAGTGACCCCTACTCCAAAATGAGTTGGAGCGGATACTTGCGGTTCCTCTATAATTTCCTCTATCGCAATCAGACCAGGTGGAAGAGGAAGACCGTCAGGTCCGTAAAAGATTTCTGGTGCCGAAGAAGGGGTTGTATCAACAGCGACAGATGTTTGAGGAACAAAACTCTCAGGACCAGTTATAGATGGAACTGGTTCAGTTATACAAGTATTTGCCCCCAGACTAGGATCAGTATTACTGTCCTTCTATGGCGGTTGAACTTCTTCTATAGAGGCAGGGTTTCCGGAAATGTTTGGAGTAACCAGAATCTCAGATGTTGTCGGAACACTTGTTCTAACTTTTAAAGGAGATTTTGAACTGGTTCGACGAGCTCGCTTTGTCCGGATTGTTTTCGATTCCGGAGACAAAGATGGTTGACTCGCAAGCCTCCGAGAACGACGGATATTCAATTGGCTTTCTTCCACGATTGCGGATTACTCGATCAACTAAAATATAAAGGGGAAAATTTGTGTTTCTGATTTGAATGAATTTTATTAGACGCTTTTAAACATAACTTTGCTTTTTCATGTTTTAAGAGTCGAGAAAAAGCTAAAGATGACTCTATTCTCCTTCAATGTATTAACGAGCCCGAAGTGACAAATGCTTGGTTGGACTTTTTCAGTTATAGAGTTTGAAAAAGGCCAAAAGAAACTGCTCTGGAGATCTAGGCAGAGGGTGTGCCAAACCTTTCGCGAAACCACAGAATACGTTTTACGGTACGGGTGGTCGATCTTCGTGAATGCTGTGTTCACTGCATCGCGATCAGTAGGGCGGCCGACACGGCTTCTTAAGGATAAAGGATGATTGCCTATAGGGGTCTCCCAATATATACGCGACGGTACGTGGGAGCACAAGTCCGTATTAGTGCCACCGACTCTCAGGAGGAATCACCCACCTTCGTAGAAATCGACAGTCACTATGTTTAACGACGCTGGAACACGTCTCTACCTAGACCTCTATGTGTTTGCGTTATGTTTCAAATGCGTTGTTAGGTTCATTCAGTATATTTTAAGTTGATCTTTTTAAAGTTTGCCTTTCAAGGTTCACCACGAGATGTATATGACAAATTCCTAAATGCAGCCTAAGATGAGAAGCAAGCTTTTTCAAATCTTTTTGACTGATGAAAATCTTAACTACTGAGGGAGAAGAAAGGCAAATTATTTTCACACAGTTCATACAGCACAAACTAATGCACTTTCTCCTAAATCATCATGCAAACTTTTTCCAATGCAAAATGCACAATGCATGTATTTTCTTTTCCCTTTCTTAATGTTGATTGGTTACAAAAAGAAAGTTGTTATATAACTTTGATTTCGATTTAAAGTGAAAACAAACAAGTTTGTCCAAAATCAAAAGACACCTTAAGATTTACTTGCTTAATCACTGGAAATGCATGAAATCAAACCATAATGACAAAAGTAAAATGACTAATCAGCTATGGACAGCAAACAAGCTAACTCTTTAGACCAGCAAAATGCCTAACACAGGTTCAGATCTAAGAGGCCAAAAGCAAGACTAGTTTACTCTTCGTTATGGGAAATTGTAAATGAGTAAGAAATACAAAGAACAAGTACAATTTCGTTATATAATAGAGGCGGAATGATGGCAAGTAAGGTTGGTTTCAGAACAGGTACAAGACTGGTAACTGGCTGCCAAATCTATAGTGAAAACAGGCAAGAGAAAAGGAGGAAACCCCAACAGCACTAGGCAAAATTGGGCCAACGCAGGTGCTGCACAGCCAGTCTGGCTCTCAGCGCAGGTAGCCCCTTCGGGACCTGCGTTGCAAAGCAGGTAGCCTGTGTACTACCTGCTTTGGAAAACGAAAGTTGCATTTTCACAGTTTCCGGGTCACAATTTTCTCAAAAATGCACAGTTTTTGCTCAAATCAGAAGCAATCAGTCAAGCACACTCAAAGGGATGATTAGGAGGATGAAAAGCTATCACTAAGAGCTTACAAGGATCCTTGTAGATCAGCTCTTCAAATCATGAACATGCTCAGAAATGAGCTAGAGTAGCTGCCCTCTACTTCGCTTTTGATATAGTCAAAAGCTTTTCGATTTGGTACTCTTTTGTTCAGGAAATGAATAGCAAAATACTACAAACAATCAAACAGATACGATCCCCAGCGGAGTCGCCAGTTTTTTGTAGGGAAAAGTATCCGACTCGGATGACCCTATCCCACTCTAAGGGTGATAGTACCTCAGCAACAACTGTAAAGAAAACTACTTAAGGTTTACTTCTTTATGAAAGCAAAAGAGAGTGGATAAATGCACTAACCGTTGCCTTGCGCTTAATGTCGAATCCAAACTCTTCTCTATGGCCACTTGCTCCCAGCTCTTTGCTCTTTTGCCGGCCCAGCTACAATGAGATCCTGCAAAATGACAAAGAAGGAGACTACAAGAGGCATGCAATCATAACTGATTCACGGATTAGCATAAACCAAATATACAATTATCACAAAACATCATTGGAACAAATGCATATAGAAGAACCTCAATAGCTTTTATTAATGAAGAAGTAAAGGTTCTGAGAGTGTTACAACCATTGAAGGTCCTAATCCAGCAACACCTCCCAGCAGAAAGAATTTCTCCTCTTCACCTCCCTCAAGCAATCACCCAATAGCTCTATAGTGAAACCAACAGCATAGCATTACTTTGCACAAAATTCCAGCCTCCTGAGCTCATAGGAGAGAGCTCAATATATAGATGAATTGAGAAAGGATGAGTCAGCTTGCAACTGATGTGTAGCTGCCTTGTGTCCTCTCTCTCTTCAGTTAATCTTTAGTTGATCTTCAGTTCTTGAGTCCACTTGGAGAACCTTGCTTCCACTTGGAGAAACAGAGCCTCTGACTCATCACAAGGCGAAATCCCTGATCCAAGTGTCATTTTTGGAAGATTCCAGAGCAATGACTCAGTGTGCCACTTTTCCAATCTCGCTCAACGCAGGTGGCCTTTGTTCTACCTGCTTTGCAACGCAGGTACACCATGGAGGAGTTGTGTTTCAGCGCAGAAGCCTAGTGGAGCACCTGCTTTGATTTCAGGATTGCTTGTTTTTGAGTGTTTTCAGGTGGAGAACTGATCTGAGAGCTGTTGGTTTGCTGACCTTGTTCCTCTAGGGGTAGGAACATCATGTTTAGGGAACTTTGGATCCCTTGGATTATTGACAATTCATGCCTGTTGCTGTAAGGCACAAAATTGTCTATAACAATACAGGTGATGGGATTCGAATATTTGAAGGACTTGTACCAGATGGAAATGGATTTCAAGGAAGCTTTTGAAGCTTGCCAAAATCCCGTATTGAGGAACACAAGCCCATGGTTAGATTATAATTTACAGGAAGGATTATTGTTTCGAGGTGGGAAGCTATGTATTCCGGACTGTTCGATGAGAGAAAATCTAGTAAGAGAAAAACATAGTGGTGGACTAGCGGGACATTTTGGCGTCAACAAAACTTTGGAGCAACTCGGGCATTTTTATTATTGGCCTAAAATGAGCCGAGACGTGCAGAGATATGTAACCAGGTGTAAATTCTGCCAACTGGCGAAAGGACACAACCAAAACACGAGACTTTACACACCCCTACCTGTTCCAAGCAGGCCGTGGGATTCAGTCAGCATTGATTTTGTCCTAGGATTGCCTAGAACGCAGCGGGGATATGATTCAGTGATGGTGGTGGTAGACAGATTCTCGAAGATGGCTCATTTCATTCCTTGCCGGAAAACTAGTGACGCCACATACGTGGCACACCTGTTTTTCACAGAAGTAGTTAGATTACATGGCTTACCTAGAACTATTGTTTCAGACAGGGATGTGAAGTTCACAGGACATTTTTGGCGCACCCTGTGGAAAAAGTTGGGCACGCAATTAAATTTCAGCTCTGCGTATCACCCGCAGACTGATGGACAGACAGAGGTGGTGAACAGGAGCTTGGGAAACTTATTACGAAGTTTGACTGGAGAAAATTCACGATTATGGGATCGAGCTCTTGCCCAGGCAGAATTCGCTTATAACGACTCGCCCAATCGTAGCACCGGATTTAGCCCATTTCAGATTTTATATGGTATGCATCCTCGGGGAGTACATGAACTGCGAGATTTGGGACAGCTAGAACGGAGAAGTGCAGATGGGGAAGATTTTGCTGAAGCAATGAGCGAGCTTCATGAAAAAGTCAAATTGAGATTGCAGGACAACACACAAAAATACAAACAGCACGCAGACACAAAGCGACGAGAGGTGCATTTTGATGTTGGGGACGAAGTCCTTGCGCACCTGCGCCGGGAACGGTTTCCTAAGGGCACATATAACAAGTTGAAATACAAGAAAATCGGTCCATGCAAGATTCTGCGAAAGTTTTCAGCCAACGCTTATGAAATTCAGCTGCCACCTGACATAGGCATATCACCTATATTCAACGTGGCAGACCTGTTCCCATATCATGCCCAGGTGGAAGATGATAGTATGGTACAGCCAGAACGGGACACCCAGTTAGAGAGCAGCCCTTGGAAGAAGCAGTTACCTTCGGCCCGGACCCATGAAATTGAAGGAATCCTCAGCACCCAGGTAGCCAAGAAGACACGCAGAAAGGAGTATCTGCGTTACCTCGTCAAGTGGAGAGACCGTCCAATGGAGGACAGCTCGTGGCTCGACGCAGCGCAGATTCAGAAGGCTGGTTACTCGGTGGAGGAGCTCATGGAACGGAGCCATGAGTTCTCTTTTACCCCGGAAGCCTGATGCAGGAGAATCTGGTTGACAGGGTGAAGTCAGAGAGAAGGCAGACAAGGTTTCTGAAAAGGACGGGAGATGAGAAGTAGTTCACAGAACGGACAGCAAGTCTGTCTCGTTCTTTATGTTTTCTCTTTCTTTTTCTTTTTGGTTAGTTTTATTAATATCTGTTGTTATTTTAGTTTCTGTCCAGGATGTTAGAAGTATTGTAATAAGTTCAAACTAGGAATGGTAATAGTAGTTAGAGTCATTAGCCACTTAACAATAATTTACTATTGTAAAGAACAGACCAAGTAAAACTAGTTAACCATCAAGAAATGTCACATCTGTAATAACTGTTGAACTGAAATTGAACAACTGCCAGCAGTTATCTAACTGCATAGAAACAATGTACAAGAACGCGAGCAAGCAAACCCAGAGGGGTTCAGCAGCGGAGCAAACAAAAGAGTAACAGAAATAAAGATACATTTCCTTCATTTTTTTTTACAAGTGCACAAAAACAAATAATTCTTATATGCGTCCTCAGGAACAAAAGACTGTATGTAAAATGTTGTGTCAATAATTTACTTTTATTCGCATATACAAAAGTCCATTACAGTACTCGACAAGCTACGAACTGGCAGAGTAAGAAAGCAAGCACACAAGAGGTGGAACCGACCAGCACACTGCGGGTTCATGTCAGACAAACACAGTTACCAGGTAAGCAAACAAAACCGACAGTGAACGAGTTTCCTTTCCGCTTAATTTTACAACATTTCATCTCAGCATAAATTACACAGAACAGTTCATCTCAGCACAACCTAACAGCGTTGCCGCAGTTTCCAAACCCTACCTAGTTTACGGCCAAGGGTTTGACAAATCTAGAAACCCAAGCCATGACTAAGGCCAGACATCTCTGTAACTAGCAACCGGAGCCAATGACAAAGACAAGAACCTAATTACAGACAAGAAAATAAGAGCAAGACTACCCGGAAAGAGACCGGAACTGTCAAATGCCATTGACAACGAAACAGTGGATGGCCAGACCTGTAAAAGGCACGAAGGGCGGGAAATTAGTTCTCCAAACCCTTGAGTGAGAGTTAGAGCTGTAAAGATTGAAAACAAAAACACAGAGAACGAACAAAAGGAGATGACCATACCTGAGGGTGAGCCGTAATAGCAGGTAAGAAAACCTCGAACCAGAGAGCCCTGCTCACAGAGGGGCCGAGATCATTAGAATCTGTATGAGATGTGGTGAAGAAACTCCAGCAGAGAACGGGTACATACCTTTTCAAATAGCCGAGAGCCGGAGAAGGAAGACCCCGGAGATCCATCGACCTGGGAGACTGTCAAGCTGAGAGCGAACCCGAGCACCATTAAACCATACCAACCAAACACTAGTGACTGTTAAGAAAGACGAGACCAGACGGTGCTAAAGCAAACAAACAACGGAGAGCGCCTACAGCAAAGAGAGTGAAACGAGCATACAGAGGACAGAGATAACTTACCAAGGAAACCCAATCGCCGGGCAGACAAACCGAGACAGGAACGATAGAGCGCAGTCGAGCTCTCACCATACCACTACAGAACAGGCGGAACCACATAGGGTTTCATCACAGGTCGAGCAACTACCAGCAAAACAAAATCACCATACCACTACAGAACAGGCGGAACCACATAGGGTTTCATCACAGGCCAAGTAACTACCAGCAGAACAAAATAACGCAGAGACCACCGAAACCAACCACCGGGAGATAGTAATGAACCCAAAGGCGCGAATAGAGTGAAAATCAAGGCGGGATTTGCCAGGATCCCGAGGAGAACAGGTGTCCACCGATTAGACAGAGTTAGTACATGCAAGTTGATTGCATATCAAACAGAAATCAATACCAATTAAAACGTATACCATCCAGTTCACAAAGCAAAATCCACATCAGCTGAGGTGAGGCGGGACCACGTGGGTTGGCCCCATCACTAACAGATGTTTTTCATATGACTTGTGCTCTCCCCAATATCTAAGCAAGATTTCTTGAAAACCCTGCCATGAACTAATTGAACTAGACCTTAAATTTTGGAACCATTGTTGAGCGTCCCACTTTAATGAATGGCCAGACATCCTTAAAGCCACATCTTCATGAATTATTTTAAATCTGTCCAAGAAATACTCAAATTGCAAAACATGTTATTTAGTTGTAACACCATTGCTTTCTCGAGAGAAATTTGGTAGAAACTTGAAACCTTTGAAGAATATTCATCAAGGATTGTGGGCAACTCCAGGGGTTTAAATATTTCCCTGCTTTTGAGTTGAAAAGCAGTGGGTTGTTTATGAGGAAAAGCGGTGGCTAGAGAAGAGGATGAATCATCTTCTTAATGTTCAGATTGTGCCTGGTTACTTTCAAGTATTGTAATGCAACAATAATTTATCTTCTTGAATTTAGGAGGGGAAATTATCCCCATATCAATAATACAAGAAGAAGATAGGTCTTCTTTTTTCAATAGAGAATGTCCATCTTGGGTTTTACAACCTTCTAAAAATATAATGCGGGAAACAATCTTTTTGATGTGTAGGGGTGATCCAATGGATTAGTAAAGTACTCAAAAATCAAAGTGTTCAGAAGTGCTCGAAATTGGTGCCAAAACATAGATCTCGTTGCCTTGAATCCAACACAACTTAAATCGCTCAA
This sequence comes from Pinus tabuliformis, assembly GCA_031772625.1. NCBI lineage: Eukaryota > Viridiplantae > Streptophyta > Pinopsida > Pinales > Pinaceae > Pinus > Pinus tabuliformis. The sequence goes on along the minus strand of CM062818.1, from coordinate 2,068,568,258 downwards.
AACCGATATTGTATGCTCCTGATATCACGTTCTGATCGTTTTCTTAAATAGTTAAAACTTTTGTACGGTGAAGTGCAGGACTGTTGACTTGGCAATCCATATGCTGACTGGGCAAGCTGACTGTGTTTCTCAGGACAATGGTAGTCTGCCAAGTGGCCTCACCAGATTGGTTTGAATTGACAATTTATGATTGATTGATTGAATGCTTTGTTGGCCCAATGATTGGGTGCCACGTGGCCCAATCATAGGCTGCCACGTGGCACCTTGGGGTTGAACAAAAATTTTGGTTATGGCTCGAACTTGCCTCCATGGGGGTCAAACATGAGACCTAAAGCATATCAGTGTAGTGCTCTACTGTTACGCTACAAATGGGACTTAACTATCATAGTTAGAAAGTTTTATTGAAACTTTCATTTAATGCAAATCGAGGATGGGGTCGGGGCTATGCCCTGGTCTCCAGTCACCCCACAACCATGTGACCATAGGAAAAAGGGAGCTAAGGGATTAGGCTTAGCCCCAGCCCAAGGTTTCGGTACTTTCTATATCACCATAGTAGAGGAGGAAAGGCATTAAACTTTGGGAGCTTGGGGTTAGGCCCAAGTTGAGGGTGTTATCACTCAGAAGTTTTACCTAGAATTTATAAAAAGAAGGAATCATCTGAGGTAACCACAAACCAATCTTTTAGACTCAGGTTCTAGCCAACTTAAGTCCAGAGAGGCTCTCTCATTATGATTTAACATTGTTTTTATTAGATTTTAGGCTAGTTCTTAGTGTTTCATGAGGATTTTGATTTTAGATTGAAGGTTGGGTGGTGGAATTCTTGGAATAGATGGATATAGCTAGGTCTTCAAGCCATTGGGCTATGGAGTCAATCAAAGGATAGCATAACTGGACTAGATCATTAAAGGGAATGTTCACAGGGCAGGCTAGCAAAGCAAAAGGAAAATCTTCAGGTCTAATGGATGAGATGGTTCTAACCAGGGTGAAAGGGCAATGAAGAATCCTTAGATCAGGATCAGAATGAAAGAAAGCAGGTGATCATGAACAAAGGGAAATTAAGAATCCTTTGCTATAGACCAGGGGGAGAAACTATGGAAGCAAGGGAGCAGTTAAGAATTCCCTAACTAAGATAGTTTAGTAGAAAACATTTAAAATGTAAACAGTCAAGACAGAGTGCATTCAAGCAATTTCTGAAATATCATTCCATGTTATACATTTAGATTTTAGATAAACAAACAAGATTATGGAGACACATAAGAGAAATAATAGTAAACAAAAGAGAATACTTATTTGTATATTGCTTTACACAAGAATCTTGTAAAATATATGAGCTTTATTCCTTGATCCAGCAAGCCAATCCAGTCATTGATACAATAGAACTTAGAATTGAGAGAGAAAGTCTATAGAAATGTCTTGGAATCCACCCTAAATACTTTGAAATATGAAGTATTTATAAAAAAAATATTTACAAAATATCTCATAACAATCTGAGATTTAATCTAGGGAATCAAAATATTTTCAAGCATGAAGGTAGGGACATATGGAAAATTGCATCATGTTGTCCCTTTTATTGTGGTAGTGTTGGCTGTTGCAGTTGAGTTTGAGCCCTTTAAGTTGGCTGATATTTGTACGCTCAAATCATCTTCACTTTGATCTTTCACTGATACTCTTTGGACCTGTTGATCTGTCTTTTACCTGTTTCACCTGGCTGCCTTCATATTTACTGTGGTAATTTTCTGTTGTAAAACTTTTCAAAGTAAATCTGTCATTTTTTCCCACCATTCATCCTTAGGTAACTTTACTTTCAGCATTCTTTTGTAAATTTCATCTGCCTCTATGTATTTAGGAAAATTGGGCTTGGTGACAAACAGATGTTTCACCTCATGTTCTAGGAAAAATAGATTTTCCATAGTATCATACAATATTTTTCCAGTTGGCGGGGCTTTTATACCTGAAGTATTGGTTTGTTCCTTAGCCAATTTCCTAATTCTTTCAATCTAATCCAATTGGGTCATGAGTTTATCATGGATGACCATAGGACTGGGAAGACCTTTGTCCCTCAAAATTTGAAATTTGGCCATGAACCTGTCAATGGCCACCTACATGATGTGGCACTTTTCTTCTAAATTGAGCATAAGGTTTCTTTTGGAAAGAACCTTTTTAACCTCTAGGATGGCTTCGGTCCTATCCTCTATACCAAGCTCATTAAGCTCATGTCTGTTCTTATTGTTCATGAAGTGGATGAGTCGATTTGCATCCTCAAGTTGGTCTCCTAAATCTTGCCTTACTTTTTGGATAGCCTCAGTGGCTACTTTCACCAATTTAGTTTGTTCAACTATAACTTGAATTGATAGCCAAATATCATTGATAGAGTCAATAATATTGGCCCAGAGCATTTCTTTGGTCTGTCCTAGTGGTTTCTACAATGTCAAATCTTTCTTTAGGACTTTGATCTTCTCACCCATCCTTAGGGCTTTCTGTGTTTCTTCTCTCTGCTGAATTTGGGCAAGCTTACAGTTAGTTTCTAAGCTTGCCACTTTCTCCTTTAGCCTTTTGAGCTTTGTTGCCTGGATTGACATCTTCTCCATGACTTTCACTAGCTCTGTTGTTTTCTCTGTTGATGTGTTTGCTGCTGTAGATTCAGTTGTAATAGTTATCCTCTTCCTCGCATAGATGATCTATTAAATCAATTGAAAGAAGCAGTTTACTTTTCCAAGTTGGACTTGCATAGTGGCTATCATTAGGTCAGAGTAGCAAAACAAGATGCATGGAAGGCTGCTTTCAAAACAAAGCAAGGATTGTATGAATGGCTAGTTATGCCTTTTGGCTTAACTAATGGTCCTGCCACTTTCATAAGAATTATGAATGATGTACTCAGACCTTTTATTGATGATTATGTAATTGTATATTTAGATGACATTCTTGTTTTCAATAAAACATGGAAGAACATTTGAAGCATGTAAAGCAGACTCTAGATGTTTTGAAAAGAGAAAATATCTATGTGAAGTTATCAAAACGTGAATTTGGCAAAACATCTTTAAATTATTTGGGTCATATTGTAGGGGGTGGTGAATTGAAGATAGATCCCTCTAAGGTTGAAGTCATTGTGAACTGGCCTAAACCCAAATCTGCTACAGAAGTTAGGAGCTTCCTAGGAGCAGCACAATATTGGAGAAATTTTATTGAGAACTTTTCCTTGATTGCAGCTCCCTTACATGCTTTAACAGGATTGAACAAGGTGTTTCAATGGGGAGGAAAACAACAGAAAGCCTTCGACACCTTGAAAGAAAAAATTAGTACAACACCAGTACTAGCATTGCCAGATCTTCAAAGACCATTTGAGATTGAAACAGATGCCAGTGACTATGCCATGGGAGCAGTGTTGATGCAACATGGTAAACCCATATGTTATCATTCTGAGACATTTAATTATGCAGTAGTTAATTATCCCACATATGATAAAGAATTGTATGCATTAGTATAGAGTGTGAAAAAGTGGAAGCATTACCTAATGGGAAAAGAAACAGTTATACACACAGATCATCAACCACTTCAATATTTTCACTCACAAACTAAATTGCAGCAATCAAGACACTATAGGTGGATGGGTTTTCTACAACAGTTTCATCTTGTCATCATATATAAGAAAGGCATACACAATAAGGTTGTAGATATGTTATCAAGACTAATCATAAATGCATCTACTATACTTAAGCATAACTCAGTATTGCATGAAAGCTACATTGAACAATATGCTCAAGATATAGATTTTAAGGATGTATATGCAATTTTAAGTCATGGCAAACAAGTAGAAAAATTGGATTATCGTGTTAAGGACCAACTCTTATATCATTTGGGAAAGTTATGCATTCCTCAAACTAAAAGAGTTAACATAATCCGAGAAGCACATACTTCTCTAATATCAGGTCATTTTGGTGTAAGTAAAACACTTGCACAGTTGCAAAGGTTCTGTTATTGGCCAAGAACGCATGAAACAGTTTCTAGACATATTAAAGGGTGTACCATGTGTCCTAAAAGCAAGCCTAGCAATAGAAAACTAGGCTTGTACACCCCACTTCCAGTTCCTTCTCATCCTTGGGAAAGTGTTTCCATGGAATTTGTTGGGGGATTTCCAAAATCTAGAAAAGTTCATGATTATTTATATGTTATTTTGGATAGGTTCAGCAAAATGTGTATTTGAATACCTTGTAACAAGCAGATTACAGTTGAACAAACAACAAAGTTGTTCTTTCAGCATGTATGGGTTCATTTTCGGTTACCCACTTCTATTGTATCTAATCGAGATTCTCGATTTGTTGGGAAGTTTTGGTCAAGTCTATGGGAGTTGATGGACACCAGATTGAAGAAGAGCACAACATTTCATCCAAAAATAGATGGCCAAATAGAGGTGGTCAACAGGACAGTGATCCAGTTGCTCAGGGGCTATTGCAGCAAGCATCCCAAGCTTTTGGATGAACATTTATGTTATGTGCAACATGCTTACAACCGTGCTAAAAACTCTTCTACACAGAGATCTTCTTTTGAGACTTGTTTTGGTTTTACACCAAGGTCTCCCTTGGATTTTTCTTTAGTAAAAACATAACAGTTGATGGACACAGTGATGTGGACAAAGCAACTAAGTTAATTGAACAAATCCAAGAAATTCACCAGTGTAGGAACAACTGGAGAGAAGCTAGGCCAAGTACAAGGAAAGGCATGATAAGCATCGAATTGAGCATAGCTTCCAAGTTGGTGATCAAGTCTGGCTGTACATTAGCAAAGATAGAATGCAAGGTGAAGGTAAGAAGCTAAAGCCAATAAGGTATGGGCCTTTCAAGATACTTGAGAAAATTGGTGAGAATGCTTTTCGCCTTGATTTGCCAGCTTACATGCACATCTATTCAGTAGTTAATGTAGAGAACTTGAGACTATTTGAACCTTCATTGATTGAAGATCCCGAAGAGCAAAGTCAGTTGCCTTCTATTGATGATCTGTTGCTTGAATATCTCAATGAGTTGCAGGAAGATACAGTTCTGGACAGAAAGGTGAGAACTACGCACAGAGGGGATGTTGAGTACCTCAGAATCAGACTCAAAGGTTCAAAACCAAGCAGTGCAAGATAAATAGAGATTGGACAAGTGAGGAAGTTGTATCCTCACTTGATTGATGCTAAAAAACCAACTTTTGGTGGTCCAAAAGATTTTTTTCATGGGAAGGCTTGATCCAAAATGGATCCTAGAAAACTCTCTAAGTATTTTAAAGATCAAAACTATCGCAAAAGAAGAACTCTTAGAAATGGCTAATTACACTATCGGGAGTGAAAAAACATGAAGAGGTAGTGGAAAAACAAAGTATCGGTGATTTAAACAACTTTGCACAGGAGTCGTCGGATTTGGCCGATCAACGGTCTAGATCCGATTGGCATATCACAATCAGCGAAGGCAAGCAGAGGCTATCGGAGGTGACCATTTAAATGTTGTGATAGCGATCAACGAGGTCAACGAGGACTTTCGATCAAGCGTTCAAATCGACGGCCCAGGTTAACCTGCCATATCGCATTGGCAGAATACAAGGGAGCACTTACAACAGCCTGGGGACTATGTGATGTGGGATTGCGATATATATCACATCGCAATATCACGTCGGAGCATTACAAAGGAGCGGGGCCTATAACAAACGCAACTTGCGATAGTCGAACCTGATAAGGTTACAAATGATATTTTGTATATTTTGAGACCCGAAAAACAACATTTTCCTGTGTATTTCGCATTTTTGCTAAAATGAATGAAATACAAAGGAAATGCGCCGATGCGATGAAACCGGACCCGAAAGGGTTTATTAATGTAGTTTTATATTATTTCAAGTCTGATATGATCCATATTGCGGGATTTCTAATGTTTTAATGTATTTTTCAAATACAAAGGGAAACCACGAAACGAGTGGGCTGTAGGCGGTAAGTGGTTTTGGTCGGGCTTCGCCCGAGCCCATACACTGGTTGCCATGTGGCCAAGCACCGAAGAGAGAAAACCACCCTTTTCGAGTGGTTAACCCCCATACGCATGAGCCGCCCGAAATGAATCTCAGTCGTTGGATCAAGATCTCTCAGATCAACGGTGGATATGTGATGGCAATATAAAGGCAGACCCGATAGGAGTTATAAGGCAGAATTTATAATATTTCAAATCTGATAAATGACAGATTGGCGGATTTTCATAGTTTTTAGTGTATTTCTTTGTGTAAATAGAGAACGCTATTTTTGGGGATTTCAAAGGCCCGATGGTCCCTTTCGTTGCAGAACAGGTGGCCACCTTCCCTGAAGACGTTATGCCATGATTGCTAACGCTCAGAAGGGGATTCGAGCGGACAGAGGTCGGGAGCCAGAGAGCCCAAGAAGGGGAAACGAACAGACAACGCCGATTGGCTTTAAAGCCACAGAAGACAGAAGACAGAGACAAGCAGTGCTGAGACATAGAGCAAACAGAGACAAAGAGTTAGTGAAGAGAGTTTGTGTACTCAGAAAGACTTGGGGGATCCAAGTAAAGCCTTGTTGTTTTGTATCTGTTGTGTGAGACTCAAATTGAGCTCACTTTTGTAAAACTCTGTTTTCAAAGACATAATAGAGAGGTCACCACTGAAGGTTGGACCAGGAGACGTAGCCCAGGAGTGTTGGGTGAACTCCTTGATTATCTTGTTGTGTTATGTGTGTGTGTCTATTATGTTTCTTTAACTGCTTCATTGTCTATGTTATTCACAATCTTATCGATCCATTGCACTAAGTAATATAGGCAAATCCATGCACATGAGTCTGTAATACCTTAATAATTGTCTAAGATCTCATTATCAGATCATCCTGTCATTGGATGCCACAGAGAACTAATCATCCTAGCCCATAAGAGAACTAATCATCCTGTTCCACAGTCGCCAAGGAGAACAAATCATCCTGGCCCACAGGAGAACTAGTCATCCTGTTCCATAGTTGCCACATAGAAAAAATCATCCTGGCCCACAGGAGAACTAATCATCCTATTCCACAGTTGCCATGGGAGAACTAATCATCACGGCCCATAGAAGAACTAGCCATCCTGTTCATAGCGCACCACCATGGGAGGGTAAGTCGCTCTGTGGTCGTATGTTACTCCAGTAAGTACCCCAAGCCCCCCAGAGCTCAATGCATGCAACATGCAAGACCCTTATAAGAAGGTCTCTCAATGACTTCAAGTCGTTCGGGAAAGTCATAGATTTGACCTTTCCTCAGGGCTTTGACAAAATCTCTGCGGCCTGTATATCAGTCTCAATGCGATGGAGCCTCCTCGCTCATCGACTTACCATATCACAGATAAGGTAGTATCTGATGTCTATTTGCTGGAGAAATCATCGAATACGGGATTCCTCAATAATCGAATCCCCCCTCTCATTGTCACAGAGAGTCACAGTGGTATTCATCATGTGTACAAACAACTCACTTAAGAGCTTCTGCAACCATGTAGCTTCACACGAGATCATACTCGTAGCTATGTATTCAATCTCGGCGGTGCTTATAGCAACCGACTTCTGCTTCCTGCTCATCCATGATATCGAAGCAGAATCCAAAGAGAACCAGCACTGAGAAGTGCTCTAGTGATCCTCCACACTTCCTGCCCAGTCAACATTCGAATAATCATGCAGTTTCATATTTCCGGCAATGTATCTCAATCCATGAGAGATTGTGCCCCGAAGATATCTCAGAAGATTCTTGGCACCAATCCAGTGAGGCTCAACCAAATATGAGCTCACCATGCTAACTGCAAAACATATGTCCAGACGGAAGTTCACCAAGAACATGTGTGAATGAGTTTATGAAACTCAGAGGCATTTCCCAAATCTGGTCCGACATCACTACCATATAACTTCTGAAAGTTAAGATCCTCGAGGTGGTCACAGGCTTGTAGTTTATCATTCCACATCCAGAATCCAACTCCCTCTTGCTTCTGTAAATGAGAGGGTTTGCACCTGTCAGAAATAGGTCGTCCTCATAAGGTTCCGGTATGAGAGGTTTATCATCCACAACCTTCGAGTAATGGTTTAGATCGGTTTCACTCCTAGTGGATCTCAGCTTCATCAAACAGTTATCAATCCTCTCATACTACGCCCGGAGTGTTTTGCTTCAAGCCATAGAGGGCTTTCTTCCACCTATATACATGAGATTCTCGATCATGAATCTCAAACTCCTCAGGTTGTTCCAAACATGTGGACCTGCTGCATGAGGGGAATGGTCCCCTTATAAAAATTTCCTTCGGTACATCTCAGATGTGTACCTTCATGCTCTACTTGAATTCGGACATCCCTATCACCATTTGACTCACATCAGGTAGGGCCCCATAGGTAGACCTCTAGTGTTATAGATGCAATATGTCAATTGACATGATCCCCAATGGACCATCCCGCAACTTGATAAAATTTCTAACCTTGAACCCATGAGAAAAAGCATCTTTGAAAATTATATTTTTTAACACGTACCTTTTCATCGATGAATGCCACCCTGAAACCTTTGACTTCCATTTCCGAGATGGACACCAGGTTCTTCTTGCGATCAGGTACATAAAAGAGATTATGTAAATGATCGAGTTACCATTATTCAATTGAGAGTTAACATTCCCTACACCCTTTCTGGGATAGGTGGCATTGGCTCCAAGTATAATCCCACGATTGTTTCCATCTCTACCAAATTAGAGAGTGCACCCATCTATCCGATAAAGTGCCTTGAAGCACTACAATCTATAAGCCAGATTCCCAAAGAATCTAAAGGAGAGGGCCAATACAAGATAACACTTCTTTATCTTATCAGAAACAACATTTGATTCTTCATACCTGGGGTTCCTTGCTCTCTATGAAGAGTCGACCATTTCCTTGATGACTTGCATTACCTGTCATTCCTTTGATCATTGAAGATGTCCCTGGGATGATTGTTATCATCATCAAGTGATGTGTCCCTGTCATTCGGACACTACTTCGCATAATGGCCGAACTAGTTATCTGCCTTTCCTTCCACCCTGAGATCCAGTCTTCCAATGAAGTGATCTTTAGGTAGGTCATATTCCGCTGCGCCGTTCTAATCATATTCTCTGCTTCGACTTCACCCTTGGTGAATTTGAAGAGGGATGAGGAATCCACTGATCCTTTTTTCCTTTCCCAACTATCTTTGGTGATTGCTCTTTCACTCTTGCTTGGGCATTGTCTTCACCTCAGCTCTGATACCATGTTAATTTTAGGTATTTTCTATGCTTAGAGAAATTTATTTCAATTTTCACAGTTAGCTCCATATATTTTCCAGATTAGCAATCACATTAGCATTAAATTAAACTGAAGATAGAACATAGACATAAATCGTAGAAGACAAGCCAAGACAAGAGGACACAAGATGTGGCACTAGCTAGGGACAAACCCTAATGTGGGGAAACCCTTGATCAATTCTTCTTATATGTTCTTCAATAGTTCGGCAGAGAGAGAGAGAGAGAGAGAGAGAGAGAGAGAGATAGTACATTTACAACAGAAGTCAACACTTGAATTATCTAGATAAGAGCATAGATCATCTCTAAGAAGATGATACATGAGATCAGTTGAAGACATGCTGCTTCAACTAATTCTCCAAGGTGACTCCTTCACCTATTGTTGTGTTGCATTTCGTCATCATGTTGCACCTCACCGCGCTGCACCATGCTGCACCCATCATCACTATGCTGCATCTCATCACGCTTCATTAATCATGACTGTACCCATCATTGTACTGCATTATGTGCCATTGCTGCACCATGTTGCCATCTTGACCTATGTGTTGGCTGCACTTTGCTTGCTTGTTGTCCCTTGCTTGCTTGTTGTCCCTAGCATGCTTTTTGTCCTTAGCATGCTTGTTGTTGCATGCTAGTTGTCCCTTGCATGCTAGCTGTAACATTGCATGCTTGGTGTATTTGTTGCTAAGTACCATACAAATGTCCCAATGTTATTTAGTTGTCCCTTGCATGCTACTCTCCTTCGGAGACAAATGCTCTGACTGTTTCAACAGTTCCCGATAGTTCTGGCAGTTCTGGCTGTTCTCGGCAGTTCCGATAGTTCCGATTGTTCTTGGCAGTTTCGATAGTCCCGACAGTTTCAGATTTTCCGGCAGTTCTAACTTTTCTGATAGTTCTAACATTTCCGGCTTTTCCAACTTTTCTGGCTTTTCTGGCAGTTCCAGCTTTTCCGGCATTTCCAGCTTTTTCGACAGTTCCGTCTTTTTCGACAGTTCCGAATTCTCTAGCAGTTCCGACTTTTCCAGTAGTTCCGACAATTTTGGCTTTTCCGATAGTTCCGACTTTTCCGGCAGTTCTGACTTTTCCGGCTGTTCCTGATTTTTCAGCTGTTCTGGCTTTTCCGGCAGTTCCATCTTTTCCAGCGGTTCTGGCTTTTTCGGCAGTTCCAACAATTCCGGCTTTCTGGTTTTTCCGATTTTTCCGACAGTTTCGGCTTTTCCGGCATTTCCGGCTTTTCCGGCATTTCCAGCTTTTCCGGTAGTTCCGTCTTTCTGCCCTCTGGATTACGGAAATGTTATTCCTTAGGATCTCTCCTCCTACTAAAACCCAAAGATAGGTAGAGAGAGGAAGATATCCCAAGTGTGTTGAAATGACTTGAAGGCCACCTCTATTTATACTAAAACGTTGAGCACATGTGGGGTTTATTTGGTTGTTGGCCGACCTTGACGAATTGTCTTATAACGCAAATAAATTCATAACTCCATGAGTACTTATCAGAATCGGATGATCTTTAAATCAATCCTACACCTCTCGATGAGAGGGATCCAAGAAAAGTATTAGCTGCCATAAATAAGATGACCCACATGGAGTTTGGCTCTAGTTTCAAATTTCAACAACCTTTCAAGATTTCCTTCATCTCTTTTGCATTTTATTCCTTGGATTCTCCATCCATCATGCTATCAACAATCACCGATTTCCAGACTTCAATGCCTTGAGTCTTTAAGAAATTCCTCATTCTTGCTTCCCATATATCAAAGTTTCCATTGAATAATGGAGCCTTCACAAATTGATTGACTTCAATTTTAGTGGTTGAGGGAAACACATCTTTTGGAGGATTGTAGAATTTCTTCCTTGGCTTTTCCATTTGTGTTCAAATGATCAACCTTCAAGTTGTTAGGCTTTGAGTGAAGGTACTGGCTCTAATACCAATTATTGGAAACACTGAAGAGGGGTGAATTAGTATTCCTTTTCAATTGTTACTTTTACCAGTTAGATCACTTAAATTTAGAGCACAAAATGAACAATAGGAATAAATGTTTTTTATTAATATAATCTTTGTAATGAATCAAGTACAATGTATATAGGGCTCCAACCCTTGATGAATACATCGATCTTCAATCTCCCAGGTTCCAAGTTGTTGCTAAGCACCAACTTGGACTTTTGTGAGGCTCCAACCTCCAGGGCACCAACCCTATCTTCTCAAGGCACCGACCTTGCGTTTAGAGGCTCCAACCCCTAGGGCATGAACCCTTCTCTGGTATAGGCTCCGACCTGGTTTCTTGAGGACACCGATCCTTTAGGGCTCCAACCCTATCTTCTCCAAGGCACCAACCTTATATTTCCCAAGCACTAACTTGGACTTTCCAAGGCACCAACCTTGTCAATTTTGAGGCACCAACCCCAAGGGCTCCAACCCTATAGTTTTACTTTGTCAAGGTATATTTGGTTGTACTTCATGACTCCCTAAGTCTTCTTCACCGAGCCTTGTCAATCTTCAGCTTCACTGCTACACCAATGACCTGTCTTCATATGAAGGAGTCTTCACAACTTTTCAAATTGTCCAAACAGAGTTTGAAAAATTACCTCATGATGATTTCAAATAGGCATCATGATCTCCAATAATGTCTCCAAGATTTGTTGAAGATTTTCAACAAGATATTTGCGCTAAGCCTCAATGTCTGCATAAAAACAATTCTTTGTTTCAAGCCTCTGTTCTTACTATCGCGGTAACTACTTCAGGAGTGATTGCTTCATAGGAGTGACTGTCGTGGCTTCATATTGTGTGTTCAAAAAATAATCTTTTTCACACTCAGATAATTTGGAAGAGTAGATCCAAGAGCTTTTAATTCAGATCTGAATGTTGAATCTCATGGGTCCGAAGGATATATTACAGGTTCTGTAATATGTATTGTTAAATACAATACTAAGATTCTTCCACAGCCAGGTAGTACATATCTTCTTAGATACCCAAAACGTCCTTTTGAACTGTCATCTGAACTACTATTAAACACAGGTCCAAGCTGTATGAATGACTCTATGCACAATTAGTCTCCACTTTCTTCGTTCTTCAACTCTTTAATGCTCTTGTGTATTTCTCCTCCGATTGATGCCCGATTCACGTACTTGAAGTGAAGCATTTTAACTTGTATATATACGAGTCTCACCAATAACCAAAAGACACGTTCAATGGGAGGAGAGGCCAACTTATGCATGAGGTGGCACATTAATCGGAGGGCCATTTGCTAATATTGAACCAATTATAGCATAGCCTTGTTATTTACGGAAATCACATCATAAGAGAGGCTATACCCATATTGGAGGTCCCACATGCCACGTCATTCCTTTAATCCCGCAATCACAACTTTCATGAAAATCAGAGGTTTTACAAGTGTGCACATGCTCTGTCTTCCGATATTAATTTCCGATTCCCCTACTTCCGAAGAAGAGGATGCGTTATTCAATAACCTGTTTTTGATAAATCAGTTGGGTCCACAAATCTATCACAATCGGCAGTCCGTTGGGTCCACAACTTTATCGCAATCGACGGTCCATCGGGTCAACAACTCTATCGCAATCGGCGGTTTTACATCCCTTTGAAACTTGCAATTACTGCGGATGCGATATTACATTGAGTTATGTTATAATGGTGCAGCGGGTATGTAATACATATCGCAATCGAAGGTTTTTTCGTGACATCCCTTTAAGACTTGCAGTACATAACATCTGACACGACAGACGCGATATTACAATAAACCTGTTTCGATAGTCTTATCGGGTCTGTATATTATATCACACATCAGAGGTTTTGGGTGGTGATACATTATAAAAACGCCAATCTTGTATCACTTCTTGGCTTGGCTTTCTTGTGGCTTTCCGACGGCTACTCTTTGATGGCTTTCAATAGCTCTTTTTTGATAGCTCTTTTTTGATGGCTCCTGTTCTTGACTTCCAATAGCTTCCCTGATGGCTTTCCTTCTTGGGTCTACTGCTTCTATTATGTCTGTATATATATATTCAATCCACCTGGGTCCTCCATCTCATCATATCATCATATATCAAACTTTCATCACTATGCGCTGTAGAAATTTTGAATAATATGACACATATCCAATGGAGATTATCCTGATCATGTACTATTGTGGAATACATACACAATACATACGCTCCTCTACGTTGATCATCAATTTACAGAAGCAGAAACATTCACAGGCATACATAGAAGCATCAATCACACATATCAACACAGTATTTTCCCGGGGAAAGCATCTCGCTAAAAACCCCAACTATCTTTATATTATAGTGATTGAATCATGTAACAATACATAGTACAATACTCATCCCAAGTACTCAGTACTATCTCCTCATGCTACACACAATACAACTCAGATCTGATCTCCAAATCTCCCCCACTGTTTGCCTGCCTCCACAGCTCAATACCTACTCAAGAATTGATGAGAATGGTTTACCAAACTCGTATTTGACCTGCAAATAATCACTCACACTGTGTTGGACGTGAGCACAGGCTACAATTCTTGGTATTGGCCAATTCATTGGCATACTCAATCCCTCTGATTGTGCAAATCATCATGCACAACTATAGTCACAACTGATAGCAATCTGATCCTCTAACACCTGTCCCTGTTGAACTGAACATGCACTGACATGCAACTGAGTTAACTGATGTATTCTATAGTTGCATTATGAGTTAATAACTTGTGAATTAATTAATAATTAATTCACCCAACTCATCTCTAGTCTATTGATCAGTTAGACTAAATACAAGCAGTTTAACAAAGCTAAACTGAACACAACTCCATCAACTGCACCTTCAGCCCACTAAACTCAACTCACTTGAGTTCTAACTGAAGTCTTGCATGCAAATATTAGTTATCCCATAGGTAACCACGTATTTCCCTCTGGGATCTGCATGTACCAAATCCGTAGCTCATCCTGAAGTGCTCCAAGAGAATAAGATCAAGTTTATAGTCCAAATATTATTATGAGACAATAATATTTGACTTTTTTATTTTTGACAGCCAGTCTAAAAATAGACTTTGATCACTCACACTATGATCACTCACACTGTTGTCACCCACACAGTGATCATCCACATTGTGATCACCCACACTGTGATCATCCACAATGGGATCAAAAATAGAACTTGCGCCATAATTTGCCTGCGGGCCCACTTAGTGAAGGCGACTCCTTTCCACCAAGCTCCATCATCTTGTTGCATTCTCAACAAGCATTTCTTGTTGCACACTTTTCAACATGAGCATTATGATCAATGGGCATCAATGAGAAACATCATGTATCAAAGAATTTTCCATCACAAACATTACCATAACAAACACTACCATATTGAGATCAATGACAACCTTGATTAACAAAGGTAATATGATCAAGATAAATAAAATAAATAAGAAAGAAAGATTAAAAGAAATATATAGACATTGATAAATTAGAATAACTAATAAGGATAATGAAAAGATGAGGGAAAGGGGAAGAGATGGATAGGGGGGAAAGAAATTTAATGAGAAATTTGATTTCAAGATTGGCTCAATAAATCCATCTTCTCTATTGAAATTATGGGGTGTTTCTCTAGAGCTTCCTTGATGATAAAGTGTTGTAAAATGGAACAAGGGATAAGATTTTGGATTGATCAAAGGTGTTTTGAATTAAAGGAGTGTTTTTAAAATAACTCATTTCAAAATCAAAATATTTTATAAATATCTTATTTTATTTTTATCTTATAGCATTTTTTAAAATTAAATCTATAAGCAAAAAGGTACAACGCAGATAAAAATAAGAGAAATTAAAAAATAAAATAGAATAAACAATTAATAATTATAATTATAATTATGGATAAAACATTTTGATTTGGTCAAATTATATAAAAATCAAAATAAAATAAAAAACATAAAATTAATAATTATGACCAACCTAAATCCATCTTAACTCATCTACCAAGGGCTTCGAGGGATTAAATGGTGCAAACCTCTTTTAGAGTGAAGATATTTGATCCCTCTAGGTACTTGGTAAATCCAAAGTTAAGATAGATCTAGGATGACTACTTAAAATGAAAGATATATGTAACTCTTTCCATGAACAACATGGAGTTGACACAATGTGTGTGTATTGTAATTTTGTTTTTATTAAATAACATAGATCCATCTTAACCTCAAATCTATTAAGAGTTGAAAGAGATCAAATCTCTTGAAGTGCAAACCTCTTTTAAAGTGCAAACTTGAAAGAAAAGTTTACACCTCCACAAATGTGATCCCTCTTAGTGCTTGAAAGAAAAAGTTTACACTTCCACAAATTTGATCCTTCTCACAAATTAAGAACTAACTCACATCAACTTTGATGTGAAACAGGAGGGTGGAAGAGACCTAAAGAAGCTTGAGAAGAACGGGTGTGTACTTTTTGCACTTGCGGGGAGTGGAAGAGACCTAAAGAAGCTTGAGAAGAACGTGTGTGTGATTTTTGCACGTCTAGGGCAGTGGAATTGGAAAAACATTTCATTCGATATTATGTTAGCATCAATTCCTTGGCATTGTCTTTTTAGTGAGGGCACTGTTAGAAGGTTGGGTCAACTGATCATCAATTTGACAAAAAATAGGGAGGTTGGTAGTCCCATAGACTATTTTTAGTCTCTTAGACGTTAAAATATCATTTATTCTCAATGCTCAATAGATCAAAGACTCAAATAGACCAATGCTCGCTAATAAAAATAAAATTACAATATAATAAATATAATAAATTAAATTAAATTGATTTATTATTATTATTAAATTAATTATTCTTATGATTATTAGTTGATTTAACATTTTATTTCGTAGCCCGTATAGCATTTGTTTAACATTGTTTAATTATTTTATGTTTAGAATTTCTCAATAAAATCCAACCCAACAATTTTTGTTCATCCTGTTTCTATGTTTTATGTTGTTTAAAAATTAATTTTAAATATATAAATAAATTAAGTAACTAAACAAGCCTTGAAACACTTAGATGGTGCAAATTTCATATATCATACTTTTAGTTGTAACAAATCTTTGTCCAATTTCAAATTTATTGCTGGAGAAATATGTTTGAAAAAAATAAACAACCTTCCCAAGCTTAGAAAAATTAGAGTGCAGCCATCTTTCCCACAGAACAGAACAGTAAGCGCCAATAATAATGAAAAATTATAATGCGGCGGGTGAACGCTATGACAATTTCTTACGAGTGTCAATCCTAGTGCATGACTGCACAAGCTTTCTCGGTGATGCATCATTTGACCTGTTCGCAGAATACTAGTTACCTGAGCTCCAACCCGAGGTTACTGGTGCCAGCGCTGACCACAAACGTAAAGCACACGTGGCTTATCCAATAAAGCAAGGATAATTGCATGCAATTTTTGAGCAAATCATTCACAATCTGTATACTCATGAGAAATGCCATGAACTTCATGTTAGATACCTATACCAATAGGTTTCATATTTCATGATTGACAAATGGAAGTGCCAAATATGCTCTGCTTTGGTGATGCAAAGATCCCATATTTCCAAAAGAAGACAATGTATGTACATAGCTTGAGGTTGACTCAGTTTTGATGGATGGTCCAACAGCCTAATCTGGATCATGCCATGTTTCAATTTTCTGTTGTTGAATAGAGAAAGAAGTCTGTCCAAACTGTTTAAACTTGGCAGACCAATAGTTAGGTAGATAATTAAGGTTCTCAACTGCTTAATCTGGGGCCTTGGAAGCAATAACGGTAGTTCTAGATAGAAAATCAAAAGAAAAAGCCAAAAGAAAAGAAAAGGCACATGAGGGTCTACAAGTCCAAGTGCACCCTCCAGGAAGAAACAAAAAATGCTAGGCAAGTAGATGGGTAGGTAGATGGGGTTGCAGAAATGTCATTCCTTTCAACTGAATTTTGCTGGTCTAACATAAAGGAAGCATCAATGGATAGAAAAGCTCCTCTTCTCTATCATTTTGCAGCAACACAATGGAGCATGTCTAACTTCCTAATTTCCCCCCTTCACATTCATTGCTAACATCCCTACACCAGTTGTGTTCATGAAAGTAACCAAGGTCTTGTGTTGGTTCTTGTTTCTTTAAAAGCCACATTTCTTGTCTAAAATTCTTTTCATTTTGATCTACTTCCTAAACTAAGTTAATTCCATACAAAACTTAGTGTTTCCACTTCTAAATCCACCTCTTTCACTCATATTAACCCCTAACTTCTACTATGTAACTCCTTATACCCCCTATTCCCCCTATTACTATGTAAACTTCACAAAAAACCCAAAAAATACCTATATATCCCCTTCCCCGAAGCATTATAGCTCTATGTACAGTTTCAATGTTTTTAAAGCACTAAAACATTAGGCCCGACCCTAAGAGCGCTGGAAAATTAATTGTGGGATTAATCCGGGATTTGCTTGGATTAATAACCTAAGCGCGCTTTGTAAATAAATCTGTGTATAAACCCATTTAACACGTAACACTGCAAAAAACCATAAAAACCCACTTTTTATAAAGTTCCGCCGGGCACACATTTCGGAGAATTATAATATTTTATTGGCCCCGCATTCCGTATTGTCCTTACATCTCATCAACCCGTCGACCGTCAGATCCGGCAATCTTCATCCGACGGCCCATATGCATATCGGGTTGGTCCTGATGTACTACCTTTATCGTCCGAGAAATTGTCAGAGGGTGACGTCAGGCCTCCGCCACGCGTCGCCCCCATAATCTCTCAGGTCGCCCTCTGACAAATCCACGGCCGTATCAAAAGTGGTCCGAGAAAATCCACTTACCACTTCCGGTTTACCGCTGGTCCCGCCACGCCCGCTGATGAGCCCCAATTTTGGTACAATTTGGGCTCATTTTTGGCCTATTTTGCTTGCTCAAACCATTCATTTTTATTGTTTATGCATACACTTCTTAGTTTATTCATGTTGTTTGTAGGAGAAAGGATAGGCACTTTATCCACGTAGCTAATGCATTGTGATTCCAGGTTTTGGCATTAAAAGGGAGCAAAAGACAACGAAAAGGTGGCAAGGAGACAACGAGTTGGCATTGCTGACATAAGGAGAGGTTGTCCACGGTTTTGGGGGACATTCCTCGTGATCCTCACCAAGAACTCCAAGCCCACTTCAGCCTCCCTCCGAGCTTAATACACGGCCAGCTGTTCTACAGGAACAGCAGTTCAAAACTGCTCTACAGGAAACAGCATTTATGACCATCCTACAGGATCAGCAGTTAAACTATAGATTGAACAGCCGAGCTCCTAGAATCATGGATATCTGTTGGAGCATCGTTTTGTATAAGTATAGAAGCCTTAGCCTTGGTTAGGTTGTTGAAACTCTCGTATTACTATTGTAATTTTGAAGCACAGCTCAAGTTTCGTTCTCTTTTGTAAGCCAATTGGCATGTTATCAGATTATGAATAAAGAAGGCCACTTTTGAGTTAGTTCTGAGTTTTCTCAAGGAGCTATAGCTCTCAGGTGAGGGCCCAACCTGAGAGCCATAGTCCTCCTCCGTGTTGTAATGCATTTACCATTAGTTCCAGCACTTGAGTTTGTTTAGTTTCCTATCCAATTCGGATTTCCAGCTTGTTGGTTTAGTTGTTTTCATTAGCATAGATAGGACTGGTATGATGCTTTGCTTTAAGTATTCGAGTTTGATAGGTTGGTAGAATAAATCTCTTGGAGCTCCATCAAAAACAGGTTGCAAAAGGCTCACTGCCATCTCACCGTTGGGATTGGGGTGTAGACCATGATCAGCCACCAAAAAGAACAGCAGTCGTTTCATCTCCACGCAAGTTGCCACATGAACGTTTTTATTGAAAATCCATTCATATATTCTCGACATTGATCCATACTGCACTCTCACGCATTAGTTTCATTTCTTGTTTTCCATTTCGGATTTGTAGGTTTCATGGCATAATAGGTTAATGAATCTCTCATTTTGATGCACAGGTCATTTGTTTCATTTACGTTGCTCTTTCTCAAGCCACTTCCTTCGTCATTTTCTCCATCCACCTGCAAGTTCTATTCATCTTCTACCTCACTCACTTGCCCTCCAACTCTCTCATTCCACGTACCGCTCCATTTCCTTCACTCTCGTTGATTTCACCCTTCCAAAACATCAACCCATTGCATGCACCCTTCCTTCGTCTGACTTGCCATTTCCTAAGACATCATTAGGTCCATCTCCATCTCCCTTAGCCTCCCACACCACTCCAACACTCCATCCACTCCTAAAATCTCCACGACCAACCATCCTGTAGACGTGCACAGCCATCCTGTAGAAAACAGAGTATCCTGTAGAATTCCCAGCAGCCTTCCTGTAGGAGGCCATTCACTTCGTTGCCGAGCTTCTGAACGTGAGGGACCTCTATGGATGGGTGCTGAGGATCCTTAGGAACCTCTCCAAGCCTCCCCAACCTGTCCCACACTTTCCTTCCATCTCCATCCCACCTGCACAATCAAACCCTAGTTAGGCCAAGGTCACAATCACTCCACACACTTAAAGGAAAAACACAAAAACACATTTCTCATGATGCCAGTAGCTTAGACCCATGCATTCATACTTGTTAGAGGCAATGACAGCATTCATAAGAGTTGCACCCACATTCTTTGCATTATAGAGGATAGACTAGTTAAATTAGGGTTTCATAGATTTACATGATTTAAGTTGCTTTTGATTCAGTTTGTCAAGTAGAGTAGCCTTTCTTTGAAGTTAACTTTCGTCCATCATTTATAAAGCTTCTTCTGTGAGCCTATAGAAGTTGGCTTAAGCCCTAGCGGACTTGTGCCAGCTGACCAAGTGATAGCTGCGACAAGGGCTAGTACTTGTGCATACAGCACCGTCGCTTCCAAGTTTGTACGAACTACCGGGTTGATAAAATTAAGAGACAGGAAGCCCCAGGAGTTGTAGCATTATTGCTACAATACTGGAGCTCACCATCTTTTTGGCGTCGTTGCCGGGGAAGCGTCAGAGTATTAGCACCTGTTGCTTTTCCTCTACTTTCCTACTCTTACCTTCTACTAAGTAGTTTGCTTCATTTCCATTCTGCAAAAGTAGCATAGACTTTCCTGCTTTCTTAGACTAGTATTTCCTGCTTTCTTAGATTAGTATTTCCTACTTTCTTAGATTAGTATTTCCTGCTTTCCTAGATTAGTATTTCCTGCTTTCCTAGATTAGTATTTCCTGCTTTCCTAGATTAGTATTTCCTGCTTTCCTAGATTAATATTTCCTGCTTTCCTAGATTAATATTTCCAATTCCGCAAATTTCATTTGAGCAATCTAGTTAGTTGTAGATCACTTTGTTTCAGTTTTGCAGGTACAAGAAAAAAGCAAAAGCACTAAAAACAGAGAAGAGTCCTTTCCCTTTCATGCCTCGTAGGAACCGAGATAGATCAGGCAAATTCCTACCAAACACCCCCACCACATCACTAAGTCACCCTTCTCTCTTCTTTGGTGACAGTGACCCAGAGGAACCTATAGGTGAACATCCCGAGATATACCAAGACCCTATAGACGAAGAAGAGTTAGAAACCACTCCATCTGAAGCCATGGCTGATAATGGGAGAGAAGATGAGAGAATAGAAGGAGCTTTCCCAGAAACCAATGGGGATATGAAAATGAAAAACATTAGCCCCTCTGCCTTGCCTCACTTCCATGGACTGACCACTGAGGATCCGGATACCTTCTTGTTTGAGTTTGCTGTCCTTTGTCGAACCTATGACTATACTGAGGATGAGCAAAAGTTGAAGCTTTTCCCTTCCACTCTCAAGGATGCAGCACTACGTTGGTTCATGGGATTACCTGGGAATAGCATCACCACTTGGGCTCAGATGCAGCAAGCCTTCAATACCAAGTATAGGGATTATTGTAGGTCCAAGGAAACCAAGGGGGAAATCTTTCGAATGACCATGGGGAATGATGAGTCTTTGGAGGACTATGAGGAGAGGTTCCAACTTAGCTATAAATGGGTCAGGTGCACACTTGACCCTGAATCCCTCAAGTTGGTTCTACTCCGAGGAGTCCCTGAAGAACTCCTAGACACCCTTCACATGTTAGCTGGGGGGGACATTTACCAACTGCCTTATGAGGACATCAAAACTGTGTTTCGAAATCATTCCAGGGCAGCTAGAAAACGAGGTAGAGGAAACCTCCTCTCCACCGGTGTCCCTTTCTCCAAACATGAGCTTACAAACCAATTAGAAGATCTTAAGAGTGAGGTGAGACATACCATTTCCATGCAGCTGGACACATTCAGGATCCAGCAAAAGAAAGAGGAAGCTGAGAGAGCCTTGGCTGTCTTCTGCCCTAGGTGCACCAAAAGACACCCTAAGAACGAATGTCCATTGCATTCGGTTGAAGTGTGTTTCGTTTGTGAGGAGGACCACCCAACAAATCAGTGTCCAACCTTGCCTGGTTTTAAAGCCATGTACCAGGGAACTGAAGCCCCCACTGAACCTCTCTACTTCATCAACCAAAGGAGGCCTCAAGGATCTAGACCTTATCAGCAGGGGATGCAAGGGGCATCTCAAGCTTATTACAACCCCAACCACTTGACTCCCATGCCTTCCTGGGGTCCCCCTGCTCATCCTTCCTGGTCAATGCCTCCTCCATGGTCTTATCCACCTCAGTACCCTACTCAACCTACTTCTCATCCATATCACTCACATACCCAGTCGCAACCTCAATGGAGTGCTCCTCAGTCGGGGTGGAGGCCCCAATACAACACTCCTCCCGCCATTTTGCCTCCACCACCAGTTCAACCTCAGCCTTTACCTCCTGCTCCTCCAAGGCAACCTCAGATGCCTGCTCAACCGAACCCGAACCCCAACAATAGACAGGCTCAGCAGGTATATACTGGGGAGACCTCGTGCCCTACCTATGCTATGGAGATCCAGGAAATCAATCTTAGATCTGGAAAGATTCTTCCAGATCGCCAACCTCCTCCCCCAGAGGATGAGGAAAACCATCAGGAGAGTGAACCAAAGCCTACTCCACCCTTTCCTGAGAGATTAACCGCCACCACACAACCGAACCCAGAAGAAGATGAGCTTTTGGGTGAGCTCAAACAGTTGTGTGTTAAAATCCCACTTCTCCAAGCCATCAAGGATGTGCCAATATATAACAAGCTGATTAAGGAGAAGTGTTTCAAACACCCAGGCAGACGGAAGAAAGATGCCTCAACTATCAACGTCATAGGACAACTATCTGACCTTATGCTAGGACAAGTCATCTGCCCAAAATACCTAGATCCTGGAAGTCCTGTAGTAGATGTACACATCAATGGCACCATTATCCCCCACACCTTGATTGATCTGGGGGCAGCCATCAATGTGATGACCAGGGATACCATGCTTAAACTCAATCTTCAGGGTTCCTTGAGAAAGACTTCGACAGTACTGCAGTTAGCAGATCGCTCCACCGTGACTCCCGAAGGGATTGTGGAGGATGTCTTGGTCTCAATTGATTCTTGGGAATACCCTGCAGATTTCCTGGTCCTGCAACCAAAGGCCAAGCTTACTGGATATCCTCTCATCTTGGGGAGGCCTTGGTTAGCTACTGCAGATGCTTACATAAGTTGTCGGGCAGGGAACATGACCATAAAAAATGGTCCCATGTCCAAGCAGCTAGTCCTATACCCTCCTGCCCAACCTTCTTTAGAGCATGATTTACCACTCTGGTTGGAGGACGGAGAGGAAGACGAGGTGTACTCTGCACCTCTGTGCACCCTAGATACCGCTAGAAGAAATTCTCCTACCGAGGATGATTTAATTGAGACCCTGATCCAAAATCCACCTTCTAGTGCACTATCTTTAGAGAAGTTGGTGGAGGATGCCCAAGCTAGCCCCTTAGTGGACCTTTGTACAACCAGCCCTGTAACTCCCAGAGTCAAAAGTGTGGAGTTCGGCCCTGAGAGAGCGTTAAAGATCAGCTCCTCTCTGTCTCCTTCCCAGGAGAAGGAGTTGTGTAGCCTATTGGCCAGCCACTTAGATGCTTTTGCTTGGAGCTATAAGGAGATGAAAGGAGTCCACCCCTCGGTCTGTACCCATCATATATACATCAAAGAGGATTGTAAACCAGTTAGGCAACCCCAGAGGAGAATGAATCCAGCCCTTAAGGACATTGTCAAGGAAGAATTGCAAAAACTGTTGGACGTCGGATTCATTTACCCCATCTCAGATAATGAATGGGTGTCCCCTCTGGTGTTGGTTCCCAAGAAGAATGGGAAGTGGAGGATCTGTGTAGATTACCGGGAGCTGAACAAAGCTACCAAGAAGGACCATTTCCCTCTACCCTTCATAGATCAAGTGTTGGATGGACTGGCAGGAAAGAAGTTCTTCTCTTTCCTGGATGGGTTCAGCGGGTACAATCAAATCCAAATCAGCCCGGAAGACCAAGATAAGACCACCTTCACTTGTCCTTGGGGTACCTTTGCCTACCGAGTCCTTCCCTTTGGGCTATGCAATGCTCCTGCTACTTTTCAGAGAGCTGTCTTGAGCATCTTCTCGGAGTTGGTCCATGATGCAGTGGAAATCTACATGGATGACTTTACCCCTTATGGGGCCAACTTCCAGGAAGCATTGTCCAACTTGGGAAAGGTCCTAACCAAGTGCATCGAGATGAACTTGTCCCTTAGCCCTGAGAAATGTGAATTCCTAATGACTAAAGGGACAGTGCTAGGCCATACCATTTCTTCTCAAAGATTGCAGGTGGATCCTAACAAAATTGCTCTCATCAAGAGGGTTCCACCTCCTCAAAAAGTAAGGGATGTCTGGAGTTTCTTGGGATTAGCAGGATACTACCGGAGG
This sequence comes from Pinus tabuliformis, assembly GCA_031772625.1. NCBI lineage: Eukaryota > Viridiplantae > Streptophyta > Pinopsida > Pinales > Pinaceae > Pinus > Pinus tabuliformis. Next base: position 2,068,544,167 of record CM062818.1, on the reverse strand, counting down.
TTCATTAAAGACTTCAGCAAGTTAGCCTCACCGTTGTTTGGTTTGTTGGCAAAAGATGTGGAGTTTAATTGGACTGACGATTGTCAGAAGAGTTTGAATGAATTAAAGGACAAGTTAGTGTCAGCTCCAATCCTAAGAGGTCCAAACTGGGCCCTACCTTTCCACATCCACACTGATGCCTCGAACAAAGCCATAGGTGCAGCCTTAGGACAAGTTGAGCAAAAACTTCCATATGCCATTTACTTCGTTAGCAAAAACTTGTCCAAAGTAGAGCTGAATTACACTGTAACCGAGAAGGAATTCTTAGCTGTGGTTCATGCACTGAACAAGTTCCGACATTACATTACTGGTTACCAGACTTTTGTACATACTGACCATGCTGCTATTAGATACTTGATGAATAAACCTGATGTGAATGCTCGTATTATTAGATGGTTACTTTTATTGCAGCAATTTGATCTAACCATTGTTGATAAACCAGGAAAAGAAAATGTTGTTGCTGACTTCTTGTCTAGATTGGATTTGTCTGCAGATGAAGATGGGACGGTGGATGACCAGATGCCTGACGAGCATCTGTTTGCTATCTCAGTACTCTCTCCATGGTTTGCTGACATAGAAAACTACCTTGTTTCAGCTCAGTTTCCTCCGCACCTCTCTTCAAAAGAGAAGAGCAAAATCATCAGAAAGAGTGCCTCATTTACATGGATTGGGGGCAACCTGTTCAAGCTTGGCCCCGATCAGATCTTAAGGCGTTGTGTAAGGGAGGAGGAAGTCTTTGACATTCTCCTCACCTGTCATGATGGTCCTTGTGGAGGACATTTTGCGGCAAAGAGAACTGCCTTCAAGATCCTGCAGGCAGGCTACTATTGGCCCACACTTCATCAAGATGTCAGAAGATATGTTAGCCAGTGTGACCAATGCCAAAGAATGGGGAAACCGACCCAAAGGGATGAGATGCCTCTCCAACCTCAAGTGACTCTCGAGCCATTTGAGAAGTGGGGCATGGACTTTGTGGGCCCAATCAATCCCTCTTCGAGGCAAAGATCCTACATCATAGTGTGTACTGACTACTTGACAAAGTGGGCAGAGACTAAAGCAATCAAAGCAGAAACTGAAGAAAAGGTGGTTGAGTTCTTAAGAGAGAACATCTTCTACAAGTTTGGCTACCCAAGAGAGCTGGTGACCGATCAAGGAAGCCAGTTCACCTCTAACTTGGTTGAAGATCTATTGGCTCATCACAAGATCAAGCATAGGACTTCCACCCCTTATCATCCTCAAGCCAATGGGCAGGTGGAAGTCACCAATAGAGCTCTAGAAGGGATCTTGACCAAAGTGGTAGACAGCAGCAGAAAAGACTGGGCAGATCGCCTAGTTGAAGCCACATGGGCTTACAACACCACTTGGAAGACCACCACCGGTTTCACACCTTATGAGCTGGTCTATGGGAAGAAAGCTTTGCTGTCCATTGAATTTGAGTATAACACTTTGAGGTTGGCAGCTCAGCTGGACCTAGATCTCAGCCATGCACAGCAAGAAAGGCTATTGCAGCTGAATGGACTGGATGAACTCCGCATGCAGGCCCTCCTTCACTCAAAGGTGGTTCAACTTCAGAGGAAGGTGTGGCATGACCAACATCTCCATGACAAGCAATTTCAGCCGGGAGATTGGGCTTTGTTGTATGATTCCAGATTCAAAGATTTCAAGGGGAAGTTGAGAACCAGATGGCTAGGACCATATGTGGTGGAACAGTGCCATGACAATGGATCTGTCCTCATTCGAACCATTGATGAGGAATCCATTCCCATGCTTGTAAATGGGCACCGATTGAAGATCTATAGAAGACCTCTCTCAAGACAAGAGTTTATCAGCACTATGGAGAAATCTGTTTTGGTCATAGAGAAGGGTTCTGCATCCACTTTGGGCATACCCTGAAGGATCTAAAACACAAAAAAAAAAAAAAAAGGAAAAAAAATAAAGATCCTTGGGTGAAAACCTCTCTGAGGCACCCAAGGCAGGCAGTAGGGGTGAAAACCTCATTGAGGCGCTCCTATTGTCTTTCAAGAAAAAAGAGGAAAATAAAGATCCTTGGGTGAAAACCTCTCTGAGGCACCCAAGGCAGGCAGTGGGGGTGAAAACCTCATCGAGGCACTCCTATTGTCTTTCTAAAAAAAAAAAAAAAGAGAAAAAACAATCAGCACAATAAAAAGGTTTGCATGCAGATGTTCTATGGAGGAGAAGAAGCCTCTCCACTCCAAGCCAGGGGCCTTCATCATGCTAGCAAAGGATGTCATCAGCACCTCCTCCAAGAACAGCAATGTTTTTAAGGTATGTGCAGTCATTATCATGCTTTGGATCTTCTACAGGAGGATACAGTTTTTCTACAGGAACAGACAGTCTATCTACAGGAAGACGTGGATCTTCTACAGGAAAGTGCCAAATTTCTACAGGAAGCTCTGTGTTCTACAGGAAACTTCCTGTAGAAGGTTACGATGGCCGAAATGTGTTTCAAATGAAGATCTAGCGACTGAGGAGTGGATTGAATGCATGCATGTCAATGATGGCACCCCTGAACATTGCCATTATCGTCCTCCACCACCCTCGTCGCCATGCAACCCAGATCCCTGCAGCAGCACACCAAAGTAATCAGTTCTCGTGAGAAAACACCTGTCAAAGAGAAACTAAGCACCGAGAACCATACCACATCCATGTTGATACATCAGAAGCGCTGGGATCATGATCGAGAAGCCAGAACCGCCAGCATGCAGCATACACCCGAGAAGAAAGAACGGTGACAAGACCCCTCGCGGGGATCCTGTAACAGTTCGACCTGCTCAAGTGAAGACCGTTCACAGCACCGCCATCTGAGATCAAACACGGGCGCATGAACGCAGATCCATCCACTCCATCGCCAGCATCCTGTAACCACGAGCCTACAGGAATGTGCAGCCACATGCGGCAGGTGGATCCATCGCTAAAAAAATCTAGAAATCATGTGCAGCCGCGCGCAGGTAAGTGTTCTAATCCTTCTCTCCATCAAACTGCATGATTATTACTTCGATTTGTTTTGCATGGCATAAAGGTGAATGGTTGAGCGGCCTAAAGGCCAGTGATGGGCCACGTCGGTTAGTAAAGGGATAGTCAGAGGACGAGGTGGCAGCCACGACGAGAGACACACGCAGCAAGCATGTGAAGATCAGTCCCGTCAACCGAGAAGTGAAGTTTAACCGAAAAGGGCGGCGGCAGATCTGTGGGAATGAATGCGGCAACAAACGAATGTGCAGGCGGATGAGGGGTGACGTCACCCAACGGTCCGGCGGGGACAGCTCACCCCCGCGCCACGAGCTGCGCCGATTCAAAATCTAATCGGCTCGATTAAGCGTGTATCTCCATCAACCTCACTTCAAAACTCGAGTAGATCCTCTGCTTACCTCTGCATGTTGACACGCCGAGCTCTCGGCCACCTGAACGCTGGTAAAGCACCTCTCGACCGCCAGCCAGCTAAAAGCTCTTCCCGAAGCCTGCACACTGCTCCTACAGGAACAGTTCCTACAGGAACGCCGTCCTACAGGAAGCAGTTTCTACAGGCACGCGGCTCTACAGGAAGGTGAAGTCTTCACGTAAAAAAGGTGGTAGAAAAGAGGTAACCCTGCAACTCCTTCCGCAATTGGTTTTTTAAAAGGTGGCAAGGCAATTAGTCACAGTGTGGTCATAAAAAATTTTGGTTTGCCGTGCCTATACTATCGCTCCTACAGGATAGCTGTATAATCACACGGTGGTCTGAAAATTCATTGCATGTTCTGTCTTTAAGACCGAATTTCCTGTGTATCCACCACCTCTGGTACAAACACTGTGTTCATCATGCCTAGCGGGTTTATCAGGCGAGAGCCCACTAATTCAAATGCATTAAGGAGAAACCCGGCAGTGGTTGAGCTCTTCACTAGAGCACAATGGATGCCTTTCTGTGATAAACTACAGGGCTACGATGAGGAAGTAGCCGAGGAATTTTTGCAGGCTCTGCAGCCTAAATCACAGACGTTGGCCACGGTAACCTTCAGAGGTCTCAGCCTCAAACTCACCCCCGAGCATATCAGTCGGATTACAGAGTTGCCCATGGGTCTGCCATGGGACAAAGAAGAGCGGAAGCAGAGCCAGCAAGCAAAGAAGGAGTTCTTCCCACCGGAAGAGTCATTCACCGAAGACAAAAATGGAGTCAAAAGGGCAAGCCTGTTGCCGCCATGAAACGAAGTCAGTCTACAAATTATGAAATATATCACCTGTGAGGGCCGATATAGCATTGTATATGCGTATCACTTCAAGCTGCTTAACGAACTAAGACACCAGATTGACCTCCCTGCAGCACAGAGGTTGAGCATTCCTTACTTTCTACTACAATCCTTAATGGAGTGTTCCACCAAGCTCAAGGACGGAATTCCGGACCAGATAGCCCACCATGGGCTAGTCAAGCTCCTCGTGGAGGATGCTCTCTGCTCATATAAAGTTCCCCTCGCTTGGGAATCATTTAGGAACTTATCAAGAACGGGGAACATAAAAATGTTGCTTGAAGAAGCGGAATCCTCTAACGGAGAAGAAGACGAGCCGGCAGCCGGGAGTAAGAAAGGAAAAAGCCAAAAAGTTCCGGCTCCAGCACAGAAAAAGGAACGAAAGAAGAAGGAGGAGGGAGAAGATGACAAAGTCAAAGAGGACACCCTCATCCTATCAGCAAGAGAACAGAGGTTGAAGAGCAGGGCAGTCAAAGCTGAGGTGGCCCCTGCCAGCCCAAGCACCTCGTCAGCTTCTGCAGTCAAAGCCAAACGCAAAAGCCACGCAACAAGGCAAGAGAAGGTGGTGAGAATTGCATCTGCAGGAACGCAATCACAGGCTTCTACAGGAAGCCCGAAAATGCAAACTCAGGCTTCTACAGGAAACCCGAAAACAAAGGCAAAGGTTTCTACAGGAAGCCCGAAGATCAGTAAGGAGCAGGCTTCTACAGGAAGCCCAAGAGCAACGACCAAGGCTTCTACAGGAAGCCCGGAAATTGCTGGGAAACAGGCTTCTACAGGAGGCCCAAAGATGGAGATAAAGGCTTCTACAGGAAGCCCGACAGTACAACCACAGGCTTCTACAGGAAGCCCGAAGACAGAGACAGGGGCTCCTACAAGAATCACTAGGCTGGAAAGAGGGGTTCCTACAAGAGGCCCGAAGGTCATTGAAAAACAGCCTCCTCTAGAGAGCCCGAAGACAAAGAAGGAATCTTCTACAGGAGGCCCGAAAGCGGGAAAAGCAGGGTCTTCCACAGGAAGCCTGAAATTTAAAAAGGAGGGACCCTCTACAAGGAGCTCCGAGAAAGCAAAACACAAGGAAGAGAAGGCTGACATCCTCGATAAGGAGGCAGCAGCGGGACTGGCTGTCCTCAGCACTCCTCCAAAACCGAAAGAGAAAAGGGAGAGGGAGACCCCTCTGCCACCTGAAGCCACGAGAAGCAAGAGGATGTCCCCAAGCAAGCCACAGCCTTCACCCAGTGGCCATACCACTTCAGGGGATGTACCTACTTCAGCCATTGCAAGAACCCCCTCTAAACAATCAGCTACCCCGAAAAAGGGAGCCCAAAAATAACTTCCTGGACACGAAAGATAGGCCAGTCGCCTTCTGAAGCCCGACTCAAGGAAATAGAAAAAGGGAAGGAAGCATCACCCTCATCACCATCAGGGGCAGAAAAGGCAGGACCATCAAAAGCAGAAAAGAAACAGCCTGTTCCGGTCCCGAGTCCTCGGCCAAGGACAAGGAGCAGGGGCAAGGTTGCTCAAGGATGAGCAAATGGTTCAGCTGGGGGGTGATGATGAGCCCCAATTTTGGTACAATTTGGGCTCATTTTTGGCCTATTTTGCTTGCTCAAACCATTCATTTTTATTGTTTATGCATACACTTCTTAGTTTATTCATGTTGTTTGTAGGAGAAAGGATAGGCACTTTATCCACGTAGCTAATGCATTGTGATTCCAGGTTTTGGCATTAAAAGGGAGCAAAAGACAACGAAAAGGTGGCAAGGAGACAACGAGTTGGCATTGCTGACATAAGGAGAGGTTGTCCACGGTTTTGGGGGACATTCCTCGTGATCCTCACCAAGAACTCCGAGCCCACTTCAGCCTCCCTCCGAGCTTAATACACGGCCAGCTGTTCTACAGGAACAGCAGTTCAAAACTGCTCTACAGGAAACAGCATTTATGACCATCCTACAGGATCAGCAGTTAAACTATAGATTGAACAGCCGAGCTCCTAGAATCATGGATATCTGTTGGAGCATCGTTTTGTATAAGTATAGAAGCCTTAGCCTTGGTTAGGTTGTTGAAACTCTCGTATTACTATTGTAATTTTGAAGCACAGCTCAAGTTTCGTTCTCTTTTGTAAGCCAATTGGCATGTTATCAGATTATGAATAAAGAAGGCCACTTTTGAGTTAGTTCTGAGTTTTCTCAAGGAGCTATAGCTCTCAGGTGAGGGCCCAACCTGAGAGCCATAGTCCTCCTCCGTGTTGTAATGCATTTACCATTAGTTCCAGCACTTGCGTTTGTTTAGTTTCCTATGCAATTCGGATTTCCAGCTTGTTGGTTTAGTTGTTTTCATTAGCATAGATAGGACTGGTATGATGCTTTGCTTTCAGTATTCGAGTTTGATAGGTTGGTAGAATAAATCTCTTGGAGCTCCATCAAAAACAGGTTGCAAAAGGCTCACTGCCATCTCACCGTTGGGATTGGGGTGTAGACCATGATCAGCCACCAAAAAGAACAACAGTCGTTTCATCTCCACGCAAGTTGCCACATGAACGTTTTTATTGAAAATCCATTCATATATTCTTGACATTGATCCATATTGCACTCTCACGCATTAGTTTCATTTCTTGTTTTCCATTTCGGATTTGTAGGTTTCATGGCATAATAGGTTAATGAATCTCTCGTTTTGATGCACAGGTCATTTGTTTCATTTACACTACTCTTTCTCAAGCCACTTCCTTCATCGTTTTCTCCATCCACCTGCAAGTTCTATTCATCCTCTACCTCACTCACTTGCCCTCCAACTCTCTCATTCCACGTACCGCTCCATTTCCTTCACTCTCGTTGATTTCACCCTTCCAAAACATCAACCCATTGCATGCACCCTTCCTTCGTCTGACTTGCCATTTCCTAAGACATCATTAGGTCCATCTCCATCTCCCTTAGCCTCCCACACCACTCCAACACTCCATCCACTCCTAAAATCTCCACGACCAACCATCCTGTAGACGTGCACAGCCATCCTGTAGAAAACAGAGTATCTTGTAGAATTCCCAGCAGCCTTCCTGTAGGAGGCCATTCACTTCGTTGCCAAGCTTCTGAACGTGAGGGACCTCTGTGGATGGGTGCTGAGGATCCTTAGGAACCTCTCCAAGCCTCCCCAACCTGTCCCACACTTTCCTTCCATCTCCATCCCACCTGCACAATCAAACCCTAGTTAGGCCAAGGTCACAATCACTCCACACACTTAAGGGAAAAACACAAAAACACATTTCTCATGATGCCAGTAGCTTAGACCCATGCATTCATACTTGTTAGAGGCAATGACAGCATTCATAAGAGTTGCACCCACATTCTTTGCATTATAGAGGATAGACTAGCTAAATTAGGGTTTCATAGATTTACATGCTTTAAGTTGCTTTTGATTCAGTTTGTCAAGTAGAGTAGCCTTTCTTTGAAGTTAACTTTCGTCCATCATTGATAAAGCTTCTTCTGTGAGCCTATAGAAGTTGGCTTAAGCCCTAGCGGACTTGTGCCAGCTGACCAAGTGACAGCTGCGACAAGGGCTAGTACTTGTGCATACAGCACCGTCGCTTCCAAGTTTGTACGAACTACCGGGTTGATAAACTTAAGAGACAGGAAGCCCCAGGAGTTGTAGCATTATTGCTACAATACTGGAGCTCACCACCCGCGTCACTGCTGCGTCATGCCCACGTCAGGCCATCTCACCGACGCATCAGCACCCCCGCCCGCCAGCACTCCGACATGTCCGCCACCTATGCATCTCCGTGGACCACTCACAGCTTGCCACATCACCCGGTGACTTCATGCTGATGTCACCCGACCCTGACCCCACCTGATGACGTCATGCTGACATCATCCAAAAAAAGGCGCCAATGTTCCAAAAATCCATATTTTCGCCAAAAAACCGTGTTTTTCTCACTTTTTGCAAAACAATTATTGCTCTGCGTTGCATGCATTTTACGACCAAACAAGCGCCAACCTGCAGAAATCGTTACAGAGACCGTCGGTGCATCCAAACCACTTGCATTTGAAACCATTGCCGGCAATTCACAAGGTATTTATCTAATTATTCCCTCTGAACCTGGTTTTGTCCATAATTCTCCAAGTGTAGCTTAAAAACGAGTGAAAACACTGCATCTACCAGTCAATCCCCGATACTAGTACCTATTTTCAACTGTTGGGTCGAAAGCTCATCTGCAGAACCTGCATTTCACCAAATTTACCTAAATTCACAGTGAGTTCGCGCATTCGTGAAATAAAGACCCGAGCTTTTCTAATTCACCGTGAAGAGAGCTTTTCAGGCCTGCCATTTGCTCTATCAGTCCTCAGTACAGTATTTCAATTGCTGTCACTGCCATTCACCCTCTTTTCCTCTGCAATTCACCTATCTGTTCCAGAAATACTCCTCTGTGTTGCTCTGCTAGTAACACCAGTTCTAATACAAATCATTCTACTACTTAACCATGGAAACACCAGCAGCCCTGAACATTCAACCTCTGAATGCCCCACAAAGAGAGTTAGAATGGAAGGCTCTAGCAGATATTGATTATCAGATGTTACACTGGTTCCCAATAAATTCTAAGTATAATATTCATATGATAAATGAATTGAAAGCTCAACACCTCAGTGGAGCTGATATTCTAGGGATTTGGGACTCCAACTTGCCCATTTACAACCTCCCTCAAGTCAATGCCCTTCCAGACTTGATCCATAGATGTTGTGAATGCTATGATCCATGCCAGAGAGTTGTTCTCAATCCCTCAGGTGCAGTCTTGTTCCATATCACCCCTGAGGCCATAAATCAAATGCTCAACTTCCATTCTGCAAGACCATTGACTCCTCTCTCCATGTTAGATTTACTAAAGAAAGGGGGCAACTTGTCCAGTGCCCAAATCATCAAAATTAATCAGTTATTCATTCAGCCAAGCTCTGAAGCTCTGAGAACCCCTCCTTTTGGACATCCATATCTCAATGAATTGGGGAGGATGCTGGTAGATTTGATTAGCTATGTCCTGGGCTACAAGGGAATGGAAGATGTTGATGATACCATAATGGCCATGTTGTCTATATTTTCTCTTGGGAAGCCTCCTGCTGTGCACTATGACTATGCTGAATATATTGCAAACAAGATTCATGAGCAGCTGATGAATCTAGAAAGGGAAAAGGTGTTCAGATACACCTCATACATATATCATCTGTTCTTATTTTATCAACCTGACAGTTTCCCTATTCCTCTCAAGAAACTTGATGCCCAGGGAAATCCAAGGTCGGTTGTGTTTTGGACCTCAGTCTTTCATTGCACCTCTCGCTCACCATACACATACTGTGAATTCATAGACCTTTTCATTCATCCAGCAATGACTTTGTTATATGGTGTTCCTCCTCCAAGATTAACTGAGGAAATGCAAAGAATTCTCCATCTCTCTAAGTCTTACAGCATTGGTGATTGGTACTTTTACCAACACCATACAGTGATTAGAGTATATGGCTGTGAGCTGAACCCTTATAGGCTGCCAAGATATGTCCCTATGAGACTATTTGCCTTGGAATATTTCAGGCAGTTTGGAAATGCAGACCAAATCCATTTCCATAGTAAAAACAAGAAAGTGCAGTTAAAAGTCAGGAACTAGCTAGGCCCTTTTCTTTACAACATAAGGGAGGAGGGATGGAGGGAAGCAGATATGATCCTAGAGGGCCTCCAATTAGAAACTAGTTTCAAATGGGTACCTTATGACCCTAATCATTTCATTTCTCTCAGGAGGATAAAACATAAATTGGGTGGCTATGCTCACCTTAAATTGCCTCATATTGAGAAATATGCCAACTTATTAAGTTGGGAAGAGGGCACTCTAGAAGAGCCACTGACTAGAGAGCAAATGCTACAAAGAGAAGCAAAGAATGTTGAAAAGGAGGCTAACTTGGAAACTTGTGGACAGGTTTCCTCTTCATACCAAAGGAAGCTTGGAGCAGTTGCATCATCTTCAACAACACATCAGCAAGAACAGCCACCTCCTATGGCAGAAAAGCAAGCAGAAAAACAGGTAGAATAGCAAGAAGGAGGGCAAAAAGAAGGGCAGCAAATGCAGCAGCAAGAACAAATACCTGAAGTCCCAATATCCACTGAGCAACAGGCTCAAGAGAATCTGCCCCCTAGGCAAGAAAAGACAGTGGAGGCCTCAGTGCTACAAACTCCACAAAAGGAAGAAAAGGGAAAGAAGAGGGATAGAGAGCAAGAGACTCCCCTCACCACATCTATAAGTCAAGGGGAGAAAAGGCACAGAATGAATCCCCTCTCTGAGGAAGAAATGCCTATGGGGCAATCTTTGGGCATGGGCCCGCCAAGCATGGAAGCATCTGCAAGTTCCTTCCACCAGGAACATGAAAGGACAGTTGGAGGAGAAGTCAGCTCCTCAAGCCACCAAAGGGGAGCTGAAGCAGGCATTAAACAGCAATTCATTGATATCAAAAAGAGGAATGAGCCACTCAAGATACAGCTCTACAATCACTTGTTGAAGATGGCCCCTACAAACCAACAAAGGTTAATGTCTGCATACGATGTACATGAGGGCAAAATGGTAATGAGTCACTTCATGCCAACTACGCTGCAGCCACAGTCAGCTGCAGACTACCTAAGGACCAACCTTGAGGTCCTTGCAAAAGACATCCACCCTATGGATCAGATTGAATTGCATAAGCAAACGGGTGAGATGGTGTATGCCACCTTGGCAGACAAAACATTGGTAAATATTAGGCTGGAAAATAGCCTAAACAACACAGCTGCCCAACTTGAGTTGGAAAAAGCATCATCCCAGGCAAAGGACAATCGAATCAAAGCTTTGGAGGACATGTTGAGGCCTCGAAAATCGTTGCCACAACAAAGGGGATACCACCTAGTCCGGACCTTAATGCAGCTCCTTTTCCGTTTGGAATAGTGGTTCCGACTGGGGATAATGGGACCAGTTTCCCAAGAAGTATAAGTGAATGGGATGGATGAATGACTTATGAGATAAGATGGTAATGAGCGGACAGCTAAACCATAAACAAAATGTAATAACTATAATCGGATCCCGGGACTTATCACTTGGCAAAGCGTAGCGTTTGATGATCTGTGCTTTAAGGCAGGCATATAGATGACTCTAACACTTTAAGCATAGACGTTTAAACCATTTAAACATTGCTCTGCATAATTAGTTATGCAGAGCGATTAGAGCGAATTACTACGCTTAATCATTCATATCATTGATACATGCATGAGTGAAAGGGATAACAAATCAACACAAGCATTCAATAGTGAAGCGAAATGACGATTCACTGTTATATCGCATACATGCATTCAACAATAGCAAAGATAATAACACAGCAATTCATATAATAAGAAAGAACACAGATACAGATAATAGTACCATGTAAGCTGATCGATCAATCCAGTATATCAATCACTATGTCGCAGTCCTTCCTTCAAATCGGAAAGCATTCCAAACAACAGACAGTCGTGCGCAATTGTATAAAACAGCCTTCAAATCAAAATTAAGGACCGTTGGTCGAGTTTCACAAAAAGAATATAGACTGAAGCACAATAGTGCAAACTTCAGCCTTTAAGTCTTATTACAAAATTTTTACGACCCTTTCCAAAACAATGAAAGGGTCTATAAATACTATACTAATCTAAATATCTAAACAACTGAAAAGCTATTAAATTGGCATCAATAAATGTTTGTTCCATCTTTCCTCGCGATCTGGCAGTTGGCGGAAATGCTTCATTCGGTGGGTTCTTTTCCTTTACTCCTTAGCTGACATATCGCCAGCATTGGCTCTACTTCTGGTGGAGTGTTGAGACGCGAAGTCAGCTGAGCATCATATGTAGCATCCTGAATGTCGGGGATCAGGCATCCGAGGGCATCCGTTAAACACTTGAGAGCAGACCTTTGAGTATGTGGCTTAACTAGAAAGAGCCAATATGCTTCAGAGGTTAAAGTATTTACTCCGGTAATTAACTTCCTATGTTCCTCTAAGCCAGGATAACTTGCTTGTTCAAGCATACCTGCTGTTGTTATGCTTCCAGGTGTGCACTTGGAGCTCATGTTTGCCAAATAAAGTGTATCATTGACTAGGTCGATCATATTGCTGGCAATTATTTTACACCTGGAAGCCGCCCTTTCTGCTTTCATTACCTGAGTGTTCCATTCCGTGAAGAGGATGTCTTTGTACGCTTCATGGATTCGGGACAAATTCGTCGCTTTCCCTTCGTCAGTGTCTTGCCACTCAATATAATCTGATATGGCTTCTTCAGCCTGATCTAGCTCATTCCTGGCCTTCTCTATTTGCTCACACACTGTTGTAGATATTTCGCATAATGGCTCAGCCTTAGCAAGTTGTTGACATAGAAGTCTGATTTGAGACAGTAATGCGCCATTTATTTGAGTTGCTTCTGCTCTGAAAACTTTCACATTCTGTGTGCTCTTGATACCTTCGAGCTGTGCTGATAGTTGAGCTATTCGCTCATCTTTCGATTTCATCATCAGCTCATTTGATGCTTTCAGCTGTGACAATGCCTCTGACAATTCTTTTGCCTTCTGAGTTTCACTTTGGTCTATCCTTTGCCTCTCAATTTGCAGTTGCTGGGTTAACAAATTGTTTTCTTGCTGTTGAGCCAGCAACTGCTCTTCCACCTGTGCTGCTTTATTTTTTGCTTCAATCACCTCTGCCTGCAATGCATATATTTCATGATCTTTAGTCTTCAACATAAGACTTACCTCTGACGCTTTGTCAATAGTTGCTGCGGAATAAGCTCCCGCGAATTGAGACAGTTTAGTTAGATCATCGGAGGGATCTAAATCCTCCTTCCAGACCATATTGCCCGTGACTGTTTGCTCAGGGAAGATAGAAGGTTGATCAAGCCTTCGTCTTTTCTTAGAGCGCTTGATAACGGCTCTATGCTTTGGGCTGTAGAAAATATCCAGGGGAGGAATTTCTTCCACCTGGAGAACAATTTGATCGGAAGGGTCCTTATTGATTACCTCGACATCCTGTGAAATGGGTGGGCCGCTGGTTCCTCCTAGAACCTGAGAAGAAGTGGTATCGGGCGCATCGCTTGTTTTAGAGGTGTTTGTGTCTTTGGAGCCTTCCTTACCACTGATAATGGAATCAAATTGGTTCCATTGTTTAATCAATTCAGGATCAATGGAAGTTTGCTTATGTTGCTCAGTATGGGCTCTGCTCCGTTCTTTTTCTTGTTCTAACTTCTGCTGTTCTTCAAGTGCTTTTCGCTGTTGCTCTTCTTGCGTTTTCCGCTGCTGCTCCTCTAATTCCTTTTTCTGCCTATCTGCTAGTTCTTTCTTCAGTTTTTCTTCTTCCTTCTTTTTCCTCTGCTCTTCTTCCTTCTTTGCCTTTTGCTGCCTTTCTATCTGCTCCTTTTTCTGCCTCTCAGCCTGCAGCTTCTTCTGCCTTTCCTCCTATTGTTTATCCTGTTCTTTAGTTGTAACAGGAGGTGAATGTATCTGTTGCTGACCAGGGTCGCTTGAGGAAGACGCTGGGGTTGTGGATAATAACTCTAGGGGCAGAGTTTGCAACCTCTGTTCCCTAAGTTTATTAAACTCTGTCAACGCCTCATCATTGTATTTCATTATTGCAAGTTGTTTGGCTTGGCTTATTGTCTCAGTACCTACGAACAGGTCATCAAACATATCCTCTTGATGATCAACTTTTGTTAATTTTGCTTGTTCTAGGGCAGTGTAGGCAGTTTGCTTTGGATCATAGAGTCTGCTTGGGAGAGTGGCCAGGGATAAAGCTTGGAGTTTTGTCGCTTCTTTTTTTGCATGCTTGTAATTAAGCAGAGTAAAAACCCCAATTCTTAAAGGAAACGAGGGCCAACCTTTCTTCTTCTCCTCTTTGAGAGTTTGTGTGACACTCTCGGCCATAATCTGGTAGCAGATTTCCCGGGCTAACAGTTTGTCTGGGATATATAAAGGGAGGATATGTGGCCTAGCCTTACTCCCAAAAACTCTGATATAGGAGAAATACTCTTCCCCAAACCAACTCGCTACGGCAGGTAAATCAAAGGAAGCTTCATAAGAAATTCTGGAAATGGGTCTGTCATAAATAGAATAGTAAATGGGTACCATGAAACCATTACAAATTTGGTACAAATAGTCCTTGTAAGAGGACTTCCACAATTTCTGATGGTATAAATGAATGGGTGTTGGGTCTTGGGTGGTCCATCTCCAACCGAGGACAGGAAACTCAGAATTAAGACACAGGGTATCCATAATGTAAGCAGAATAATAAAATGGCGGGATTTTCCTTTCGGTGACTATAGTTTTGTTTCTAAATTCACGAACAGCTACGACCAACTTATCAGAAAGAATAGTGGCCCAGTCCATGATTATAGAATTGATAGCCGCTTCCATTAGGGGAACCATGTCAATATTGATATTAACAGAGTCATGTAATCCCCACAATCTACACATCATAATCCCCGCATAGCAATAGGGAGAAGCCAAAGAAACGTTGGAGTACTTACCTGAACTTTCATGTTTGTGCTTGGCTGGGTTCTGCCTCCAATCTCGGAGGGGTTCGGATGGTGATTCATTTTCTTTTGCGAATTTCTCCACGAAAGTTCTGTTGTAGACTAGCTCCGGTTCAGGCAGATGATACATTCGCCTCAGGTCATCAGGCTTGAATGACCCGAAAATCCTTCCGTCCCTTGTATGGAAAGTTCTATCAGTAATGGGGATTTCTTCAATTGCCCAGCGCACCACATCTGTGTAAGGGAGAACCTGCTCTCTGGC
Source organism: Pinus tabuliformis (assembly GCA_031772625.1). Taxonomy (NCBI): domain Eukaryota; kingdom Viridiplantae; phylum Streptophyta; class Pinopsida; order Pinales; family Pinaceae; genus Pinus; species Pinus tabuliformis. The sequence goes on along the minus strand of CM062818.1, from coordinate 2,068,529,090 downwards.
CGCTATTCTGTGTAAAAAGGAGTCGGCCAAGTCTTTGAGCGTTGCATCAGACTTCCTTAATACATCTACACTAGCCGTTCTCACTGTCACTTTTGGTTGCTCGGCCTCCAACAGATTATATGTGCCCTGCCATGTGGTCCTAGCAAGACCAGTGCACGTAGTGTCCGAGATTAAGCCTTTCTTTGAAATTGGAGTAGCTTGACCTGCAACAGATGTTGTAGTAGAACCAGAACTCCTCTTATTTTTCTTCCCCATCATGTTCAGGCTTTCTTCAACAAACGAACTCTACACAAGTGCAAGAGAAATCGTAACACGAGGAATAATGAAGACAAAGCATAATTGGAAAGGTATATATCACTTGAAGCGTGGTGCTATTAATTTTCAAAAAGTGGTTGCGGATCCAATCACTAGTAAGAGATCGCATATGCATTAATGGTGATTTTAAGGCCTGCTACCCATTAAATGACCTTTACGCTGTTATTCAGTTGAATGACCTCCCAACGCGTGCAACAGATATGCTATGCCTTAGACGCAAGTATTCGATAATCGAAGGGGCAAAGTTATTAAATACGCATGGATTACCTTATCCCTGCATTTAACGGTTTTTTGAAATCTGCGCCTTATCAACCGGATTTAAATATAACTTTTAAGCTTAAAGCAATCGTTTTTTGAAAATGCCGATTACCGATGAACAATGTCGCATCGCATGGGGGGAGAGTGTTACATTATCGTTTGAAAGTAGCCCTGGCGAACGCCGATTGCGATATCGCATCGGACTAGCATGTGAACACATTACCAGATGCAATTTAAGTGATTTGCCGAACTCCGATAGCGAATTCGCATCGCATCGGGGAAAGAGCTGGGCGCCTTATAAAAATGCGTGGGATACCGCCGACGGCCGATAGCGATATCGCATCGGGTCGGGGTTTATAACTTAAAGCGTTTTCTCATAAGAGGCAGTGCTGATAGCCGATCGCCGATATAGCGTCGCATCGGGGTATGAGATATGTGCTCTTTTTGTGTATGCAATGAATACCGCCGATTGCCGATAGCGATATCGCATCGGCAAAGGCCAAAGTGCCGTTTAAGTGCGTCTCTCTTGTCATTGCGATATGCGATCTTGCGATCGCTTTATCGCAATAACAAAAGATTGTTTTATTTTGGAAACATTGTTATTCGAAAAAGGCTTCAATTTACATACTCATTTGATTATCATGGCTTTTTCGAACAAATTCATTAATACCAATTAATTTTTTAAAAGGGACCCATTTCATATGTTGATCATTTGTAAATACAGATGATATGAAATGGGGAGGTTGTTGTAGGGCACAACAGGACATCATCATAGAACTTGGGCATGATCCCAAGGACATCAAGGTTGTACAAGCACTGCTAAAATTAAGAGATGCAGATATGGCAGCGCTAAGAAAAATGATCAAGATCCCAGCAACTCTTCATCCTCAGACAGAAGAGGTTGCCCAGCTGAGACATGACCAGGATGCAGCAGCCATGCTGGTATCATTATACAAACAGCTGATCCAGACACAGGAGAAATTAGGAGAATCAGAGGCAGCACTACAGGCAGCCCTACAACAGAGGGAAGTAGGCCAAACATCTCAGCCTCCTCCACAAATAATCAACCTTGAGGAACCCCCTCAAACTAGTGCTCCTCCTACAGAACAGACAGCTCATGCAGCACCATCTACATCAGCACCAGCCCCAACAACAGAGCAGGCTCCAAGCCTTGATATGCAAAAGCTGAAGAATGAAATTCAGGCCTTAGAGGCCCAAATGGCAGAGCTAAATGAAGCCAGGGAGAATTTGGCTAAGCTCAATGAAAAATATGACAAATCCAAGCAGAATGTAGTAGAAAAAGGAAGGGAAATAAAAGCCCTTAAAGAGAAGATAAAGGAGCTGGAGAAGGAGCTCACCCTTGACAAAGTGATAGCTGAGCTCAAAACAGTTTTATGGGTCAACATTGGCCGATCTATCACAGATCAATGGAAATACATAGAGACCATTCATGAGCAAATGGAGCTCATAGGAAAAGCACACAAGGAAGTGCAAAGATCAAGGGCATATTTAGGCAATATGCCTGAGATAGCAAACAAAATGATTAATGTGCTAAATAACCGTACAGGTCCTCAGCTGGCAGCAATAGGGATCTCCAACAGAACTGAAACCATCCAGCTGATAAAGAGGGTCCTTACATTGAGAAGCCTGGTACAAACACTGGAAAGGAGAAGCCAGGACATGCAGACAGAAGTAAACAGATTTATGGACAAGTTTGCAGCATTACAGAGTAGAGGTCTCCCTGGCTTACTGAACAGTGCATGGAAATTACTTTCACATGAGAACTATGATAAAAGGGTCAACACATTTTCTACCAATCAGATCACTCAAGGAGAAAGTACTTCAGAGGTAACAGGGCCAGCATCTGGGCAAAATCTCTATGACAGAGTAGAGAATTTATTTTTTATTATGAATGAGATCAAGCATTTGTTTGAGGTGCCTCCAAACTTTTACAAATATATAGAGGCAGATGAGACCCTAGATGCAATTTTGAGACATCAATTGCCCACACAGGAATGGTGGACCAAAATGATACAGTTGATCCTGTAATCAAGGGCCTTTGGTCAAGTTTTTCATCAAAAAACATAAGTCATCATGTACAGGAAAATTTGATGCATCCAGCATGACTGAAGAAAGATGGACTGAGCCAACTCAGCAGAAAGATTCGGCCACCAAAGCAATACTGACAGCTGCAAATGACAAGGCCGAGAAAGCTACAGCGTGACAGAGGATAAAGACACATCATTCAGCATTTATGCAGAACACTCAAACCGACTCAGTGGCCTCCAAAGGTCAAAAAGATTTCTGACAGAATTAAAGAGCATTCATTTTGTATTTACAGCAGTAATAACTTCTTTATCTGCTATTTTGTAAAGTTGGTGAGCGTATTTAATTATCAGATGACTCAGCGGTTCAGATATTTTTGTAGAACCGATTGTATATATTCCCCCCCGCATAAGCTTGCAGGGGGTTGTTGTTACTTGTTAAAAAAGAGAACTCGGTTGTATTTTTTGAGATATAATACAAAGGAGCTTTCGGGATTTCAGAGATTGTCTTTTCTGATGTTTGTTGTGTTGGAACCATTGAATGTTGCAGAACTCTAGTGCTATGGCTTGATACAATAAGTTTCTCTATCTCTGTCTGTGTTTAGTTTGGTCCTTTCATTTCTCTTGTATGTGTTCTAAATCTCAACAAGAAAGAAGAAGAATAACTCAGGATTTGTCCATGGAGACACCCTGAATTCAATCTTTCATTGTTATAAATGTTTTCTTCAGGTTTATCTGTTAAATTGGAATTCTTAAATGCTCCAACTTACTATAAATCTTTGAAAGTTTCTATGCAGTAATTCTTAGATGCTACTGAATGGAAATGGCCTTTCTTAACTTACGGTCACCCTATGTATAAGTTTCCATATCACTCTGTTTCATTTATAAATCAAAATTTGTATCATGAATAGCTGTCTAGCTCTGCAGTAAATCTTTCTCCATCACAGATATCAGGACCTACTCAATTTCTGACCCCATATGCCCAATGGAATAACAATTCCTCAAACATTTCATGCCCTTCTCAATCAACAGTTCACAACCAAAACCTTAAACAAAAGCTAAACTCATAACTAGCCTAAAATCTTCATAAAACATAGACAAATCTTAAAGAGAGAGCCCTCTCTGATTACAGTTTGGCTAGAAGCTGTAATCCAAAGCTTGGTTAGTGGTTACCCCGGCCGTATTCCCTTGGGAGTCAAAGGGAACAACCTGGGTGTTAACATAAATGGCGACTCCGCTGGGGAATTGGATGAATTTTGCAACCTCCTATCTGATTCTTAATGCTGTAGATAAAGCCTGAGTGACAACCAGATAGCCTTAGAAACTGCCTCTACTTTGCATTTGCAGGAGTATATAAAATCTTCCTCAGTCAATCTTTATTCAGTATTAATTCTCATATAGTTATGCTATAGCTGACCAGTCCTTGTCAAAAGATCACTACCTCCTTAGAAATTCTCAAAAAGAAAGTTATAGAAGTTGGCTCCTAAGAAGAAAACTCGTTACACAAGATCAAACCCAGATCCTGAGCCAGCACCTGAGTTTCAGAATCCAAACCTGATTGCAAGAATCCTCAAGAGACATAAATCAGAAAGCACTTTATCAGATTCAAGCTCGGAAGCAGGTTTCCAAACTGACATTCCAACCCCTGCTAAAGCTTCTTTACATCCTCATACTACTGGCCCACAATCTCCTAGTTCTTCGTCCACTTCACAAGGTATCTTCTCAACCACTCCATCAAATACACACACCCCTGTCATCCCATTCCCTACACTAGTCCCATTCATCCCTGTTATCCCTGTTGTCCCACCAAACATGGCTAATAGATATGCCCCACTGCAGTTACCGGCCAATCCAGCTCCTCTGCCTCAAGAGTACCAAAGCAAGATCTCATACTTTGATGGTACTGGCTCATATCCAGCCCTGCAGCATACTAAGAAAATGCAGGACTACTTTGAAAACTATGAAATAGATGATGATGGGGTTAGGATGAAAATTTTTGTGCAAAGCTTAACAGGGGATGTAAGAACATGGTTTAGGTCACTTACACCAAATTCCATAGCTGACCCTGAAGCCCTCTATCAAACATTTATCAACAGATGGGAGAAGAAGAAGGATCCACTCCATATATTATCTGAATACAATACTATCAAAAGAGGTCCCCAAGAAACTGTCCTGGACTACTGTGCCCGGTTTAACAATGTCTACAATGCTATTCCTCAAAATCTTAGACCCCCACCGGATCTAGCTTTATATACCTTCCCTGATGGGTTTGATTCAGATATGGCATATCAATTAAGGGAAAGGGCTCCCAGAACTTTAGCTGAAATGCAAGATATAGCAGTAAGTGTGGAAGCCAATCTGATAACCAAGAGAAATAGGACAAGGACTGAGAGAAAGACCACCTTTAAAGAAGAGCCTTCAGGCTGGGATCAAAAACTGGATGCAATAATCACTGGTATGCAGAGATTAGGTGACAGAGTTGAATCAGTTGAGAGGAAATCATCATGGGAAGCACCACAGAATAACCCTGTTAGGAATCCTAATTTCAGAAGAAACCAAAATCCTAATGTTGGTAAAGCCAATTCTGAACCAGAGATCAGACCTCCGTTCCAAGAAAACTATACAGAAGCATCCACTTCTAATGAAAAAATAGATGACACCCACATTAACCTAATGTGCCTGAATGATGATCAACAAGTTTTCCTAACTCAAGAAGATCATAAGGATGATGATATTAAACAGTTTCAAACCAAGTCAAGAGAGTCATTTGACTTTAAACAAGGCTATGACACAGTTGTTTATGAAGTTCATAAACAATACAAGCTAAGGAGCAGAACTATAAATGTGACACAACCTGAGAAAACAAAGGATACTCCTCTGCCTAAGAAAACCATTGTCACAGAGCCAATTGACAAAACTGATTCTATTACAAAGGAAGTAACAGTTGAAGAAATAACTGAAACATCTTCCCCAAAACAACAAGCAATGGCTACATCACCCTTGCAGCCTAATCCAAGCATCACTACGCAGAAGATGAGTAAGAAGGACAAGCCTCAAGATCAGAGTGAAAACCGAGAGGAAAACTTGAACAATAAAGAAAGGGTTGTCAACCACAACACCAAGGTCCAAGCTGAAAAACCTTTTGACTTAGAAGCTGAAATAGGAAAATTGAAGATAGCCATTCCTCTTTCAGAGCTAGCCAAGCATGACATTTACAAACAACAAATCAAAAAGTCCCTTCAACTTACCCATAATAAAGATGATGTCAATGTGTTGGATGATACCCCAGAACTACTTTTCGGTCCAGAGGTTGATGGAAAGACAGCAGTTACAGGGATCTTACCTTTTTATGTCAGCTTGCATGTTCATGATAAAATATTACACAATGCAATGTTTGATTCAGGTGCATCTCATAACCTTATGCCTAAATCAGTGATGGAGAGACTCAACTTAGACATCACAAGACCCTATAAGGACCTATTTTCATTTGACTCCAGCCAAGTTAAGTGTTTAGGATTGATAAAGGATCTATGTGTATCCCTGGTCCAGTATCCAAACAAAACAATCTTAATGGATGTTATAGTTGCTGATATCCCACCCAAATATGGAATGTTGTTATCAAAATCATGGGGGACTAAACTCCAAGGTTCCCTACAGTTAGACATGTCATATGCCACTATCTCAGTCTTTGGTCAACCCAAGAGGCTATATAGAGAGTCACTTATGAAATACATGGTGAGCAGTGAAGAAAAGCCTCAAAATCTCCCCATTTATGCAGTCCATTTAGATATGGATTCCTTTATTCTGTTTAATGATGATACAAGCCCTGAGAGTGATAATAAATCAGTCACAATTGAACAAAACATGCATGAGAGTAAGCAACCAAGTCCCCAGGAGACCCAAATTGAGAAACCAATTGATGAGTCTCTCCCAAAAAACAAACCAGATGAAAAACAAGAACTCCAACTTATAATCCAAAATTATAGAAAGAGTGTTGAAATCCCTTAAAACAGGAGATCTTATGGTTCCTTGAGTTTGATGGATCAGTCAACAAATTAAGGGCAGGAGCAGGGGTTTGGATACATAACAAACAAAACAGTCATGCCGAGGGCCGAGCCTACAGGTTAAACTTCAGGTGCACTAACAATATGGCAGAATATGAAGCTCTTTTACTAGGCCTCAAGCTAGTAAAATCCTTACAAGCCATAAAAGTTTCAATCCTAGGAGACTTAGACCTAATTATCCAACAAGTAAAGGGAAATTTTGTCACTAATGACAAAAGACTGAGATCTTATAGGTTTGCTGCTACTGAAATGCTTAAAACCTTCACTAAATTTCAAATTACCAAAATTCCTAGGACCCATAATCTTCATGCTCATAGTTTGGCTACATTTGCAAGCACTTGTAAACTACCTTTTGAGCCCCACCATTGCTTTACAGCAGAGATAAAACACAGACCTTCTGTCCCAAATAATGTCAAGGATTGGCAAGTGTTTGAGGATGATACACAAATAAACAATTTCTTGACCTTGCAGCAAGAATTTTCAGGACTAAACATTGATACAAATGTTGTAAGTGAGTCACAAACAGTATGTGGACAGAACCAAACAACAATATCACCCAAAACAGCTAACCAAATGCTACATCCAACCATTTTTAACAAAGCCAATATACAAGAAATTCAACAAATCAGATGTGAAGAAGTGGTTGATGCTGAAGCTGAAGTGATACAATTGAAAGACAATTTTCTTCCAACAGGCCTAACTCCATTGGAGGATATTTTTGACTCAAATGATGTCCCTAGAAAACCAAAAATGCAGCCCCTTAATGCTGCCATTGAAGAATGCAACATTGGAACTGTTGAAAAGCCCAAGATAATAAAATTGTCTGCATCCTTACCTCCTGATCAGAAGCCTAAATACATTGACCTCTTCAAAGAGTTTCAAGATGTCTTTGCATGGAGTTATGAGGATTTAAAATCCTATGACACCTCTGTTATCCAACACACCATCCCTCTCAAGCCTAATCAAAAGCCATTCAAGCAAAAATTGAGAAGGATAAATCCTATGCTTCTCCCTTCAATCGAGAAAGAGGTACAAAAGATGTTTAAAGCTGGCATCATAGCACCTATCAGGTTTTCAGACTGGATTTCAAATTTGGTGCCCACAAGAAAGAAAACTGGTGAGATAAGACTCTGTGTTGATTTAAGGAACTTAAATCAAGTGTCCCTAAAGGATAATTATCCCTTACCCAAGATGGATCACATTCTCCAAAGAGTAGTGAGGGCCTAAAGGATCTCATTACTTGATGGATTCTCAGGTTTCAACCAAATCTTAGTTCACCCTGATGATCAGGACAAAACAGCATTCACAACCCCATGGGGAACCTTCAAATATGTCAAAATGCCTTTTGGGTTAAAAAATGCAGGAGCTACCTTTCAAAGAGCAATGGATATTGCTTTTGCCAAAGAGATTCATGACTTCCTGGTTATTTATTTAGATGACCTCACACCTTTCTCTAAATCTGACCAAGAACATTTGAAACACCTAAGGCAAATATTCATAAAATGTAGAAAATATGGGATTTCTTTGAATCCTAAGAAATCTCTATTTGGTTTGGAAGAAGGCAAGTTATTGGGTCATATTATTTCAAAGGATGGCATTAGGATTGACCCAGACAGAATACAAGCTATCTTGCAAATGCCCCACCCAAGAAACATCAAAGAATTACAAGCATTCTTGGGGAAGATCAACTTCCTAAGGAGATTTATCCCAAATTTGGCAGAATTGAGCAGATTACTCAATAACATGCTTAAAAAGGATTCAAAAGTAAAATGGACAGTAGAAGCAAATCAAGCTTTTGAAGGAATAAAATTGGCCCTTACCCAAACTCCAGTCTTAACAAATCCACAATTTGACAAAGAGTTTATCATTTTCTCTTTTGCCTCCCAACATACTATTGCTGCTGTCTTATTACAAAAAGATGACCAAGGAAATGAGAGGCCTATTGCTTTCTTTAGCAGAGCTCTCAGAGATGCACCCCTGAAATATCAGATCATGGAAAAGCAAGCATATGCTTTAGTCAAAGCCATCAAAGACTTTAGGATTTATATCCTATACTCCCACGTTATAGCTTATGTGCCAAGTCCTATTGTAAAAGACATACTTACTCAAGAGAACTTAGAGGGTAGAAGAGGAAAATGGATTGCCAACATTTTAGAATTTGACATTGAAATAAAACCTACAAAACTGATAAAAGGGCAAGGTTTGGCCAAATTAATGTCTGAAACAAATTTCCAAGCCTTGGACATCAACCAACTTGACAGTGAACCGGAGCTGGCGACTCCAAAGATCAATGTAGCCTTTGAACAATCTTCTTGGTATTCTGAAATATGTTATGTGTTACAAAACCTGTGTGCTCCCCCAGGATTGTCCAGAACTAAATGTAGGTTTCTAAAAATGAAAGCTTCAAGATTTTATGTCATGGATGGCAATTTGCTTTGGAAAAACCATGAGGGTATATTGTTAAACTGCTTAATTGAGAATGAGACTAACAATGTCATAAAAGAATTTCATGCAGGTGACTGTGGTGGACACCTCTATTGGAAGTCCACTGTGGACAAAATACTGAGGGCTGGTTACTATTGGCCCACTATGTTCTCTGATGTCAAAAAATTTACCACTTCATGTCATAAATGCCAAGTGTTTGAGGGAAAGAGAAAGTTACTGCCACTTCCTTTGAGACCTATTGCAACAGAGAGACCTTTTCAACAATGGGGCTTGGATTTCATTGGGGAAATTCATCCCTCATCCTCAGGCCAACATAGATGGATCCTCACAGCCACATACTACTTCACCAAATGGATTGAGGCCATCCCATGTAGACAGGCAAATGATTCAACAATCATTCAGTTTTTGGAAAATAATATATTGTCTAGATTTGGTTGTCCTGATAAGATCATAACAGACAATGCTGCTGCCTTTAGATCCAAGAAGATGGTGAACTTCTGCCACAAATTTCATATTACCTTGGGCCATTCTACTGCATACTATCCCCAAGGAAATGGCCTTGCTGAATCATCAAATAAAAGCCTCATAAACATCATAAAGAAGATGTTGGAAGAAAATAAGAAGAACTGGCATAAGAAGCTTGTCAATGCCTTATGGGCAGACAGACTAACAACCAAGAGATCTATTGGGGTCAGCCCATATGAGTTAGTTTATGGATTAGAAGCCAAATTTCCTTCATCACTAGGGATCCCTGTTATGAAACTACTTCAAGAAAGTCAAGCTGAACCCAATGACATACAGAGAAGGATCAATCAAATAATATGCTTGCAGCAAACTAGAGACCAAGTCTATAACAGAGTTCAAGTTTTACAAGAAAAGTTAAAGAAAGCTTTTGACAGAAGGACTAAGGCTGAAGACTTTAACATTGGGGACAAAGTCCTCAAGTGGGATTCAAGAAGGGAAGATAAAGGAAAACATGGAAAGTTTGATTCCCTTTGGAGAGGACCATTTGTTATCCAAGCAGTGCAAGGAAACAACACTTACTTCCTAAAAAATCTGGATGAAACTGATTTGGATGAAGGTCCTGTGAATGGCAGGATGTTGAAGCACTATTTTGACTACTCTCCATGTATATAGCATGGTTGTTGCCCTGTACATAATTTGCTGTATATAATGTTTTCTTTCAGCATGTGAATAGCTCAGTTTGAAAGGTCTTGCAGAATCAGGAAAAGGCTTTAGTTCAGTAAGTTCCACAAGTATGACAGTTTCCAATTTTGAGGTCTCAAGGAAGAAAAACTCCAAGTTTTGGTAAAAGGAAGTCAAAGGGCCAAGGCATTCTAACCTGCTGTTCTTGGCCTTTCAAAAAGAAAAACCATCCCCATGTGGAGCCAGTGTTAGATACCTATACCAATAGGTTTCATATTTCATGATTGACAAATGGAAGTGCCAAATATGCTCTGCTTTGGTGATGCAAAGATCCCATATTTCCAAAAGAAGACAATGTATGTACATAGCTTGAGGCTGACTCAGTTTTGATGGATGGTCCAACAGCCTAATCTGGATCATGCCATGTTTCAATTTTCTGTTGTTGAATAGAGAAAGAAGTCTGTCCAAACTGTTTAAACTTGGCAGACCAATAGTTAGGTAGAGAATTAAGGTTCCCAACTGCTTAATCTGGGGCCTTGGAAGCAATAAGGGTAGTTCTAGATAGAAAATCAAAAGAAAAAGCCAAAAGAAAAGAAAAGGCACATGAGGGTCTGCAAGTCCAAGTGCACCCTCCAGGAAGAAACAAAAAATGCTAGGCAAGTAGATGGGTAGGTAGATGGGGTTGCAGAAATGTCATTCCTTTCAACTGAATTTCGCTGCTCTAACATAAAGGAAGCATCAATGGATAGAAAAGCTCCTCTTCTCTATCGTTTTGTAGCAACACAATGGAGCATGTCTAACTTCCTAATTTCCCCCCTTCACATTCATTGCTAACATCCCTACACCAGTTGTGTTCATGAAAGTAACCAAGGTCTTGTGTTGGTTCTTGTTCCTTTAAAAGCCACATTTCTTGTCTAAAATTCTTTTCATTTTGATCTACTTCCTAAACTAAGTTAATTCCATACAAAACTTAGTGTTTCCACTTCTAAATCCACCTCTTTCACTCATATTAACCCCTAACTTCTACTATGTAACTCCTTATACCCCCTATTCCCCCTATTACTATGTAAATTTCACAAAAAACCCAAAATACCTATATATCCCCTTCCCCGAAGCATTATAGCTCTATGTACAGTTTCAATGTTTTTAAAGCGCTAAAACATTAGGCCCGACCCTAAGAGCGCTGGAAAATTAATTGTGGGATTAATCCGGGATTTGCTTGGATTAATAACCTAAGCGCGCTTTGTAAATAAATCTGTGTATAAACCCATTTAACACGTAACACTGCAAAAAACCATAAAAACCCACTTTTTATAAAGTTCCGCCGAGCACACATTTCGGAGAATTATAATATTTTATTGGCCCCGCATTTCGTATTGTCCTTACATCTCATCAACCCGTCGACCGTCAGATCTGGCAATCTTCATCCGACGGCCCATATGCATATCGGGTTGGTCCCGATGTACTACCTTTATAGCCCGAGAAATTGTCAGAGGGTGACGTCAGGCCTTCGCCACGCGTTGCCCCCATAATCTCTCGGGTCTCCCTCTGACAAATCCACGGCCGTATCAAAAGCGGTCCGAGAAAATCCACTTACCACTTCCGGTTTACCGCTGGTCCCGCCGCGCCCGCGTCACTGCTGCGTCATGCCCACGTCAGGCCATCTCACCGCCGCATCAGCGCCCCCGCCCGCCAGCACTCCGACATGTCCGCCACCTATGCATCTCCGTGGACCACTCACAGCTTGCCACATCACCCGGTGACGTCATGCTGACGTCACCCGACCCTGACCCCACCTGATGACATCATGCTGACGTCATCCAAAAAAGGCGCCAATGTTCCAAAAATCCATATTTTCGCCAAAAAACCGTGTTTTTCTCACTTTTTGCAAAACAACTATTGCTCTGCGTTGCATGCATTTTACGACCAAACAAGCGCCAACCTGCAGAAATCGTTACAGAGACCGTCGGCGCATCCAAACCACCTGCATTTGAAACCATTGCCGGCAATTCACAAGGTATTTATCCAATTATTCCCTCTGAACCTGGTTTTGTCCATAATTCTCCAAGTGTAGCTTAAAAACGAGTGAAAACACTGCATTTACCAGTCAATCCCCGGTACTAGTACCTATTTTCAACTGTTGGGTCGAAAGCTCCTCTGCAGAACCTGCATTTCACCAAATTTACCTAAATTCACAGTGAGTTCGCGCATTCGTGAACTAAAGACCCGAGCTTTTCTAATTCACCGTGAAGAGAGCTTTTCAGGCCTGCCATTTGCTCTATCAGTCCTCAGTACAGTATTTCAATTGCTGTCACTGCCATTCACCCTCTTTTCCTCTGCAATTCACCTATCTGTTCCAGAAATACTCCTCTGTGTTGCTCTGCTAGTAACACCAGTTCTAATACAAATCATTCTACTACTTAACCATGGAAACACCAGTAGCCCTGAACATTCAACCTCTGAATGCCCCACAAAGAGAGTTAGAATGGAAGGCTCTAGCAGATATTGATTATCAGATGTTAGACTGGTTCCCAATAAATTCTAAGTATAATATTCATATGATAAATGAATTGAAAGCTCAACACCTCAGTGGAGCTGATATTCTAGGGATTTGGGACTCCAACTTGCCCATTTACAACCTCCCTCAAGTCAATGCCCTTCCAGACTTGATCCATAGATGTTGTGAATGCTATGATCCATGCCAGAGAGCTGTTCTCAATCCCTCAGGTGCAGTCTTGTTCCATATCACCCCTGAGGCCATAAATCAAATGCTCAACTTCCATTCTGCAAGACCATTGACTCCTCTCTCCATGTTATATTTACTAAAGAAAGGGGGCAACTTGTCCAGTGCCCAAATCATCAAAATTAATCAGTTATTCATTCAGCCAAGCTCTGAAGCTCTGAGAACCCCTCCTATTGGACATCCATATCTCAATGACTTGGGGAGGGTGCTGGTAGATTTGATTAGTTATGTCCTGGGCTACAAGGGAATGGAAGATGTTGATGATACCATAATGGCCATGCTGTCTATATTTTCTCCTGGGAAGCCTCCTGTTGTGCACTATGACTATGCTGAATATATTGCAAACAAGATTCATGAGCAGCTGATGAATCTAGAAAGGGAAAAGGTGTTCAGATACACCTCATACATATATCATCTGTTCTTATTTTATCAACCTGACAGTTTCCCTATTCCTCTCAAGAAACTTGATGCCTAGGGAAATCCAAGGTCGGTTGTGTTTTGGACCTCAGTCTTTCATTGCACCTCCCGCTCACCATACACATACTGTGAATTCATAGACCTTTTCATTCATCCAGCAATGACTTTGTTATATGGTGTTCCTCCTCCAAGATTAACTGAGGAAATGCAAAGAATTATCCATCTCTCTAAGTCTTACAGCATTGCTGATTGGTACTTTTACCAACACCATACAATGATTAGAGTATATGGCTGTGATCTGAACCCTTATAGGCTGCCAAGATATGTCCCTATGAGACTATTTGCCTTGGAATATTTCAGGCAGTTTGGAAATGCAGACCAAATCCATTTCCATAGTAAAAACAAGAAAGTGCAGTTAAAAGTCAGGAACTAGCTAGGCCCTTTTCTTTACAACATAAGGGAGGAGGGATGGAGGGAAGCAGATATGATCCTAGAGGGCCTCCGATTAGAAACTAGTTTCAAATGGGTACCTTATGACCCTAATCATTTCATTTCTCTCAGGAGGATAAAACATAAATTGGGTGGCTATGCTCACCTTAAATTGCCTCATATTTAGAAATATGCCAACTTATTAAGTTTGGAAGAGGGCACTCTAGAAGAGCCACTGACTAGAGAGAAAATGCTACAAAGAGAAGCAAAGAATGTTGAAAAGGAGGCTGACTTGGAAACTTGTGGACAGGTTTCCTCTTCATACCAAAGGCAACTTGGAGCAGCTGCATCATCTTCAACAGCACATCAGCAAGAATAGCCACCTCCTATGGCAGAAAAGCAAGCAGAAAAACAGGTAGAACAGCAAGAAGGAGGGCAAAAAGAAGGGCAGCAAATGCAGCAGCAAGAACAAATACCTGAAGCCCCAATATCCACTGAGCAACAGGCTCAAGAGAATCTGCCCCCTAGGCAAGAAAAGACAGTGGAGGTCTCAGTGCTACAAACTCCACAAAAGGAAGAAAAGGGAAAGAAGAGGGATAGAGAGCAAGAGACTCACCTCACCACATCTATAAGTCAAGGGGAGAAAAGGCACAGAATGAATCCCCTCTCTGAGGAAGAAATTCCTATGGGGCAATCTTTGGGCATGGGCCCACCAAGCATGGAAGCATCTGCAAGTTCCTTCCACCAGGAACATGAAAGGACAGTTGGAGGAGAAGTCAGCTCCTCAAGCCACCAAAGGGGAGCTGAAGCAGGTATTAAACAGCAATTCATTGTTATCAAAAAGAGGAATGAGCCACTCAAGATACAGCTCTACAATCACTTGTTGAAGATGGCCCCTACAAACCAACAAAGGTTAATGTCTGCATACGATGTACATGAGGGCAAAATGGTAATGAGTCACTTCATGCCAACTACGCTGCAGCCACAGTCAGCTGCAGACTACCTAAGGACCAACCTTGAGGTCCTTGCAAAAGACATCCACCCTATGAATTAGATTGAATTGCATAAGAAAACGGGTGAGATGGTGTATGCCACCTTGGAAGACAAAACATTGGTAAATCTTAGGCTGGAAAATAGCCTAAACAACACAGCTGCTCAACTTGAGTTGGAAAAAGCATCATCCCAGGCAAAGGACAACCAAATCAAAGCTTTGGAGGACATCATCATAGAACTTGGGCATGATCCCAAGGACATCAAGGCTGTACAAGCACTGCTAAAATTAAGAGATGCAGATATGGCAGCGCTAAGAAAAATGATCAAGATCCCAGCAACTCTTCATCCTCAGACAGAAGAGGTTGCCCAGCTGAGACATGACCAGGATGCAGCAGCCATGCTGGTATCATTATACAAACAGCTGATCCAGACACAGGAGAAATTAGGAGAATCAGAGGCAACACTACAGGCAGCCCTACAACAGAGGGAAGTAGGCTAAACATCTCAGCCTCCTCCACAAATAATCAACCTTGAGGAACCCCCTCAAACTAGTTCTCCTCCTACAGAACAGACAGCTCAGGCAGCACCATCTACATCAGCACCAGCCCCAACAACAGAGCAGGCTCCAAGCCTTGATATGCAAAAGCTGAAGAATGAAATTCAGGCCTTAGAGGCCCAAATGGCAGAGCTAAATGAAGCCAGGGAGAATTTGGCTAAGCTCAATGAAAAATATGACAAATCCAAGCAGAATGTAGCAGAAAAAGGAAGGGAAATAAAAGCCCTTAAAGAGAAGATAAAGGAGCTGGAGAAGGAGCTCACCCTTGACAAAGTGATAGCTGAGCTCAAAACAGTTTTATGGGCCAACATTGGCCAATCTATCACAGATCAATGGCAATACATAGAGACCATTCATGAGCAAATGGAGCTCATAGGAAAAGCACACAAGGAAGTGCAAAGATCAAGGGCATCTCTAGGCAATATGCCTGAGATAGCAAACAGAATGATTAATGTGCTAAATAACCGTACAAGTCCTCAGCTGGTAGCAATAGGGATCTCCAACAGAACTAAAACCATCCAGCTGGTAAAGAGCGTCCTTACATTGAGAAGCCTGGTACAAACACTGGAAAGGAGAAGCCAGGACATGCAGACAGAAGTAAATAGATTTATGGACAAGTTTGCAGCATTACAGAGCAGAGGTCTCCCTGGCTTACTGAACAGTGCAGGGAAATTACTTTCACATGAGAACTATGCTAAAAGGGTCAACACATTTGCTACCAATCAGATCACTCAAGGAGCAAGTACTTCAGAGGTAACAGGGCCAGCATCTGGGCAAAATCTCTATGACAGAGTAGAGAATTTATTTTTTATTATGAATGAGATCAAGCATTTGTTTGAGGTGCCTCCAAACTTTTAGAAATATACAGAGGCAGATGAGACCCTAGATGCGATTTTGAGACATCAATTGCCCACACAAGAATGGTGGACCAAAATGATACAGTTGATCCTGTAATCAAAGGGCCTTTAGTCAAGTTTTTCATCAAAAAACATAAGTCATCATGTACAGGAAAATTTGATGCATCCAGCATGAGAAAGATGGACTGAGCCAACTCAGCAGAAAGATTCGGCCACCAAAGCAATACTGACAGCTGCAAATGACAAGGCCGAAAAAGCTACAGCGTGACAGAGGATAAAGACACATCATTCAGCATTTATGCAGAACACTCAAACCGACTCAGTGGCATCCAAAGGTCAAAAAGATTTCTGACAGAATTAAAGAGCATTCATTTTGTATTTACAGCAGTAATAACTTCTTTATCTGCTATTTTGTAAAGTTGGTGAGCGTATTTAATTATCAGATGACTCAGCGGTTCAGATATTTTTGTAGAACCGATTGTATATATTCCCCCCCGCATAAGCTTGCAGGGGGTTGTTGTTACTTGTTAAAAAAGAGAACTCGGCTGTATTTTTTGAGAGATAATACAAAGGAGCTTTCGGGATTTCAGAGATTGTCTTTTCTGATGTTTGCTGTGTTGGAACCATTGAATGTTGCAGAACTCTAGTGCTATGGCTTGATACAATAAGTTTCTCTATCTCTGTCTGTGTTTAGTTTGGTCCTTTCATTTCTCTTGTATGTGTTCTAAATCTCAACAAGAAAGAAGAAGAATAACTCAGGATTTGTCCATGGAGACACCCTGAATTCAATCTTTCATTGTTATAAATGTTTTCTTCAGGTTTATCTGTTAAATTGGAATTCTTAAATGCTCCAACTTACTATAAATCTTTGAAAGTTTCTATGCAGTAATTCTTAGATGCTACTGAATGGAAATGGCCTTTCTTAACTTACAGTCACCCTATGTATAAGTTTCCATATCACTCTGTTTCATTTATAAATCAAAATTTGTATCATGAATAGCTGTCTAGCTCTGCAGTAAATCTTTCTCCATCACAGATATCAGGACCTACTCAATTTCTGACCCCATATGCCCAATGGAATAACAATTCCTCAAACATTTCATGCCCTTCTCAATCAACAGTTCACAACCAAAACATTAAACAAAAGCTAAACTCATAACTAGCCTAAAATCTTCATAAAACATAGACAAATCTTAAAGAGAGAGCCCTCTCTGATTACAGTTTGGCTAGAAGCTGTAATCCAAAGCTTGGTTAGTGGTTACCCCGGCCGTATTCCCTTGGGAGTCAAAGGGAACAACCTGGGTGTTAACACTTCAAACAATTTAACACCGGCTACCAGTAAAGTCTTATGAGTTGCCAAACTTGTACGTATACTTGTGCAGATTCCTAGAAATTTGCAATGGGGATTTGTTCATATCAGCATTAGCAGGCCAATAATAACTGATAATAATGGTCGGAGGAGCACTTCAAGAAGCAGTGCGGGCTGTACCGACAATGAAGAAGCATCTCTTATCCGATGCCATGAAGAGAACCGGCGAATGGTATTTGATTAAATCACAGATTTTATTATTTTAGTTATTTTTTACTTAATTTGATGATGTTCGTTTTAATGGGCGTGGAGATTTGGTGTGAAGTTTGATTTGGAGTCAAACCAGAATTATAACTGTGAAATTTCATTCTCAAATGGAGCTTTTACATTATGCTCACATCGAAATTTCAGTCCGTAATCCTTGATTTTAACACAATAATTGTTATCCGGTCATGTCCACATGAAGATTTGGGCCTGACATTTTACATTTATGTCCACAATTGTTGTTATCGTATATGAAACTTTCAAAAGAATTTTCCATTTTTTTTTTCACAATTGTTGTTAGAGATTACACCCAGATGGTGTTGGGATTTTTCTGATAAATTCCAAAACAAAATCACTGAACAGAGAGTAATACTCTGAAGCATAAAAAAATTGTTTGCTGGAGAACAAAAATTCACACCTATAAAAAAAACTCTTTGTATTCATTAACCAGAACTGCTGTTACAAAAATTATTCTTCCTGTGCCTGAGGGATTACACCAAGAACATTTCAACAAAAAATTACTTTGTCTTCTTTTGAAAAGATTTACACTGCTGTGTGTAAATTTTTCATTTACATTTACTGCTGTAAATAAAAGAAATTCTTACATATCTATTTTTCACATTACATTTCAATCAACAAAAATACATATGCATTGCTCCATATATTTTACTCACGCTGCTGCTTTTACATTGCATTTCCATTTTTAACAAAAGTTACATTCGCCCTCTGCTCTGGTTTTGTTTCGCACTGCTGTGCATTTCTTCCCTTGCATTACAATGCGTATATGACAATGAACAAAACAAAATTACATATGTTGTTTGAATTTTGCGGTAAAACATAAAACTTACTCCCGTGAATTTAAAAACATTAAAATTAAAAGCTTATACCTAAAATCTACGACCACAGTACATACATATTAATCCATTAATTGTTTTACTGGCAGTCAACAGAACTTTACTTCACGTCACGTAATGTTGCAGCAGGCCTGTGCACAACTTTGGCTTTAATCAACGGACATCATCCATCCTTGCAATCAGACGAATATCGCTTGCCCAAACAAAACGAATGTTATGTCCTGATAAAAAAGCTGTTTTGCAAAACGTACTGGGGACACGCGTCGAAAGGTGTACAGTAGCGGAGCCCCTCAGAGGAAAACCACTACCTCAGCAAAAGCGGTCCGATGGGAGACTGGTGGTTTTGCTGAATTAAATACGCGCAGCAGTTTGAAATTAATATTTCAACACTCCCCTTTAATTTCAACTACTGGGCGTTCAGTCATACCCAAACATTTCCTCAAAAATTCAAAACTTTTCTGGTCCAATGGCTTGGTCAGAATGTCTGCAACCTGTTCCTGAGTCCTGCAATGTTTTAAAACAATTTCTCCATTGTTTACCAATTCCTTGATGTAGTGAAACCTTGTGTCAATATGTTTCGTTCTCTTATGAAACACAGAATTCTTGGATAATGCAATAGCTGAACTATTGTCACAAAAAATCACCGTTCCTTTTGCCTGCTCTTGGCCTAAGCTCCTTAACATTCTTCTCGTCCAAACTACTTGACATGCTGCTGCTGTAGCTGCCACATATTCAGCCTCTGCTATAGACAATGCTACAATAGGTTGTTTCTTAGAAGCCCATGAAATGGCTCTTGACCCTATGTGAAAAACATAACCGGATGTGCTTTTCCGATCATCTACACTTCCAGCCCAATCACTATCAGTGTATCCAATTAAATCTGAACATTCTGAAGTAGTATATAAAATTCCAAACCTTTTTGTACCTTTAACATACCTCAGAATTCTTTTTGCTGCCTGCCAATGTGCTTCTTTTGGCCTCTCCATGAATCTGGAAATTAAACCAACAACAAACATTATATCTGGTCTAGTTGCAGTCAAATACATTAGGCTGCCAATTATGCTCTTGTACAAACTAGGATCAAAATCCTTGCTGCTGTCCTCTTTGCTGAGTTTTAATCCCATCACTGTGGGAGTGATTGCTACCCTGTTGTCCTGCATGTTAAATATTTCCAACACTTCATTAACATATTTTGCTTGTGAGATAAAAATCCCATTTTCATTTTGATCTACTTCTATTTCTAAGAAGTATCTTAGCAAACCCATGTCAGTCATTTCAAATTCTTCTTTCATGACCGTTTTGAAGTTTTCAATAAGATGATCATCATTACCTGTGAAAATAACATCATCAACATATAATACAACAA
This sequence comes from Pinus tabuliformis, assembly GCA_031772625.1. NCBI lineage: Eukaryota > Viridiplantae > Streptophyta > Pinopsida > Pinales > Pinaceae > Pinus > Pinus tabuliformis. Next base: position 2,068,509,029 of record CM062818.1, on the reverse strand, counting down.
TCAGTATTTTACCATCTTTTCATTGATGTAGAGGGTGGGTTCTCCCTCACACTTTTCAAATCCTTTTTCCAGTAGATAGGAATCTATCGTACTGTACCATGCTCTTGGTGCTTGCTTTAGCCTATAAAGAGCTTTCTTCAATCTGCACACTTTGTGCTCTTGGTCTTTATTTTCATAGCCTGGAGGTTGTTCAATGTAAACCTCTTCCATTAACACTCCATTTAGGAATGCTGACTTCACATCCATTTGGTAAACTTTCCACTTGTTTTGTGCTGCTATGGACAACACTGCTCTCATTGTTTCTATTCTTGCAACCGGTGCGAAAGTTTCCTCATAGTCTCTCCCATACTGCTGCTTATCTCCTTTGACAACCAGTTTTGCTTTGTGTCTTTCTATTTTGCCTTCAGCATTGCTCTTGGTCTTGTAGACCCATTTAACTCCAATGACATCTTTACCTTTTGGTAGCTCAACTAAATCTCATGTCTTGTTTCTTTCTATGGCATTCATCTCCTCATCCATAGCTTCTATCCATTTCTTATCTTTAATTGCATCTTCGAAATGAATAGGGTTATCAACATGATAATACAAAGCAAACAAGGAATTCATTCCTTCATCATAAATATCACTTAAATCTCTGAATTTCTTACCTGTTTTATTCGGTGTGCAAGTGCTTGAAGATGCACTTGAATTTCCTCCTTATGGTGTGCTTGGAGAAGCACTTTCATTTCTCCTCAAGGGTGTCCCTTGTTGTCCTTGTGTTGGTGCTGCTGTTTGGGATGTATTTCAACGACCTCCTCATCATCTTCATCATGAGACAAACAGTTTTTAACATTCACTGTTTTCTCTATGCTTCCATCCCAAGTTTCCTCCTCAATGAATTGAACATCTTTTCTCACAAAAAACTTCTTGGTAGATGGGATATACAACCTGTAAGCTTTGGATTCCTCACTGTATCCAATGAAAATACATTTCTCCCCTTTGCTGTCCAACTTCCTCCTTAGCTGATCTAGAATGTGTGCATAAGCCACACAACCAAAAAATTTCATGTGGGTGACTCCTTGCTTTCTCCCACTCCATGCTTCTTCCGGCACTCTGTTCAGGACTGCTTTTGTTGGGCATCTATTCAAAATATATATTGCACAGTGTACAGCTTCAGCACAGTAATCATGTGGCAAATGCTTTGCTTTCAACATGCTCCTCGCCATATCCATGATGGTCCTATTCTTCTTTTTAGCAACTCCATTTTGCTGCGGAATGTACCTTGCTGTAAATTGCTTGTGTATTCCATTTTCTCTACAAAACCATAGGAATTCTTTGGAGATATACTCACCTCCTCTGTCAGTTCTTAAAACTTTGATATGCAGCCCGCTTTGGTTTTCCACAAGTGCTTTGAAATTTCGAAATTTTTCAAACACTTCACTTTTGTTCTTCAGGAAATAAACCCAAGTTTTTCTTGTAAAATCATCAATGAATGTTAGAAAATATTGGCTGCCTGCTAATGATGGAGTTTGCATCGGTCCACATAAGTCTGAGTGGACAATCTCTAAGGGTGCCTTTGCCCTTATGCTTTTCCCTGATGGAAAAATTTCTCTGTGTTGTTTCCCCAAGATACAACCTTCACAAAGGCTGTCCGGTTTCTCTATCAATGGTAATCCTCTTACCATTCCTTTTCTACTCAACAAGTTAAGACCTCCAAAGTTGAGATGTCCAAATCTCAAGTGCCACAACCAATTTTCATCATTTGGTACGCTTTGGAAAGCCTCTTGTGTCACTGCTGCTATTACTTCTTTATTTTTTAAATCTGCCCTTATTCTGAGAGGGAACATCCTGTTCCTCGTCATCTTCACTTCAGCAATACATCTTTTGCTGGGTGCTCTATCCATGATGGTGCATACATCATTCTCAAAGAAAACATTGTAACCCTTTTGAACAAGCTGTCCAATACTTAAGAGGTTACACTTCATTCCAGGAACATAATAGACATCTGCTATGGTTTTCTTTTCACATTTCTTTGTAAATATTTTTACTTCTCCTTTTCCCATAACAGAAATTTTACTATCAGTCCCAAGTGTGACTTGTGACTTCACACTCTGATCTAAATTTGAAAACAAGGCTATGTTTCCTGTCATATGGTTACTGTAACCGGAGTCTAGAAACCATATATCTTCACTGTTTGTTTCAGCCATGTTTCAAGATAAAAGCACATTATCTTGGCTGATATTTTCTCTAGTGATATTTACACTATATCTATTATTCATATCATGCTGCTTTTTCCTATATTCATTTGCATAATGCCCATATTTTTTACAATAATAACATTGGACATTGGATTTTTCATACCTTTGTCCTTAAGCATGATGTTGTCCACTTTGTTGACTGCTGCCTTGGCCTTGGTTCTGATTTGAATTGCTGCCTCTTCCTTGAGCATTTGCTGGACTGTTCCTTCCACCTCTGTTTTGGCTTCTCTCTCTTCCTCTCTTGTTTCCTCTGCATTGACCTCTTCCTCTTCCAAAAGACATCTGGGTCTTGAAGGCTTGCTCTAGAGATGAGTTTTCATTTCTACTCAACCTCTGCTCATGTGTTATCAGTGATGCATGAAGTTCATCAACTGAAAAGTTTGAGAGATCCTTTGTCTCTTCTATGGTGGTGACAATCACATGGAACTTTGAGGGTAGGCTCCTCAATAGTTTCTCCACAATCCTCCTTTCTTCAACAGTTTCTCCATGAGACCTTATCTGTGTGACCAGACCAATCACATGTATGAAGAATGAGTCAATATTGTCTGCCTCCTTCATGCACAGGTTCTCAAAATCTCTCCTCAGCAACTGTAGTTTAGCTGTCTTCACTTTCTCCATGCCATGATAGGCTGTTTTGAGAGTTTGCCATGCTTCTTTGGATGTTTTGGTTGCTTCTATCCTTGGAAACACACTCTCATGCATTGCTTGATATAAAAAACAGAGGGCTTTTGAGTCCTTCCTCCTATATCTTTTCAACAGATCTTTCTCTGCCTGAGTTAAGTTATTAAACTCTTCTTCATCTGCTGGTTCTTCAAATCCATCTTCAACAAGTTCCCATAAATCTTGTGAGGCAAACAGGGCTCTCATGGTTATTGCCCAATAGTCATAGCTTTTCCCATTAAACTGTGGGAGCTGAATATTAAAAATACCCATGCTAGTGCTGGTGCTGGAGCCAGCCATTCCTTTCATTCTCAGCTATGCTTCAAATATTTGACTTTGTATTTAAAAAACATTGACTGTCTTCAACTTCAACAGCTACACAAAAAACTTTGAGAAATACCTGGATCCTTTTTTGACTGAGTCTTCACTCTGGAGAAGCTGCTGTAGCAAAAAAACCTTCCTTCAGTTTCGTTGACACCTTCAAAGAGCCTGGACAAGCTTTGATACCAGTGTTGGGACTTTTTTGATAAATTCCGAAACAAAATCACTGAACAGAGAGTAATACTCTGTTTTTACCACAGGACGTTTAACACAGGGAAGCATAAAAAAATTGTTTGCTGGAGAACAGAGATTCACACCCATAAAAAAAAATCTTTGTATTCATTAACCAGAACTGCTGTTACAAAAATTATTGTTCCTCTGCCTGAGGGATTACACCAAGAACATTTCAACAAAAAATTACTCTGCCTTCTTTTGAAAAGATTTACATTGCTGTGTGTAAATTTTTCATTTACATTTACTGCTGTAAATAAAAGAAATTCTTACACATCCATTCTTCACATTACATTTCAATCAACAAAAATACATATGCGTTGCTGCATATATTTCCCTCATGCTGCTGCTTTTACATTGCATTTCCCTATTTAACAAAAGTTACATTCGCCCTCTACTCTGGTTTTGTTTCGCACTGCTATGCAGTTCTTCCATTGCATTACAATGCGTATATGACAATGAACAAAAAAAAAATTACATATGTTGTTTGAATTTTGCGGTAAAACATAAAACTTATTCTTGTGAATTTAAAAACATTAAAATTAAAATCTTATACCTAAAATCTACGACCACAGTACATACATATTAATCCATTAATTGTTTTACTGGCGGTCAACAGAACTTTACTTCACGTCACGTAATGTTGCAGCAGGCCTGTGCACAACTTTGGCTTTAATCAACAGACATCATCCATCCTTGCAATCGAACGAATATCGCTTGCCCAAACAAAACGAATGTTACGTCCCGATAAAAAGTTGTTTTGCAAAACGTACTGGGGACATGCGTCGAAAGGTGTACAGTAGCGGAGCCGTTCGGAGGAAAACCACTACCTCAGCAAAAGCGGTCCGATGGAAGACTGATGGTTTTGCTGAATTAAATACGCACAGCAGTTTGAAATTAATATTTCAACAAATGGCAATTCCAGCATTAGTCCTCTATTTCTCTGCACAATTATCATTTTATTTCAACTAAAAATGATGCTACAACTAGTAATAAAAATGAGCATTTTACATAGATATAATCAGCCACCCCACGGATTCATGGATATTGCAAACTCTGCAGAAAGTAGACAACAGAGGACGGCCACATGCTTCAAATCCTAAACCACCAGTCTACAGTGTCAGCCAAACTAAACAAAATTGACCCTATAATAAACCATATATTAGCAATTAAATATCCAGGATTGGGACCGAAGCCCAATGTTCACCATCTGTCTACAATCGCGATTATGAGGTAATTTACATATGAAACTTTCAGTCCAAAAGAGTCGTTTTCTTTGTGATTAGGAAATTTTGCCCATATAAAAATTTCAGCCTAAAATCCCTCATTTTTATCATAGTTATTGTATTGGAGGTTGCATTCCACACCTTTAGATTGAACCGGTAGGGATTCCCATCATAAACGGGGCATGTAGCGCAACGATAGTCTGATAGAGCAGCCTATTGGCCACAGGCTGGTTTGGGTTCAATTCATAGTCTGTCTAATTTTATGATGGTATCAAATCCTTGGCAGGGCCTGAGGCCAAAGCCAAGATGTGGATACCTGTCATGAAAGGTAGAGTAGCCTATGGGCCTGGGGCAGGTCCTGTGTTGAATCCCATTTTCACCTATTCTTGACATGGTACCGGAGGCTAGTTGGTTGGTGGTGGCTATGAGGCCTGAGCTCAGGTCTCGATGCCCTCATGCAAGGTAGGGAAGACTGTAGGCTAGGGGGAGGTCATGACTCATGAGTTCAATTCTTAGCCTGCTCGATTTTGAACATATTATTGAATATTATCAGGTCATGCAAACAGGAAAATTTCAACCTGTAAGACTGAAAGCTTGCATTACTAACCTGTAAGCAAAACTAATTAAAGGCTGCTAGCTTGGGTTTTTCCTTTGTTGTGATTAACAGAGTTCAAAATGAAGATTGACTTGCTTCTTCCATCTAAAACGTCTCTTATACTTGCAATACTAGAGTACTTTTTGAAACAACTATTTGGAGTAATCAGATCCATTTATTTTGATTTACTAGGGCCTAGTTTTAACAACAATACTATAAACTGTACAACCTGGATTATGTACATGACTAAGAGAGGAAATAACTTCATAATCTGTCAATAAGCAATTACAGCTTGAAGATACAACCTGAAAATACTAGTTGGAACCTTCCTTCCAAAATACCATTCTTTTCTTCTGTAGTGTGGCCAGATCCCTTCGATTTAAGCTATATCTAATATAAATTCTGCCTGAAGCAATAATAGCTTTAAGGCAGGGTTGTTAGAAGAGCAGATACTATTCACAAATAGATGAGAGTTTGTGTGCTAGTATAAATTTAATTTTGATCCCTAAACGTGGGACTTATAGCCCACACATCTCACAACATGGATCTTCTATGGAAATGAGAGTTCGTTATTATTCTTGGAATTATGCAAAGATCTTTGTCTTCAGATTTGATTTTAATGCTTCTGTTCTGCGTCCTTTATACTAGAATGAAAGCTCTGTTTTCATCTTTGGGTTTCAACGCTTGGTTTGTTTGGATGACCGAGAATATAAGATTGCTATGTGGGGATGGCAATCCTGCTGCTCAAATGTGCATACATAGCAGTCACTCAACATTACACCTTCTCTTTTATATTCATTCTAGCAATCTAATAGCGCAATATGGTTTTTTCCTTGTCAAGGCTTCACAACTAAGAAATCACAATAAGATGAGTATATGGAACTGTCATCATCATAAGTGGTTGTAGATGTTATTGCCACTAAGGAACAACACCAGCGAGTTAACATAGCATTCATGCCCCCTCACTTGAATGGAAGGCACATTCAACTGATTATATATCTGAAATACATAGTTGACCTTGTTGGTACAGGTGTGTCATACACTTTGCAGTGCTGTAGTTGAGTAAGGAATAAATGCAGAGCTGTAGCAGAGAATAAATGTAGAGCAGTGGTAGAGAATAAATGCAGAGCAGTAGCAGGGAATAATTGTTGAGCTGTGGCAAGGAATAACTTGGTAATAATTGTTGAGCTGTGGCAAGGAATAACTTGGTAGTGGTTTTCAATATGTAGAAATGGAAGAAGAATAAATGGTTTATGGTTTTATTATGCATATTTATTCAGTGCTAGCAGTGCTAGCAATGGAGGAAAACAGTTTGTGTGAGTTTGATCTTATTGTTATGCTACCAAAATTTCTCCAAAATTATGCTAATGCTAAACACTCTTGTTGAGAGCACAAAGACTCTGCATTGTAACCATTTAGTTGCTAAATAATACATTGAGTGTTCTTTATACTATGGGGTGTTTCTCCTGTAAGAGTTTTTCCAGGAAATCGTGTTAAAACTTAATGGTTTCTTGCTTTTATTTGCAACTATTCTGTTTTAAAACTTTTTTTGTACAGTCTTCTCTCATGGATTAGTGAAAAAAGTGTAGTTTACACCTTTGCTTATTTTTCATTTGGAATGAAAGCTTCATCATCTCAAATACAAGGTGTTAGGGACAATATTTTTTGATCTAATCTTTGTTACAGTGGGAGCTTGTGTAGAAGGAAATCCTGTTGTTGGGAAATGGTAAGCACATCTAGATTAGAAATGGAAATGTTTAATGGCACTGGATTTGATTGTGGAAGCTCAAGATGGAGTATTTTCTTGTAGATTGATATCTATGGGTTACATGATTTGGAACCAGACCCACTAGTATGAAAGATGAGAAGTGGGTGGTGTCGGAGAGAAAAGCAAGAAGCCTTCTCAAGCTTTGTTTGGCCAATTTGGTGTTATGGAATGTTTTTGAAGAAAAAATTGCAGTAGTTGTTTGGAAGAAGTCAGGGGATTTGTATTAGGCTAAATCTTTGGTTAATAAACTTTGTATATGGAAAACGTTGTTTGCCTTAACAATGGGTCATGGTGATTCTGTAGCCAAGGACCTGAATGCATTTAGTAGTATTGTGACCTAGTTGATTTTAGTTGGACTGAAGATGGATGAGGAGAATCATTGTATGACCCTTTTGTGTTCTTTGCTAGATTCATCAATTGACATGTTAATTGAATTTAAGTATTAGGGGTTTACGCAGTGCATTATATTAGATATTGTTTTTGGGATTCAACTGTGCTAAGTAAGTCATTAACGTATGACCATTTCCATGAGAGGTAGTCGTAATTGACTAATTTCTCATGATTTTTGAATTGTTCACTTAGCACTCATTGCATCGGGTGATGCTCACAGGGGTGAAGAAGTGGGATTGAAACTAGTGAAATGAATCACATAGCATCAATCGTCACTTCCGGGGCTTGCACCCGGTAACCAGAACTTCCCGGGAGGTCACCCATCCCAGATCTCCTCTGGCTCAAGCGCGCTTAACTGTGGAGTTTTCCCCACAATCAAGCCCACTTAGCTTGCTACCCCATTTGAAGTTAGAGATGGAAGGGTTCTGTTAAATTTAGAAGTACGCTAAATTTGGCAGAGGGACCCACAAGTGAAGCTAAGGCACAATTAGACTTTCTCTTAATTTTGACTTAAGAAAATTCTAATTTTCCTATAGTCAAAAATATTAAATCGATCTTAGTAGTTCGGCATGAGTTAACGACTTGAGCTAATGGGCCAGTTTGATTTTATAAAAAGGGAAGGGCGTAGACTTGGCTAATCAAATCATTATGCACTAGAGACTTGTGTGTTCAGTTCAACGAAGAAGGCTTTCCAGATCAGCTTGCTAGGGCTGAAAGAGAGGCTAAATAGCCTCAACGAATTCTTCAGCCAACGTACATCTTTTCAGGGCCGAGTTAGCCTATAATAGCTGTGTAGATGAGCTTGTAACAACTGCGTAGGCATGGAGGCTGAGTTGGATAAGAGTGTGCAGATCAGTGTGTTGAGGGACAACAAATCGAAAGGGAATTTTTCCCAGTATTTGTAATCTGTTTTCTGAGATTTTTTCTAAGGAGAATAATAATAGAAAACATACGCTGGCAAGTTTTCCCTAGTTGGGGTTTCTTGGGTAAATGATGGCGTATTTTTTTTGTGTGCTTGTGTCTTCATGATTTTATTTTCTGCTGCTATTATTTGTTAGAATACTCGACATATTTAGTAAAAGAGTTTGGAGTTTAGTTTTTGATTTCCACATCTCAGAACTTTTATTAAATTAGCAGTTGGGTATTAGAAAGCTAACATGACCTGGTAATTGCCATTGTAAGCAATGTAAAGATATTGGTGCTTAATAAGGTTATGGCTACTTTATTCTCATAGAAGGTGAGGCTAAAAGCTTTTCAATCTACCAATGAGGCCTTGGTTGCTCATGGAAGATCAAAGAAGAAAGGGAAGCATAGAGAAAAGGGTAGATCCAAATCCCATAGGAGACATAAGTCTCTTGGAAAGTCCAAGGAAAAATGTTGGAATTGTGATAAAGTTGGGCTTTTTAGAAGAGACTAAAAGGAAGAGAAGAAGAATAAGAAGGAAAAGAATGATTCTGATGGTGAGACTAGAAAAATGGAATGAACAAAGTTTGTTCTTCAAGTTAAATACTTCAGAAGACTTGGAATATGTAGATCTCCATTGAGATACAAGAATATACATTAAAATGTATGAATGAGAATATAATAAAAATGAAAGTGAGGGCCTGCTTATATACCCTAGGCCTCTTCATGCAAGGTGATGTCCCATTTAGACATGCCTCTTTAGTAATAATTACTAATTAACTAATTATTATTACAATTATCATTATTATTTATATATATTTTATTCATAGCATTGCCTTCCTCCTCAAAAAGATTTGTCCTCGAAGCTTGCTGATGAAAAGGCTTGATCTCTTTTTCTGTTTCAAATGTCTTCTCATCTCAGGACTGTCATCTTCATTGATATAAGTTGATATGATGCTCTTAGTGATAAGCAAAATTGTTGGACTGAGAATGGATTTTACCAACCTAAATCAATCTTTTGTGGAATCTTACGGTTACTGGATACTTTGTGTGAAATTTTATCACAAAACCGAATTGCACTGACATTAGTAGTCTTCGGAACAAAAGTTTGTTGTTTTTGATCTGAGTGATAGAGATATGCAGTTTGATTGAGTTTTCTACTCTTGTGATTCAGATGTCGATAGGGAGTTCTTGTGGTTTGATTTCCCTTTATCATGTATGTGGCAATATTCTGATTTACTTCAGGTGACAGTATTGTTGAGTTAGTTACAAAACCTTCACTTGGGATGTTCATCATCTACATTGCAACATCTAAGTGTGTCTTTTCTTCAACTGGATTGCCTTCTTCTTGAGATGTGATATTGACTGGATCGATATTTATTCCTCTTTCTTCCATTTGGACTGACGACTTTGACACTTATTTCGTGATAAGTTCTTCTAACTTGTCTTTTAGCGACTTTTTGTCACTTTAAGCTTCTTCATTTGCATAAGAAGGTTTTGATTGTGATTCCTTAGACGTGAAAGTTCTTTGTTTTCTGAATTGTTGACTTTAGCCTTAATATCCTTCTCTTCATCTTTTAAAATTTTGATTTGTTCTAATAAATTTTTATTAAGGTTCTTTAAATGTAAATTTCCTCTTCTTGTTCGGATAGGTGCTTCTTGAGTTCCTTCTTTGTGACCTTAGTCTTCTTGACTTGTGCAATTAATTTTTCAACGTGGTCCTTGAGGCAAGAAATTTCTTCGTCCTTTTCCATTACTTCTTTGTAATGCATATCCGCAAGATCTTCATATTCCTGTTGTAACGCTTTCTTGTTTTGCCGAAGTTTGGTTATTTTGTCTTTCTCTTGATCTTCCAACTGCACTTTCTCGATACACTGGATTACATCTTTTTGTAGCAGTGATGATGAGTGTTCCACTTGCAATTTGAATTCCGTTTTCTTTGTTTCCCTATTAAAATCTGCATGTTGTCGCTTAAATATTGCCATTAATTGTTCTATATCTCTTGCGATTGATTGTTTTTGTGCATCACTTAGAGATTCGACTAAGGTAAAAGTTTTGTAACATTTTTTGCAAACCACATTTTGATTTCGGAATGACTCTTGACAATTAGAATATCCCTCTGAACAAAACGGACATTTTGAAAAAAACCCACTACTTCTTGTGGATGCCATCTTTCTGTTTTTCTTCACTTTTGTCTTTTTAGTGAGTATTTAGCCACATGAATTTTTAGTCACCCTAATAATAACCCTTCAAAACTTTAATAATAAATCTTTAATAATTCTTTCTTCTTTAAAATGCTTCAATTTAATTTTCACCTTTTATTTTTAGTAATACTTGCCCTTTTATTTCCTAATATTAAATTTTACTCAAAGACTTTATAATTAAGCTCAATACTCTTATCTCTTTTAGTGGAACCTTTCCTCATATTTCAAAAAAGGATCCTTTGTTTAATTATAATAATTATTTCGTCCCTTTATATATATATACGACTTTCGACCTTTTTAGTAGCTTAAACTTTCAATTAAACCTTGAATTAAACATGCATAAAAGGTCACAAAAAGAGTCATGGCCCTTCTCTTCTCATGGAACGATTCGAATAGGCGGTCAATATCCATTGCACAAACAGAGGAGAGACAATGACAAAATGTGTAAACATGATGGCAGCCACATGATGGCGTTTTGGATTGCTGGTGGCAACAACGAAAGGCTCAAGGAAGAAGTAATGGTGGATGGAAGGCTGAAAGATGACAGACAAATGACTACGACTTGCACTGAGTGTTTGGCCTGCTGTTGAACAACTGCAATGGAGTAGGGTGGGTGACAAGAAATGCAAGGGCCGAGTGTGCATGACGAAACGCGACTGGCAGATGGGGGAGGTAGAGCGGTAGTGTTTGGATGCTATGGTTATCCGAACTCAGCGGATAAGGCGGCGGTGGCGTGGAAGACTCAATGTGTTGTCTGATCCAGGTGGATATTGGTGGCCACCTGCCAATTCCACTTGGACCCACACCATTGTTTCATTTAGTTTTTCTGTTTCCTTAATTGTAGCATAGTTTACTATTTTTAGCAGTTTTTCGGGTCCTGAACTTCCGGAGCCGTTTTGAGGCCCTAAACGACGGTTTTTTGGGAAAATTGGGAGCAACATGGGTCCATGGACCATGTTTCTCTTCCCAAAGTTGTAGTCCTCAGATAGATCTTTCTAATGAGGTATTGTGCGTGTCAAAAAAAGATCGTATGCCAAAGTTACGACCCCGGGAAGTTGATGTACCAATTTACTCAAAACGGGGCCCATAGTTTGGCGCTTCATCTCCTAGGGTTAGGTTTTTGGATGTTTAGGGTTTTCCATTGTTTCTCAACAATAAATAGGCCTTCGAGCCTCATTGTAATATAGTTCAGAGACATGTAGCCACCACATCTCTCGTCAGAGATAAGCTACCATCGCTCGAGCTAGTTTATTTCCATTTTTGTTTGTAAGCATATTTTAGTATTTTACATTAGTGAAATGAAGTATTATTTCTGTTGAATCTCTATATTTATGCTTATCTCTATAATTTGTTGTGTTCCTGTAATCCGGATCAGTGGTATCAGAGCGGTTTGCTCTTTCTTTGTTTTTCTTTGCATGTCCCTAATGAGGTCAGGATATAAGGAGTTAGGGCTTGAACTGGTCAAACCTTTGCAAGACCAGCCTCGCAAATCCCGACGGCCTCCCATGGTGGATGAAAAGAAATATGAGGAGGCAGGAGATCCTATCAAAATCTTGCTCGAAGAAGCCCTCGAGTGACAAACGAATGCGATGATGGACAACTTTGCCTAGATCCTTCAACGGCTACCCAGGGGTGACACATCTACTTCTAGCAGCTACTCTGGAAGCACCACACCCTTTAAGGCACCAGTTAACTTTGACATTCCCATATTTGAGGGTCAGATAGATGCAGATGCTGTAGATAAATGGTTAAATCTGCTAGAAGGATATTTTTTTGTTCATGATTTTTCCGTCCGGGAAAAGATTACTTTCGCTCTTCTCAAAGTCGCCCCCCATGTCAAGGACTGGTGGGAAACCTACTGCGAGCAAAAGGATGAAAGTACGGCCTCACTTTTTTCAGCCGCACCCACTTGGAATTCATTCCAGAATGCCATCAAGGAGTAGTATTACCTTGTCAAAAGCTATGAGGATAAATACATAAGGTGGACCACGCTGTGGCAGGGCAGGGACCAAGACCTGCCGGAGTTTATCAATATTTTTCATACCCTTCGCACAAAGTTGGGTATCAAGGATTCCGAGCTGCATTTGGTACTCAAATACCGCAGCTGCCTACACGGGTACATACAGGAAGAGATGGAGTTCCTGGACATCTCCTTGCTTGACATGGTGTACCGAGACACTGTCAAGATCGAGCAGAAGTTTAAACAGAAGAAGCGAGACTTTGGATCTACAAATTCGAAGCAAGGGAAAGGTGCCCCCAAACCATTGAAAAAAGGACAAAGCCAAGACAGGGTGGCCCGAGACAACCTGCCAAAGCCACAAGCAAAGGACAACACCGTGAAGCCGAAGAAGGACACGAGAAAGTGGTGTGAGTTCCATAAGAGCTCCACTCACAACACGAGTGTCGGGCCAAGGAATCACTGGTGGCTGAGCTAAAGTTTTCGGAATCAAATGCATGTTCAGACTCTGAGTCAAAACTCGATAATGGGAATGACAAAGGGAAGCAGATTATCGATGTGGAATCCAATGCCACCGTTGCTACCACAAAGATCCATAAGGAGGAACCCGAAGATCTAGAGGAGGAGGAGTGCCTCTTCCACTCCCCGATGTGGGTAAAGGGCTCCCTGCTACAGTTCATTGTTGATAGCGGGAGCCAAAAGAACCTCATTTCGGCAGAGGTAGTGAAGCGGTTGGGCTTACCAACCACAGCACATCCACAACCGTACACCATCTGGTGGCTTCACCAAGGACGAGATCTTTGCGTGAGCCAGCAGTGTCGCCTTCCATACAACATGAAGCCCTTCACGGATGAGGTATTGTGTGATGTTGCTCCCCTTGATGTTTGTGATGTATTATTAAGCCAACCATACTTGTGGAAGCGACATGTTGTGTATGAGTCAAGGCCTCATGCTGTTATTGTTACTTTGGGAAATAAGTTGTACATGATACCGGAGGTAGCACCGCCTACCACCATCTCTTTGGTTACTGCAAAACAATGCAGTAAGCTCATTTCCAAAACTGAGAAATTTGTTTTCCTAATGATACACCCTTAAGGAAAGAAGAAGACGGTGGCCACGACCTCTAGATAGGGCCCCTCTGCACGACAACTACAGATGGACAAGGTCGTGGAGGAGTATGAGGACATCTTCACCTCCCCCGCAGGGGTTCCTCTGCACTGTCAAGTCAAGCACTCCATCGATCTGACCCCAGGTGTGTCGCTGCCCAATGGACCAATCTATCGGTGCTCCGTTCTAGAGAACGATGAAATCAAGAGGTAGATTCAGCAGCTGCTGCAGAAAGGTCACATTCGACCGAGTTCATCATCCTGTGGAAGCCCGATCGTGTTGGTACAGAAGAAGGATGAGACTTGGAGACTCTGTATTGACTATCAGGCGCTAAACAAGATCATGGTCTAGAATAGGTGCCCGATCCCACGAATTGATGACCTTCTGGACCAACTGAAGGAGGCAAAATATTTCAGCAATCGATTTGAAGTCAGGATATCACCAGGTACTAATTGAACCCTTCGATGTGTGGAAGACTGCCTTCAAAGCCAAGGAGGGCCTTTTCGAATGGTTGGTTATGCCTTTCAGGTTGACGAATGCTCCTGCAACCTTCATGAGGCTAATGGATGACATCTTGTGGCCATTCACCAACTCATTTATAGTGTTATACTTGGATGACATCCTCATCTTCAGCTAGAGTTGGGAAGAGCACCTCCACCACATCTGACAGGTTCTCCAAACATTGCGACAACACAAGTTATGTGCCAATTTAGAGAAGTGCACTTTTGGCATGACCCAAGTTCAATATCTAGGATACATTATTGATGAAAAGGGCATGCATGTGGATCCAGCCAAGATCTAAGTCATTCGGGATTGGCCATCTCCAACCACTCCGACAGAGCTCCGCAGCTTTCTGGGTCTTGCCAACTTCTACCGCAGGTTCGTGTTGGGATTTTCTCATATCACTTGGCCCTTGAGTCAAGTCACCAAGGGAGAAGCAAAAGAAAAATTCTTTTGGTCTGAATCTCAACAGAAGGCATTCACATAGTTGAAACATTGCCTCTTCTCGGCACCAGTGCTCACATTACCAGACTTGCAACAACCATTTGAGATCAAGACAAATGCCTCTAATTATGCTATTGGGGTAGTCCTTACTCAGCACGGGCATCCAGTGGCATATCCCAGTGAGACACTTTCAGACACAGTCCGGAAGTATCCCATTTATGTCAAAGAGATGTATTCCATTGTACAGGCCTGCCGACAATGGAAGCATTACATTTTGGGGAAGGAAACAGTCATCCACATAGACCACCGGCCCCTGCAGTTCATACAGACGCAAGGGAAGTTGCATAATGATCGCCATCATAAGTGGTCAACATACCTGCAACAGTTCCATTTGAATATCAAGTATAAGAAGGGAAGCACCAATAATGTTGCAGATTGCCTCAGCCGACCATTGATCATGGCATTAACCACCATGCTCAACTCTTGTGGGCACAAGACTTCTGATTGGCCACTTCTCTACAAAAGCGACCTAGAATTCAGCCACACATAAGAGACACTCTTGGAGGGTCAGCATATTCCATATTTTCACCTCCAGGATGCCTTGTTATGCCACCTGGGTCACCTTTGTGTTCCTTCAAGCGAACGTGCCAAGATGATTTGGGAAGCACACTACAGTCGAGCTGTTGTGCATTTCGGGGTCGAGAAAACAGTGGCGGTACTGTAGAAGTATTTCTATTGGCTGAATCTTCAACAGGATGTCGGGAAGTATATCAAATCCTGCACTGCTTGCACCATTGCCAAACTGACCATCAAGAAGCAAGGCCTCTATACTCCGTTGCCTACCCCTAGCCGACCTTGGGAATCCATCTCCATGGATTACATGTCGGGCCTTCCTTCTACTAAGCATGGAAACGACTGTGTTTTTGTGGTCATCGATAGGTTCTCAAAGATGGCCATTATGGCGGCCTACAAGAAGAATATCACAGCAAAAGCCACTGCTAAACTCTTCTTTCAACGAGTGTGGGTACACTTTGGGATCCCACACTCTATCATCTCAGATCGAGATAGCAGGTTCCTCAGTACATTCTTGTCCAGTCTCTGGTCAATGCTAGACACCAAACTCACTAAGTCCACAGCCTTCCATCCCCAAACTAATGGCTAGACAAAGGTTGTCAACAGGATGATCGTACACATTTTGTGCATGCACAACTCAAAGCATCCACGCACAAGGGATGACAACCTCCCCTATGTTCAGCACAGCTATAACCGGGCTCTCCATAGCTCGACTGGCCACAGTCATTTTTAGGTGGGCTTGGGATTCCAGCCACTATGTCCCATTGATGTGGCCATACCATTTGCAACTATTTAGGTAGATTCGGCTCATGTCCAGTCTAAAACAGATAAGGCAAACAACTTCATTGAGTACATCCAACATATCCACCAGTAGGTCCATGACATTCTAGAGAAATCAAATGCCAAGTACAAGCAGCGACATGATCAACATCGGGTGCCACACAAGTTTCAGGTGGGCAACAAAGTTTGGTTGCATTTGCAAAAGGAACACCTTACCGGAGCCTATCGAAATCTCAGACTACTCTGATACGGTCCTTACACCATTACCAAGGTTGTGGGAGACAATTCATTTGAGCTCAGCATTCCCCCATTCCTTGGCCTGCACCCAGTATTCAATGTTGACCACCTTCGTCCATACTTTCCACCATTACTAGACACATCCGACATTGCAGAACAACTCACACCAATAGAGTTAAATATAGATTGCATGGAACAAGCTGCAACTGATCGGATCATGGACACACAGATCAAGCACACTCGCCAATAGAAGATCCAACTGTATCGAGTTGTCAAAGTATGACAACTCCTTCACCAGGGCAAGTGGCTCACCAGGGACCAGGTTCAGCAGAAGTTTCCTCATCTCATGGAGGAACTCAACGCAATGGGGACCATTGCTTCCTAAGGGGGGAGGAATAATCCAAGTGGATATTGGTGGCCACCCACCAATTCCACTTGGACCCACACCATTGTTTCTTTCAGTTTTTTAGTTTCCTTAATTGTAGCATAATTTACTATTTTTAGCAATTTTTTGGGTCCTGAACTTCCGGAGCCGTTTTGAGGTCTTAAACGACATTTTTTGTGAAAACTAGGAGCAACATGGGTCCATGGACCAATGTTTCTTGTTTCAAAGTTGTAGTCCTTGGATAGATCTTTCTAATGAGGTATTGTGCGTGTCAAACGGAGATCGTATGCCAAAGTTACGACCCCGAGAAGTTGATGTACCAATTTACCCAAAACGGGGCCCATAGTTTGGTCCTTCATCTCCTAGGGTTAGGTTTTTGGATGTTTAGGTTTTCCATTGTTTCTCAACAATAAATAGGCCTTCGAGCCTCATTGTAAGACAGTTCAGAGGCATATAGCCACCACATCTCTCCTTAGAGATAAGATACCATCACTCGAGCTAGTTTATTTCCATTTCTGTTTGTAAGCATATTTCAGTATTTTACATTAATGAAATGAAGTATTATTTTTGCTGCATCTCTGTATTTATGGTTCTCTGTAACTTGTTGCATTCCTGTTTAAATTTGGATCATTGTCGCAACAGTGGTTGGTTGTTTGGATAATGTTGCAGGTGGGACGTGGCTGTTGTTGTGGGAGCAATGGCTAGTGAATGTTGCGGTTGATGGAAAAACTTGAAAGTGGAGGAGGCTATTGTGGTTGGGACAATAGTGGCCACGTTAGTGTTGAGATCTACGAGCTATCACCATACAGGGTTGAGTGGCATTCGACAGATATGGCAACTGCCAGGCGGATGGTTGGGCGGCAACGTTAGTGTTGAGATCTATGGGCTATCACCATACAGGGTTGAGTGGCATTCGACAGATATGGCAGCTGCTAGGAGGATGGTTGGGCGGTGGTGCTATTGGGCGTCAACGATAGAGCAGGGAGTTGTGCAGCCCAACAATGATGTTCCCCCTTTTTCCCTTTTTTATTTTTTTTGTAAAAATATATACTCTTTTTTTTCTTTCTAATATATATATATATATATATATATATCTTTTTTTTAATTGTTTTTTAATATTTAATTTCTTTTTTTTCCTTTATTTTATTATATATTTTTTTTGTAAATGTTTTTAGATTTTTGTTTTTAACTTTCCTTTTTTCCCTCATTTTTTAAATTTTTATTTATTTATTTATTTTTGATATATATATATATATATATATATATATATTAAAATTATCTTTTTCTTTTTTGTTAAATGGCCAAAGGCCTAAATGGCGATATGGAGAAACTCCAAATTCTTGTAGCGAAACGCTTCAATAGCAACAATGTTGACGAAT
This sequence comes from Pinus tabuliformis, assembly GCA_031772625.1. NCBI lineage: Eukaryota > Viridiplantae > Streptophyta > Pinopsida > Pinales > Pinaceae > Pinus > Pinus tabuliformis. The sequence continues at coordinate 2,068,491,131 of CM062818.1, read as the reverse complement.
TTGACAGTCAAAGACCTAGATCGAAGAACACAACTCTGTGCAGCGGTTGAGCGGCTAGAGGATCAAACAACTCTGATACCAAATGGAACGAACAAAGTTCGTTCTTCAAGTTAAATACTCCAGAAGACTTGGAATATGTAGATCTCCATTGAGATACAATAATATGTATTAAAATGTATGAATGAGAATGTGATACAATCATACAAATGAAAGTGAGGGCCTACTTATATACCGTAGGCAGGTACCTCTTCATGGAAGGTGATGTCCCATTTAGACATGCCTCTTCAATACTAATTACTAATTAACTAATCATTATTACAATTATCATTATTATTTATATTTATATTATTTATAATTTTTTTTATTCATAACAAAAAACTTCTCAAGAGGATGGTGGAGATGCCTTCATTGCAGCTTTGGCAACCCGTACAGGCTAGAGTGCATGACTGATAGACTCAAGAGCTTCCTTCCATATGACTTCCATCGACATTGGTTTTTGGTGTATGAGAAACATGATGGTGGGATGGTATACCTTGGTAATGATCCTCCTCTCAACGTAATTGATTGTGGTAGAGTCTTTATTAGATTCCTTGATTGTAGAGTAAAGTGGATTAGTGGAGTTTTGCATATTCCTAGTCTAGCACAAAACTTACTATCAGTGAGCACACTTAATGATGCAGGTGTGTAGATGTTTTTCTTTGACAAACAGTGTAAGATGCGCCAAGTAGCTATGGTACTCATTAAGGGTGTTCATGTGCAAACTTTGTTCCATGTTGATGCATGCACTATTGAGTGAAATAGTTCTTCAAGTTTTGTAGCAGAAAGATCTATAGGATCTACAAATTCACAATTGAAACCTCGTAAAAAATCTCTTGCTACAGAAGAAAGTTACTTGTAGTGAAGAAAATGCTATGAAAATGAAGATTGGGACATGTAGTTGAGAAGGGTCTATAGGCCTTGAAAAACAAAAATCTTGTTGATGGATTCAATGATTGTACTCTTGAATTTGATTTTTGCGAGCATTGCATATATAGAAAATAAAACAATGTTCAATTTTTGTTAAAATAAATATTAGTTTGTAATGGTCAGTTAAATATTAGACTTAGGCATTAATAAAGTCAGTTCAACTTCATGCCATTTTATGCTTTTATGTCTTATTTTGAGTTTTCTCCACTCGTCCTTGAATGATAGGAGAGATGGTTCTAGTGGACCAGGGTAGCCTCTTACCATAGGATCCATAGACTAGAGATCCAATCATCTTCGACATCTTTCTCTTGGATCATCTTTCCATTATTTGGAGATGGGCTTGTAGGTTTTTAGATTAGAATTCTATTTTACTTCCTGCTTCTTGCTTTTATATAGGAGCCGCTTTAGCGCTCTTGCTTTGTGCAGACATCATTGTACCTACAATAGTCCCATTGACATACTTCAGTGGTCATTTGTTGGACATCAATACATTTATCTTATCTTATCTTATTTTACTTTATTGTGTTTCTCGGCCTATCCCACATTTATAATGTGGATTGACTCAACTTGCTTGCAATCCTATATAAGAAATCTTTGCCTTTCTCATTGAATAATACAATACAAAGAACTCTTTTAGGTTTTCTTGGTTTATTTATGTGCTAAATTTCCATAATACGGTATCACAGCTCAATTAGATCCACAGAGTTTGTGAGAGTGTGAAGACCTTGGAACTACTTCCACTAGAGATAGATCAAGGGATTGCTAGTGTAGCACATTGAAGAGCTAAAGTGTTTCATTGGAACCATGTATTGTTTTGTCTTTTCAATTATGAAGCAATGCCAATTTATTTATTTATTTATTTTTTTTTTATTTTTTTTTTTAAATTGAAAGTTCATTTCAGTCACCATATACCGGTTTCCAGCTGCCATTCCCAGCTATTGTATAGAACAATCATTAGTACAATTGTATAGAATCTGTATAATAGTACGAAATCATATGGATTATGTATAGAATTGCTTGAAAAGAGCTATAAAAATTAATTTAGAACCCAGATTAGTTTTATTTCTCAGTTTTCTTGATAGTATAGATGAATTAGAAGCAGATTAAAGTTGTTTTTTCCCTATATTGTTGCTCAGATTTGCAGATCTGGAAGATCTGTATGCTGATTTGTTATTTTTTCCACAGATTTAAGGAGAAATTGATTGTTCTGGTGCTATTTATAAGCAGATTTGAGTGATTTTAAGCTGCTGGTGAGAAGATTTGCCTAGATCTGTGTTTTTCAGGTGGTTGAGAGCAAATCTAAGTCTTATTGGGCTAGTGGTGAGCAGATTTGCTTGGTTCTACTATTTTTGGGTCATTTGTGGGGAGAATTATTATAAATATGCAAATTTTCATCATATTTCTCTATTCTTGAGTTCTTTTTAACCTCCACTTGTGGCATCTTTACCCAACATTATGCTGGAAGGGAGTTAGAGATTCACATGCCAGAACTACAACACATGGAAGTAGGGGATGTGGACCATTTTTTAGTACAAGTGCTTGGCAGATATTGTCCTTGGTAAAGTTATTCGGTTTACAGTTGCATGTAAAGAAAGGGATGAGTTTGATGAGAAAGACTTAGTAGTTGTGATACTGATTAAGTTGTCTCTGACAGATGAGATGCTTCTAGAGGTCCATGTAACCCACCAAAAGTGGGTACCCCTAAGAGAACCTTACTCCTAATCATCTTCTTCTAGTTGGCAGCCAGCAGCCCTTGACAACCACCTTGTAGCTGATTTGATGTGCCATTTTTATCTCCACCACCTGCACCAACCATATGTTTCCTCACCCATTTGTCAAGATCACATGTTAGAAGGTAGCAAATCTGATCCAAAAGGTACGTTATTCATTATGCAAATGGGTGCTTATGCTTGTTTTTCATTTGGGCATTTGGCGTGGATTATTGAGTGACTTGGAAAAGGGAGGGGTTTCGACCAAGGTTTTGTTCCCTCACCTTAAATAGGGGTTTAATCTTCGATCCTCGTCTAGTGTGACCTTCCCTAATGGCCCATGGTTTTAGGAAGAACACTACTTGGGAAACCCTGATTGAGATAGTGTGGTCCTTGTTACCCACCATCTGTGGGGAATATGCATAGGAGAAATATTTTTCTCCTAAATAGTCCTCGGCTGATAGCCAGCAGCCCCTTGCAGCCACTAGATAGCTCGATGTTCCCTTATCGTTGCCACTTAAGCTAGGTCCCTCGCCCATCTATTATGATCGTATGTTTAAAAGTGGGCCTCTCGAACTCGAAGTTATGGTTTTTCATTAGTATAGTTAAGTAAATTTCCTTACTTATCGTTGACACTTTTGGGCATGGATTGGTGCGGGGATTCGACGGAAAGAGTGTGCTAGGTCTATACTCTTGTCTCCTACACTCAATTTGGTGGTTACCCTTGTACCCTAGTCCCATGGGATCTCCTTTACTGGCCATTAGATTTAGGGTTGGCATTACATGGGAAATCTTGATTTTGGTTGCGTGGTCCTATTGGAATTTCTAAGTCTAACCCATTAGAAACCCTTCATGTACTTTCTAATTTATTTCTGCCTACTTGTTCTAATTAATTAACAAGTCATTTAGCATGTAAATACTGAAAATAAATACAAGTACATGCTCAACACATTACAGATCATCATCTGAAGGAAACAAAACAAGCACACAAGTGACATCATTGTTTTTGGACTAATGTCCCCGGAAAAACCCAATGCGGGAAAACCGGTGCAACTATCTAAGGGTTTGTATTATTAAGTAGTTTCAAAGTACAATCTTGGTGCCAAAACTGGCTCACCCAACAGAGAATAATTTCGGGAGTAGTACCTCTCAGTCAGAGACAGATGTTTTGACTAAAACCCCGGATAAACACTCCGACAACTCCCAACACCAATCTGCCCCACGAAAACCCTAGCATCAACCTCTAGTGACTGTTTCAGGCCTTTCTGGCCCAATGTCTACCCAATGTCACCCTAGCTCGCCCTGCGTCAGCCTCTGGAGGCACTGTGTCAGCCCTTAGAGCCTCTGCGTCACCCACGCTGGCTCTCTGAGGCACTGCGCAACTCCTGGTTGCCTCTGTGTGAGCCCTGGCTGGCTCTGCATGAACCTTTGGTTGGTTCTACGTCCCTCTCTCCCCGATTCTGCGTTGATCCTCCCGGTACTATCTCTGCCTCTCTGCTTCTGTATTCACTACCCCTCAGCTTCAACTCTGATCACTCCTTCGATTTTCTCAGCAAACCCTACCCCAAAAAATCGAATTCTTGATCAACTTGATGTATTCTCCAAGTGACCCTCAAGCCTCCTCTTATACTTTTCTCATTGACATATCAACGGCTGAGATTAAGTCCCTAATCAATGGCTAAGATTAGGTCTAGCTTGATCCATGACTTTTGGACCATTCTAACACAGTTTTATATTAATTCACATTAATATATTATTTTCCCTAAGTTTAGACTTAGGTACTCCATTAAAAATATTAATTATTTTAATATCTCCCAAATTGTTTAGAATCTGCCCAAACCCTTTTTGGGTATTGGAGATCTCATGTGCCTTAGCCTCTCCACCAATTTTCATGGCTAGATCACATTCGATGCTACCCCAAATCAACACTCCCTGTTAGCGAGGACTGTGCTCTAGTAATACTCCTCATTGAGTATCACCCTGATCATCCAGCATCAGTCCCTATGCTGATGCTAAGCCTCCCTGCCCAACATCCTCTGCACTGTTGCATCCTATACTACTGCCCATGGCTCTTCTACTGCCACTGCTGCATCTATATGGCAACTCCCTTTGCATCCGTGCTACTGCCCATGGCCCTGCCACTTCCATTGCTGCATCTGCACTGAAATTCCTCTCATCATGCTGCATTGTGCCACCCATAGCAGTGCCACCCATAATTGCTGCACTGCAACTCAGTTACTGAGAAGTAAGTAACTGATCTCCCAAATCTGACATCTCTGTCAAGCTAGAGATACCCACGATGCTGAAACTCCCTCTGTCACTGACAAGTGCTCCCTCTCTGACCTCTGCACTATTGTACTACTCCATGCATCTCACACCGTTGCACACCTCTCTGTGCCATCGTGCACTGGTGCAACACTCCCGTGCTTCTCGCACTACTGTCTCACGGTGTCCTAGGAATCCTGCACTATAGCTCCCTCTGTTGCTCCATCTGCATCCGTCTCTACTGACATCCACCAGTACTGCTACTCCTCTTCGGGGCTCCCGTAGAAAGGTCTAATCCAAGAGGCTAGGTACCTCGAGGATCTTGCCCCTCATCGCCTGTAGTATGTCTGACTACAACTTGATGGTTCCCCACTTCTGCTCAAGTGGCATGTGTGCACTCATGGCACAATCATCATTTGTCTCCACTTCCTTCTCTACCCTTGCTGGTGCAGCCTTGGTCTCGGAGGCCTCTCCCTTGCTCTTCTTCCTTGGACACTGGGTCGCATAATGACCTAGCTCCCCATAGTGGAAGCATTTGACCTTGGAGAGGTCCTTCTTCTTCTGTTTCTCCTGCTTTCCCTCAGATGCTAGGGCAGCATCCACCTCCTCCTCCTTCTTGATTCTGATCCCCTTGCCGCTGCTTCCCACCTTGCTCAGCCTTCTGATCTCTTCTTGGTGAAGAGCCACCCACATTTCCTCCCAATCTGGAAGGGTTGCCCTACCCAGTATGCTCTAAAAAAACACCTCCCAGTTTTCTGAGACTACATTCAGGGCTATTCTCACCATCAACTCTTGATTCAATGTGGCCCCTATGGAAGTCAGCTGATCCTGAATATCCTTCAATCAACTGAGGAAGGGGTTGATCTATTCTCCCTTTTGCATTTGGTATGACCGCAGTTGACTTTCTAGTAACATCCTTCTCTGCACAGAAGTATGCTGGTACAATTTCTTTAGGGCCTCCCACATCTCATTTGTTGTGTCCTTTTCGGCAATATGTAGTACTACATGGTCCTTGACCCTGTCAAGAATGATGCTCTTGGCCCTTGCCATTGCCTCCTCATACTTGTTGTTATTAGCTAGGTCAACTAGGATAGCTATTGTCCTTAAGGCGAAGTGCTTGACACGATTCTTGTCTAGAACAGATAGGATTCTGGCCTTCCAGACTACGAAGTTTGAGGCTCCATCCAGTCTATCCTGGTCTCTTACCCCGTTAACTGCCATCTCGCTACTCCTTTACTTCCCTCCTGGAAGTTCTTGGTGTGACTCGCTCTAAGCCTCGATTTCCTTCCTAGAAACCCTTCTGTCAATGTCGAGATGCCCCCACTCCAATCGTAAGTGCAGCTGCACCACTGATCTAGGTTTCTTGGCTAGAAATCCTCAGTAGCAACTCCCTCCTCCTTGGCCTTTCCTTGTTAGGTATTGTTTTGACTACAGTACCCCACCAGCTCCACTCTGCAACTTACCCATAGCCCCCTAAACCCCTGCAAACTGAAGGTTAGAGCTCCTAGGCTCTGCGCAATCATGCACTGGCTGAAATGCTCCCCTAGCCAACTGCGTCAACCCTCCTAGTCTCCTGTTGGTTCTGCGTGAGCCTTTTCTTCCCTCCTCGGTCTCTGTGCTGGCCTCTTCCTGGATCAATCTTGATGACGCAGGCACTACGTCACCCCTTCCTTGCTGCTACTCTGTTAGGAACAACTTCTGTCACTCGGGACAACTGTTTTCTACTAATGCTGCTCTACTCGACTGATGTCCTCAGTTCTCTTGTGATCTGAAACCTGGCTCTGATACCATGTTGGAATTTCTAAGTCTAACCCGTTAGAAACCCTTCATGTACATTATGATTTATTTCTGCCTACTTGTTTTGATTAATTAACAAGTTATTTACCATGTAAATATTGAAAATAAATACAAGTACATGCTCAAAACATTACATATCATCAATTGCAGGAAACAAAACAAGCACACAAGTGACATCGTTGTTTTTGGACCAATGTCCTCGGAAAAACCCAATGCGGGAAAACCAATGCAACTATCTGAGGGTTGGTATTGTTAACCAGTTTTAGAATACAATCTGGGTGCCAAAACCGGCTCACCCAATAGAGAATAATCTCGACAGTAGTACCTCTCAGTCGGAGATAGATGTTCCAGCTGAAACCTTGGATAAACACTCCAACAACTCCCAACTCCAATCTACCCCACGAAAACCCTAGTGTCAGCCTCTAGGGACTTCGTCAAGCCTTTCTGGCCCAACGTCACCCTAGCTCGCCCTGGGTCAGCCTCTGGAGGCACTACATCAGCCCTTAGAGCCTCTACGTCACCCATGCTGGCTCTCTGAGGCACTGCACAACTCCTGGTTGCCTCTGCGTGAGCCCTGGTTGGCTCTGCATGAACCTCTAGCTGGTTCTGCGTCCCTCTCTCCCGACTTCTGCACTGATCCTCCCAGTACTATCTCTGCCTCTCTGCTTCCGTATTTACTACCCCTCAGCTGCAACTCTGATCACTACTTTGATTTCCCCAGCAAACGCTGCCCCAGAAAATCGAATTATTGATCAAATCAGTGTATTCTCCAAATGATCCTTAAGCCTCCTCTTATATTTTTCTCGTTAACAAATCAACGGTTGAGATTAAGTCCTTAATCAACGGCTAAGATTAGATCTGGCTTGATTCATGACTTTTGGACCATTCTAACAAAGTTTTATATTAATTCACATTAATATTTTATTTTCCCTAAGTTTAGACTTAGGGACTTAGGGGCTCCATTAAAAATATTAATTATTTTAATATCTCCCAAACTATTTAGAATCTGCCCAAACCCTTTCTATGTATTGGAGATCTCATGTGCCTTAGCCTCTCCACCAATTTTCGTGGCTAGAGCACATCCGATGCTACCCCAAATCAACAGGTCCCACTTCCTGACACCATATACATCATTCCCTTCCGCTTATTCTAACCCCATTCATCATTTTTCCCATTCGGGTCCACATACGTCCACTAGGTCCACATAGGGTTAGCCTCCCCCTCCCCTTGTCCACACCTTGGGTCGGGCCTGGAACAATTCCCAAGAGGTTGATGCAGCTAAAAAGAAAAGAAAACACATAATTTTTCTTCTCAAAAGGAAATGTACCACAAAATGCAGAAGATGGTTGGTACATACATATTTAGCACGTGGGCAAAAGCCAAACATGAGCTCTACCCCTTATTTATGGCCATCACCTTGGTTCCTATGGGCCCTAGATGAACCCCCTCCACATTAAGGAACCCTTGATTGTCCCAACCCCTAGTGGGCAATGGAATTCCCCACCTTAAAAGGGGTACCTACTGCTATATCCTACACATCATGCTCTCATCCCCTGGAGCCCCGAGCAGCTATAAAGAAAAATCAATCAAAGGCAAAAGGCATATGAAGAAGGGTGGAAAAACAAAGGTTAGGGTAACTCATGTACCATGATTTGCTCCCTCCTACACTCATATACCCAAGTGTGGGCTTCCCTCATTATAACTACCCTTGTAACATGACATGTGGCTTGAATCCTTCCCCTGATCCCTACTTCATTCCATCACTATATCCCAGGCCACCTACCATTGGATGGATGTACCATGGACATGTCACCCCCTTGAGAAGCTAAAACCACCTAATAGGGTCCTTGGTTAACCCCCTTATTGAGCTTGGAGACACTTGTACATGCCAAAGCCTACTATGGAAGGGTATGCCATGATGAAGTGTCCATTTGATTCCATGATTTGTAAGCTCTTTTACTCGATTACTCTAATGATTTGTTGTATTGGAGGGCAAGGGGATTATATGTAGGATTGTAGGTGGGTCTCCATTTTGGGTTTGGTCTCCCTATATGGGGTCCAAGCCCTCCAGAGGGCCACATTGTCACTTTTTGGGTGAGCGTTGAGAGCCATGGGCCTCCACCATAGCAGAGAACACTTCATGGATCCCAAACACTATAACGAACACAGTTCATATACTACAATAATCATCAAAATACTTCGAAGACAAAGACATTCATTGTAGGACAAGTAATGTATATTGAATATTATAAAATAATTGATGAGATGATTACAATGAGGGTGAGGGCCTGCTTATATATCCTAGGCAGTACCGCTTCACAACAATTATGTGTGAAAATTTGGAAAAACCTGAATCCTATTGCAACAACTGATGTTAATTCAATTAAACAATTTACTTGCTGTGTGTTACGACAAATATCGAATTAAATACACTACAACCTTCACAAAATAAATATTGCAAAAGAAATAAAAATGCTGGAAGAATAGATGCACACACACACACAAATACATAGTTATTTTTGGACTAAGTCCTCGGAAAAACCCAACTCAGGAAAACCGATGCAGCAACTGAGGGTTTTAATATTATGCAGTAGTAAATATGAGTACAAGACTATGGATGCTCCAATCTAGCAATCCATACAAAGAAATGACTGACAATAAATCTAATGAGAAAAATCTCACTCCCACGGGCGATCCGACACTGACCTTAGCTCAAGTTTAGCTGCTCTTTGCTGCCTCTACGCAGTCACTGCATCAGCCTACACAGTACTGCATCTCCACAACTCGGAACTTCTTTCCCTCTCGCTATCTGATCAACTGTTGTATGGAAGATGGATCCTCCTGGCCTCCGGACTCTCTCCAGCGTCTGGCACTGAATCACTTCTTCTCCCCAACAAAATACAGAATCCCCTCTGAAGCATTACGCTGCCTTTGTGTGGCTCTGCATTGCCTCTTTGTGGCATTCACTGCCTCTCTATAGTGCACTCACTGAAGTTGGAAAAGCTTGCTTTGGCCTTACTATCCTTGCCCCTCTCTCACTGCTTTGAGCTCACTAGCTCTCTCTCTAGCAACTCAGCGCCACTACTGTGGAAATCGATCGGCCAGTGAAATCGAACTATTGGTGTATCTTCTCCAAGGCCCATCGAGTTTCTTCATATAATCTCTCGTTGAGACATCAATGACCATGACTAAAACTTAATCGATGGCTAAGATTAACTAGAACTCGATCCTGTGAAAATTCTATCACTGCAGCAATTGATTTATTTTTCCTACTTATTCCACAATAAGTTATTTATGAAATTACTTCAATCAACATTAAAATAAATGCTGCTATAGATATCACACCATAATACACAAACAGATGTATGCACAAGCATTAACACATTGACACAGATATTTAGGACAATAGTGCCCGGAAAAACCCAATGTGGGAAAACCAGTGCTGCAAGGGAAGATTTTATTATTCAGCAATTCTTCAGTACAACAGGGTGCCAAACTGGCTTACCCACACGGAGAAATAATTCTCCAGCACTTCTCCCAATCCCATCATCAACCTAGCTGACCTTTGCGTGGCTCTCAAAACCTTTGCTTCAGTCCCTGCTTGACTGTGTCAGCCATGGGCCTCTCTGCGTCACCCACACAAACCCAGCTAGTGATTGCGCAGTCTTCTGCTGCCTCTGGGTCTGCCTCTCCTGCCTCAGCACTGATCTCCATTAGTTGATCTTGCCTCTCAGCTCTGTACTTGCTGCCTCCTGACTGCTCACTAGACCACTGGTTCAATTTCTCAGCTAACCCCGCTCCAAAAATTGAACTAACTAGTCTCCCTCAGTGTGTTCTCCAAGTGACCCTCAAGCCTCCTCTTCTACTTTTCTCGTTGACAAATCTATGGCCGCGATTTAATCCCTAATCAATGGCTAAGATTAGATTTGGATTGATCCATGACTTTTGGATCATTCTAACATAGTTTTATATTAATTCACATTAATATTTTAATTTCCCCAAGTTTAGACTTAGGGACTCCATTAAAAATATTAATTATTTTAATATCTCCCAAACTGTTTAGAATATTCCCAAACCCTTTCTGGGTATTGGAGTTCTCATGTGCCTTAGCCTCTCCACCAATTTTCGTGGCTAGAGCACATCTGATACTACCCGAAATCAACACTCCCTCTTAGCGAGGGCTGTGCTCTAGTAATACTCCTCACTGAGTATCACCCTGATCATTCGGCATTGGTCCCTGTGTTGATGCTAAGCCTCCTTGCCCAACATCCTCTGCATTGCTACATCCTGTACTACTACCCATGGCTCTGCTACTCCCACCACTACATCTGTACTACAACTCCCTCTGCATCCGTGCTGCTGCTGGTCCTTTCTCCCAACACTGCATCCGCACTACAACTCCCTCTGCATTCTTGCTATTATCACTCCCATTTCTGCCACTAAAACAAGTTCTTTATCATCCCCATCTTTTCCCAAAAGTAGTCAAACTTTGTCCATCCAAGGGCCTTGGTGAGGATGTCCACCACCTGTTCTCCTGTAGGAGTGTAGCTCAACTGTACAACTCCTCGTTGGACACAGTCCCTAACAAAGTGACACCAGATATCAATATGCTTCGACCTATCATGAAACACTGGATTCTCAGAGAGCTTGATGCAACTTTGATTATCGCACATGATCCTGGTCGCCTCCATATTCCTTCTGAATAGGTTCACAAGCAGTTTTCTAAGCCATATGGCCTCACACGAAGCTGTGCTTGCCGCCATATATTCTGCCTCAGATGAGCTCAGAGCCACGGACTTTTGTTTCCTACTGCACCAGGAGGTCATTCCTGATCCAATGTTGAAACAGTACCCAGAGGTACTTTTCCAATCCACTGAACTTCCTGCCCAATCTGCATCAGTAAATCCACTCAATCTGATATCCTTACTCCTGGTGTACAAGAGTCCATAATCGACTGTTCCCTGTAAATACTTGAGAACATGTTTGGCTACTGCCCAGTATGCCCTCTTCGGTTCCACCATGAACTAACTGAGGGTGTTGATAGCGTAGCAAATGTCTGGCCTAATATTGACCAAATACATCAGGGACCCTTTGAGCTGCCTATATAGGGTGGGATCGACATCCTTGTCTTCTGATGCATCAATCTTCTTCTAGTTGCTGATCATTGGCGTAGCCATAGGTCTATAGTTCTCCATCTCGAATATTTTCAGGATTTCTGTAGCATACCTCCCTTCTATTGCCAAACTTCCAACCCTAGGAAGTAGTGCATTCGTCCCAAATCCTTCATGTCGAATTTTGTGGCTAGATTCTTCTTGCAGTCCCCAATGAGTCTGGATGATCCTGTCAGAAAGAGATCATCCACATACAATACTAAGATTAGTGGCTCATTGTCTACGACTAGATAGTAGAGATTTGGATCGGCGTCACTCTTGACAAACCCCATCTTCTACAAGAAGCCATCTATTTGACCATACCATGCTCTCGGTGCCTGTTCATCCCATACAAGGCTTTCTTCAATATGCATACATGAGACTTCATCTCATGAGTTTCAAAGCCCTCTGGTTGTTCAATCTATACCTCCTCTTCTATTACCCTGTTCATAAATGCCATTTTGACATCCATCTGATGGATCTCCCATCCCATCTGGGCTGCAAGAGATATCACAGTCCTAATAGATGTATACCTAGCTACCAGGGTGAAGGTCTCCTCATAGTCAATCCCTTCTTTTTGAGCATACCCCTTAGCCACAAACTTGGCCTTGTATTTCTCAACATTATCGTCTGCAACGTATTTGATCTTGTAGATCCATCTTGAACCTACCACTGATCTGTCTTGAGGCCTTGGAACCACCTCCCAGACATCGTTTACCATTATGGAGTTGTATTCCTCTACCATTGCATCTAGCCAAACCTGATGTTGAGCTGCCTCCTTGAAACTAGCAGGCTCTCCATCCTGAGCTACTAATGCCTGATATCTATTTGGTTGTTTTCACTCCCTCTTATTTTTTCTTGGCGGACCGATGAAGTCCTTTGCATCTCGCAGAATCTAATGAAGTTCCCTGCTAGTTCTTCCTCTGCCAGCAGGTGCTTCTGTTCGCTCCTCCTTCTCATCTTGAGAATCTTCCTGTCCCGAGGAAGAATTATTTACTTCTGTTGGTTGAAGAGGCTTAACCAACGACTCCTCTTTCAATTTCTCCTTGGAAGGCATCTCGCGAGATCTTCTGAAAGCCCTGTCCTCCATGAACTTTACATCTCGTTGTACTACTCCCTTCCTGCTCCTTGGAAGATAGATTCTATATGCCTTAGCGTTCTCGCTATGTCCTACCAGATATCCCTTTTCCGTAGTCTGATCCAGCTTCTTCCTTTTTTCTTTGGGTATGCAACAATATGCTAAACTCCCAAATATCCTGAAATGAATAGCTTCAGGTGTCTTCCTTGTGAGACTTTCTCTGGAGTAATCTTGCCCACTGCCTGATGATGAGTCTTGTTCTGAACATAGACTGCTGTGTTGCATGCTTCTGCGCACAGGAATTTTGGCATATGCTGATCGTACATCATGGCCCTAGCTGCTTCTACAATAGCCCTGTTCTTTCTTTCTACTACCCCATTCTGCTCCGAATTATATGGAGCTGTCCACTCTCTTTTGATGCCCTCCTTAGCGCAAAAATCAGTGAAGTCCTTATCGACATATTCTCCACCATTATCTGAGCGCAAAACTTTTATTTTCTTCCCAATCAGATTCTCCACCAGAGCCTTGAACTCCTTGAATCGACAAAAAACCTCATCCTTGGTTTTCAGAAAATAAATCCAAGTTTTCCTTGAGTGGTCATCAATGAAGGTAAGGAAATACTTGGCACCACTGAGAGCTTTGATGGACATAGGTCCGCAGATATCAGAGTGTATCAATCCTAGTACACCCTTGGCCCTGTGTTTGCTCCTAGGAAACGCTGCCTTGGCATACTTTCCTAGAGCACATCCCCTGCATACATCATCTTGTTTCGTACTTAGATCCAAAACTCCTTTTACGGTGCTCCTGAGAATTCTCAAAGCTCCATGGTGCAAGTGACCCATTCTTCTGTGCCATATTTCTTTCAAGTCCTTGTCTCCATGATTGCCTATTAGTGCCATTGGTGATTCTAGTTGCAATCTATACAACCGATTACTTTTGATCCCGATCTGCACTTTATTTTTCCAGCTCGGGTGTTTGACATATACCTTATCCTTGATGAAGTAGATGTCATAGCCCTTGCCTTTTAGTTGTGACATAGAAATAAAGTTCATCCCAATCTTGGTATTTGCAGCACATTTGTAGCACGAAACCGTTCTCCCGATTTTGTTTGAAAAACTATGGTACCCTTCCCTACTGGAGTACACTTTTCCTTGTTCCCCATGGTGACCTGAAAGTTCATATTCTCTTCTTGATATTCTGAGAAACACTCCGTGATCCCTGTCATATGCCATGAAGCTCCACTATCTATATACCATACTTCTGATGATGCAGCACTAGTCATACACGCCACTTCTTCTTCTAGCCTGGAAGCCAACATAGAGAAATCGAAATTTCTTTCTCTTGTGAAATATTCTGAAAATTTGTGTGAGTCCCCTGACATGGATGCCTCAGCATCATGGTCTCGACCCATAACTAATTTTCCCTTTCTATCTCCGATTACTCCCTTTGATACCATGTGAAAATTCTATCACTACAACAACTAATTTATTTTTCCTACTTATTCCACAATAAGTTGTTTATGAAATTACTTCAAAAAACATTAAAATAAATACTGTTGTAGATATCACACTGTAATACAAAAACAAACATATGCATAAGCATTAACACATTGACACAGATATTTAGGAAAAAAGTGCCCGGAAAAATCCAATGTGGGAAAACCGGTGCAGCAAGGGAGGATTTTATTATTCAACAATTCTTCAGTACAACAGGGAGCCAAACTGGCTTACCCACGGAGAGAAATAATTCTCCAGTACTTCTCCCAATCCTAGCGTCAGCCCAACTGACCTTTGCATGGCTCTCAAACCCTCTGCGTTAGTCCCTGCTTGACTGCGTTAGCCCTGGGCCTCTTTGTGTCACCCATGCAGGCCCAGCTAGTGACTGTGCAGTCTTCTGTTGCCTCTGCGTCTGCCTAAAAATCCCTATGTCTACCTCTCCTGCGTCAGCGCTGATCTCTAGTGGCTGATCCTGCCTCTCTACTCTGTACTTGCTGCCTCCTAACTGCTCACCAGACCACTGGTTCAATTTTCAGCTAACCCCGCTCCAGAAATTGAACTAACTGGTCTCCTTCAATGTGTTCTCCTAGTGACCCTCAAGCCTCCTCTTATACTTTTCTCGTTGACAAATCAACTGTCGAGATTAAGTCCCTAATCAACGAATAAGATTAGATCTCACTTAATCCATGACTTTTGGACCATTATAACACAGTTTTATATTAATTCACATTAATATTTTAATTTCCTTAAGTTTAGACTTAGGGAGTCCATTAAAAATATTAATTATTTTAATATCTCCCAAAATATTTAGAATCTGCCCAAACCCTTTCTGGGTATTGGAGATCTCATGTGCCTTAGCGTCTCCACCAATTTTTGTGCCTAGAGCACATCTGATGTTACCCAAATCAACAGATCCATGTATTTTTCTAGAAGATTCTCACCATGACTTAATTAATACCCTTTAATTAATCATATTTCCTAAGTTTAGACTTAGGAAATATTAAAAATTGATTAATTATTTTAATTAAGTCGCTTCTAGGTGGAATTTTCATAAAAGATTTCCGAGTTTTGGAGAATACATGTATTCTAGCCTCTCCAACAAATTTTGTGGCTAGAACACATCTGATGCTACAAAAACTAACACTCCCTCTTAGCGAGGAATGTGTTCTACCACTGCAACCCACACCCTATCTTTGCACCACCTCTTGTTACGCTGTTGATGTCTGGTTGCTGCTGCCCACCAACTATTGCGCAACTCTGATATACAATGCATTTGTGTTGCTTCTGGCCCTACTGAACTGCTGCCAACATTGCATTTGCACTGCAACTCCCTCTCCATTTGCTGTTGCTGCAACTGCAACAACCGCAACTGAAAAGCATCCAAAATACTTAATCAACTTTGATCAGTATGATGCATCTGTCTCCCCACTCTCTGACTGTTGCTAGCCTCTGCGCTGTCACTGAAGCCTCTGTGTTGTTGCTGACTCTGCTCTATGCCAACTGCACTGCTGTCAACTCTACACTGCGCTGCCCAGTGTCTCACCACTACTAGTCACTGCATCTGTCACTCTAGCATCTGACTGCAACATCTGCCACTGATCCATCCTGCTGCTAAAATACTCTGGGCTCCTATAGCAAGGCTCTGATTCAAGAAGTGGACCTCCTCAAGAATCCTACCCATCCTGTAGCTCTCTGGGGCTACAAAACCAAATCACCCCACCTCACTCCTGGAGGTATATCAATGATCATGGAAAAATCTTCCTCCAATCTGGAGGATAGCCTGTCAATCTCTGCATGAGCTACCGCCTGGTATTGCTTCTCCTCCTTGTCCTTCTTCCTGAGAGGACACTAGGTGTTGTAGTGGCCAAACTCACCACATCTGAAGCATTTGACCTTGGAAAGGTCCTTCTTCCTCCCGCCCCTTTGATGCGAGGGCCACATTCTCCTCTTCCTTCACTTGCTTCTTCCCACTGCTGCTGATGGTGCTCTTCACCAAATTTTGCCTCATCTCCTCTTGTTGCAGATCAACCCACATTCGATCCCACTCTGGCAACTTGTCTATGCCTAGAATACTCTGGAAGAAGACCTGTCAGTCTTCGGAAACATTGTTTAGATCTAACCGCACCAATTCTGTGGGTTGGGGCGTTGATCCTACTACATATAGTTGGTCTCAGACATCCTGAATCCTAGTGAGGAAGGGGTATATGCGCTCTCCTTTTTGCGTCCTTATACATATAAGCTTCTCCTCAAGATACATCTTCCACTGCTCGGAAGATCCCTGGTATAGCGTAGCGAGAGCTTCCCACATCTGCTTGGTAGTATCTTTTCCAGCTATGTGAGACACCACATGATCTCGAACCCCATCGAGAATCAGCCTCTTTGCTTTCACCATCTCCTTCTTGTAGGCCTTTAGTTGATCTCGTATTCATCTAGAAGATAGGAAATTCTTGCCTTCCAGATCACGTAGTTGGAGGCTCTGTCCAACCGATCCTGATCTCTCAGCCCTGCTGATGCCATCTCTGCAAAAAGTTGAACTACTCCTCTTCTCCTCTGTGCAGCTACTGACTGGCTCTACGCACTCCCTACTAGAGTGGGAAAATCTTCTCACAACTACTGCTGCTCTACAATGAAAAATCGAACTTCTGGACTAGAAGTTCCTTGAGGAAAGAATTCTCATTGTGTGTGCTCTTCCTTCCTCCCAACACTATTCTGCACCAGCAAACTACTACAAAATAACTGCGTCCGAGCTGAAGATCCTCTCTACAAGGAAAATATTGCTTCTCCCTCTGCCTCTGGTAATCTTTGATGTGGAAAATTTATTCTCTGTTGATTCTCTCAGAGAAATAAACTTTTCCTCAAAAATTGACCCTCTTGGCCAAGAACTGCACTGCCTCTGAGGGTTTTGAATTGCTGCCTACGCAAAGCTATGAAATTCCTCTTCCCTTCTGCTACTGAGCTCTCTGACTTACAATCTATGCTCTGATACCATGTGAAAATTTGGCAAACCCTGAATCCTATTGTAGCAACTGATGTTAATTCTTCTAATTGTTAATTTGATTAAACAATTTACATGCTTTGTGTTACGGAAAATATCAAATTAAATAACACTACAACCTTCAAAATATAAATACTGCAGAAGAAATAAAAATGCTGGAAGAATAGATGCACACACACAAATACACAGTTATTTTTGGACTAAGTCCTCAGAAAAACCAAACTCGGGAAAACTGGTGCAACAACTGAGGGTTTTAATATTATGCAGTTGTTGAGTACAAGACTACAGATGCTCAAATCTAGCAATCCATACAGAGAAATGACTGACAATAAATCTAGTGAGAAAAATTTCATTCCCACAGGCGATCCGACAGTGACCTTAGCTCAAGTTGAGTTGCTCTTCACTGCCTTTGCGCAATCACTGCCTCAGCCTACGCAGTACTGCATCCCCACAACTTGGAACTACTTTCCCTGTCGATATCTAATCAACTTCTATCTAGAAGATGGATGCCTCTGGCCTTCAAACTCTCTCCGGCATCTGGTACTAAATCACTGCTTATCCCCAACAAAATTTGGAATCCCCTCTGAAGCACTACGCTGCCTTTGCGTGGCTCTGCGTTACCTCTCTGTGGCACTCACTGCCTATCTACAGTGCATTGACCGAAGCTGGAAAAACTTCCTTCGACTTTACTATCCCTACCCCTCTCTCACTGGTTTGAGCTCACTAGCTCTCTTCCAGCAACTCAGTGCTGCTACTCTGGAAATCGATCTGCTAGTGAAATCGAACTGTTGGTGTATCTTCTCCAAGCCTCATCAAGTTTCTTCTTATAATCTCTCTTTGAGACATCAACAATCATTATTAAAACTTAATCGATGGCTAAGATTTACTAGAATTCGATCCATGTCTTTTTCTAAAAGATTCTCACCATGGCTTAATTAATACCCTTTAATTAATCATATTTCCTAAGTTTAGACTTAGGAAATATTAAAAACTGATAAATTATTTTAATTAAGTCGCTTCTAAGTGTAATTTCCATAAATGATTTCTGGGTTTTGGAGAATACATGTATTCTAGCCTCTCCACCAAATTTTGTTGCTAGAACACATCTAATCCTACAAAAACTAACATTATGTCCTTAAGGACATACCTCTTCATTACTAACTATTTAATTAATTAATCATTAATTATGATTATTATTGTTTACATTATTTTATATTATTTTACTATAAATTATATTCATAACATTGCCTTCCTCTTCAAAAAGCTTTGTCCTCAAAGCTTATTGATGAAAGGCTTGATCTCTTTTCTTGTTTTGGATATCTTCTCGTCTCAATACTTTTATCTTCATTGATACAAGATGATATGATCCTCTAAGTAATAAACAAAATTTTCATACTGAGAATGGATTTGACCATCCTAGATTAATCTTTAGTGGAATCTTCTGACCTCTGGAAATTTGTAATGAATTCTTATCATATGATTGGATTATGCTAACTTCAGTATCCTTTCGAACATAAATTTGTTTTTTTTTTTTTTTCTGAATGGTTCAAATATGTAGACTGACTTAGTTTTCTGCTCTTGTGATTCAGATGTCGATAAGGAGTTCTTTTGGTCGGACTTTCCTTTATGAAGTGTGTAGCAATTTCCTGATTTACTTCAGGTACTGTTGTTGTTGAGTTGGTTACTAAGTCATCACTTGGAATTTCCATTGTTTGAACTGCAACCTATGAGTACGTCTTCACTGCAATTGGATTTGGATTTGTCTGAACTGTGAGATTAATAGGATCTGTGTTTGTTCCTTTTTCTTCAACTTGGACTAAAGACTTCGATACTTCTTTCGTGAAAAGTTCTTCTAATTTGTTTTTCAATGATTTCTTATCATCCTTAAGTTTCTTAATTTGAGTGAGTAAACTTTGATTATGGTTTCTGAGACGTAAGAGTTCCTCATTTTCTGAGTCAACTTTATTTTGGTATTCAAACTTCTCATCTTTTAAACACTTGATTTGTTCTAATAACCTTTGATTCAGGTCTTTTAAGTGAAATTTTTTTTCTTTCTCGGATAGATTCTCATTGAATTTATTCTCGAGACATTCTTTTTCTCCTTCTAATTTTTTCCTTGTATCTTTAGACTTCTTGACCTTTTCAAGTAATTTTTTATTATGGTCTCTTAGACGCCAAATTTCTTCATTACTTTCTGTTGATTCTTCATAAAATCGATCTTCGAGATCCTTATATTTCTTTTCCGATGCCTCATTTTTTTGCTGAAGTTCCATGAGCTCTTCTTTTAATCTTTTAATTTGTGTATGTGGATTACCTTGATATTCTTCCAAGGTAAACAATTTCCTACATGTTGGACAAAATATTGTGCGATTTTTAAAAATCAACGAATACTGATATTCTGTTTGACAAAACGAACATCTGGTCCAAAATGTAGAATTATGTATGGAATCCATAGCTTCTTCATTTATCTTCGAATTAGTCTCCATTTTACTTTTTCTAGATGATATTAGGTTTTATTAATTCTTCAAACCCCTTAAAGTATAACTTCCTTTTTTTTAATAAATAATCCCTTTTTATACTTTTTATCTTTTTAATAATTATTTTTATAAGTTTCTAGATATAACCCTTAACTTGGATTGAGACTAACTCATCTTTTGATTGATTGAAAAAGTACCCTAGGTTTCTTTTTATCGTATCACCTATTACGATTTTCCTTTATGACATATGTCCCACTTAATTTCCTTTTAATATACTATTTTCTTGAACTATGCTCTCCCTTTTGAAATGGTTGAAGAATGGTCACGACTATTTCTTGACGGCTATTCGACAAAAATGAATAGGCTTGGGTGTACCAATTTAGCTTTGTTTTTTAATTCCCTTGCCAAATTTCCTATTTCCTTTTCCTAGGGTTTTGATAACATTTCTACGCCTAGAATACCATCAATTGAACAATTGATTGCAATTGTTTTATTTTAATAGGAATATATTGATGACAGTTCGTTAACCCAAATTACACGTGAGGATATACTGACGATTTTACGGACACGTATGTTGCTAAGAATCGTGATTGTGTGAATATGGATTTGATAGTGGTAGCAGTGTGGTGTGGTGATTGTAATCAGTGGCAGATGGAACGACTACAACAATAGCAGGGTGATGTCCAAACGAATAAATACATCGTGACAAAAAAATTCAGTGAAGGAATTTGGTTGTAGCAACGTCAGACGTGAGCACTGTGGGCTACAACTGTGGCTATAGTGTGGTTCAATGAGGTATATTGGCTTGTTGTCAGATGGCGGATGTTTGGCGGAAGAGAAGGTTTCTGACGTGGAGACAACAACGGTGATGATGGCAGCGGAAGGATTAGACGATAGTGGCATATCGGTGGCCTGCGTTGGCTAGTTAAGTCGAGTGAAGGCACGTTCGGATAAGAATTGGTCGACGACGGTGCTGCGTATGGATGTGGACAGTCGTAATTATTGATTTGTTATATATATATATATATATATCTATATATATATATATATATAGATATATTATGTTATAATTATTTTATTTTTATTTTTTTTCTATAATTTTTTTTTCTTCTTTCTATATATATACACACTTTTTTTTTTAAATGGCCAAAGGCCTAAATGACGAAACTAGTAGAATGGAGAAACTCTAAAGCAGTGCAACAAAATGCTTTGATTGTGACGACAACAAGGTTGACAAATAGTTGATGGCCAAAGGCCAGTGATCGGAGAAAATGGCTATGATACTAATGTAACGAACAAAGTTCGTATACTGCAATAATCTTCATAATAATTCAAAGACAAAGACATCCATTGTAGGACAAGTAATGTATATTGAATATTATAAAATAATTGACGATATGATTACAATGAGGTTGAGGCCATGCTTATGTATCCTAGGCAAGTACCTCTTCACAACGGTTATGCCCTTAGGGACATACCTCTTCATTACTAACTATTTAATTAATTAATCATTAATTATGATTATTATTCTTTATATGCAAGCATCTATCAAGGCATTAAAATTCACCTTGGCCACTCTACATTTGTTGGTATGCAGAAACATGAAAAATGGACTTCTATCAAGAGCGTGGTATCCCTCCATCTCCCTATGATAACCTTGATCCTAATGAAGTTCTAGAGCTTCCGGAAATAAAGGGATGGATTAGGAGTTGGATGCCTAAGTTCAAAGGGAGTCCCAATCAAGATGCCCATGTCCACATCGATGACTTCTTTTGGGTGCTAGCCCGATTAAGGATTGAGAATGGTGACACAATTATGAGGTTATTTGCTTTGTCACTTGAAGGTCAAGTTAAAGATTGGTATGCTAGACTCCCTCATGAAAGTATCACTGGTTATGATAGTTTTGAAGATATGTTTTTAAGAAGATGGGGTGGCATCCCAAGTAAAGATAGTACTCTTCATGACCAGAGGAAGAGTCTCACTTGTCTAGCAATCAGGATAACCAAACAAGTGAAGAAATTCCGGAAGGTCCTGATTTGGGAATTGATATGAATGAAGGCCCCTTTGAAATCCACAAGGATGAACATAACGAAGAAGGGTCTCTCATTCAAGGGAGGGTTCTTGGAGATATGGATATTGTGGCTCCCTTGGAAAATGATATTTTTGATTTCTTATTCATTAAAAAAAGAGAATGGGATGTCAACTATCATTTCAACAATAGACCTATTTATGATACTGATACGGAAAATGAGGTTGAAATTGACTCTCCTTTTCTCCCAGACATTACTCCTAGTGATTTGTCTACCCTCGCCATGGAAAGGGAGGATCATTGTTTTCCTGCACATGAAGAAGGTTTATTGGAAAGAGAAGGCTCTATTTATGACACCAATGATGACACTGACAAAGGCCTTACTTTCCCCTACCTTCTCTAGGATCCCAATATCATAGCTACATTATCCACGAGCCTTTGCCTTGCCCAGTCTCACATTATCAACATCATTGACGATCCCTTCTCCCCTCTTAGGTATGATGTTGAGGAAGAACCATCCACTAGATACCCTCTGGATTGTGAATGCAATTATTCCATTAAGCAACCCATTTGTTGCACCCCTCCTTTCCTCTCCCATCATGACCTTGTGGCATCTACAAAGCATAATATTATGAACAATGATTGTGATAGGGAGTTCTTGAGAATGATCATTCATTCCTCCATTATGTGCTTAGAGGGAAAACTCCTCACTTCTAGATTGGCTTATTTTACTTCTTCTAAGGCTTCCTTTTACCTCGACTGGAGATCATATTTTCCCACCTCACACCCGCTTCATCCTCCATGTGATTGTGTCCGCATTCGCTTTGGGGTTTGCTACATGAGTAATCATATAGGCAGGCATATTTATATTGATCTAATAATATGTTGGTTGCACTGGCTTTATGATTACACTTAGCATTAGCCTTGTATCTTATGCATGTTAGAGTAGGATGCATTGCACGCTGATTTTCTCATTAGAACTAAACATCATACGATATTATCATAATAGAATAGCTACATTTATATCAAAATTTGCATTTAGAATAAAATGTTATTTCTTATTGATTTTACGGACTAATACTAAGCATGGGTTATCATAAGACACCACGAAAACATGTTGCCCTGTGTGCTTGATCTTTGGTATGTGCAGGTAAAATGTTTGTGGTCCTAAGAGATTGTTGGTGTTCTCATGACTTCCCGTTCGAGTCTGTTTGGCACTCTTCTGAGAGCTCATGTCCCAGTTGGAGCCAGATGTTACCCACCATTCATAGGTAATATGCATAGGAGAACTTTTTTTCTCCTAGATGGTCCTCGGTCGGTAGCTAACAATCCCTTGCAGCCACCAGATAACTCAATGTTCCATTATCTACACCACCTAAGCCAGCCATGTGGTTCCTCGCCCATCTATTATGATCGTATGTTTGAAAGTGGGGCTCCCGACCCTGAAGGTATGGCTTTTCATTAGTATAGTTGAGTAAATTTCCTTACTTATCATGGACACTTTTGGGCATGGATTGGTGGTTACCCTTGTACCCTAGTCCCGTGGGATCTCCTTTACTAGCCATTAGCTTTAGGGTTGGCACTACATGGGAAATCCTGATTTTGGTTATGTGATCTTGCTTCCTGTCAACCGGATGAGTCGTTCTTGCGGACAAGATCGACCTCCCTAGTATCTAATGATATCTAGTGACAAACAAACCAATCGACTTTTATCTTTCTCTAAATATGCAGTTTATAAATAAAGGCAAACAAGTGTTTTAGGCCTAACTTGGGTCCAATGCAAGTTTGTGGAAGCCTCGCTTCGTTGATCCAAATGAGCTCCCTTGTAGAGAATCTGCAAACACAAACAAGCACACAAATTAAATAGCACTTGAAAAGCCAATATAATAAAGCATACTTATCATGATGATCAAGGAATTCATGAAACAAATCACATAAGACAATTTGTTGAGAAAAATGAATCTGATTGTATTAACCTAAATCAAAGAAGAACTTTACAACCTTATGCCTTAATGTTGTATAAGCTCCTCCCAGGGTCCATCAAGAAGTCTCCTCTACTTTGACAAGTTTCACTCTCTTCCCAATGAAGCCAAAAGGTATGTGATCTCTTCTCTCAAGCTTAACTAGGAAGTCTCAATTCCAATAGCATTTACCCTAAAAAATGTTAAGCTTCTAACCTCCCTAGCTACCAGCCCAATGCCTTAATTTATAGTGCAATGGAGGGAAGTTACTAGGTGCTCCTTCAAAGGGATAAAGCCCTCCTTCAAAGGCATAAGCTCCTCTCATCAAGGGATTAGCTCCTTCACTTTTGGGATGCATGAACCACCTAGGAGCGAACCATCCACGTCAAGATTCCTTCTATAATCATCTAGAATTAACCCAAAGTGAGTTTTTAAGAATAAACTTGCGCCTTTTTGACTTTCACAGGGGTCCACACCCACTCCTTTAGAGACATAGCGGGCAAGTCTGCAGGTAACATGAACAGGGTGTGCGAGACCGCAGGCAACAGTGAGAGAAAGTGCGAAACCAGAGCTTTATTGATTTTTAAGGTCTTTCTCTCATTTTCAAAGCTTGACATGAAGAGCTGAGGTTTGAGACTTGCTTAGGAGGATAGTATGAATGATGATAGACCCATACTGACTGAAAATAGTCATGGTGACAATATTTTGTGTAACAGATTGCCCCCTAAAGTACGAAGTCTGTAGTAGATGAGGATTTCATTTATCATCTAAGAAGAGTGAAGTACTTTATCATTTCGAGGATCATCTTATGGAGAGCCCAGTTGGAATCTGTAAAAAACATTCAATGCAAAATATATATATGAGATCATATCATCGTTGAGGTAAGCATTCCCATACTTAGATCAAAACTGACTAGAAAACTAACTACTACTCTAATATAGGAATGATCTTGTAATACATCACAAGTATATACACATGTAGACACAGTATGGATGCAACCATCTATTTATGAATAGTCCACTGTATAATGAATACAAAATTCCTCGCAGCCTAGATGGTGGAAACTAGATCCAGGGTCTTGATTTCTACTTCCCGAAATAGTACGATTCTAACCATGTGAATGAATGTGTCGAAGTCGAACATGGTAGAAACCACTTGATTACCAGTCAATGATGTAAACTATTAACAAGTGTGAGAGAAACCACTAGTAATGTCAATGGCTCTCAAAGTACTCAGTACAATCCATGAGATGTGAATAGATGTGTTGATGTCGAACATGTCACAGAATCCTTTGATCGAAGGTCCATGATGCAACCTATCGTCGAAGGTGAGAAACCTGCCATTGAGGCATGCAGATCCCAAGGTACTGACGATTTCTAGATCATCTTTCTAGATAATGAGCTGAAGTCGATAGAAAGCGATCCGTCGTAGGCAAGCCCACAACACGAAATCATAGATCAAGTTTGAAGAAATTTAGTTGCAAGGACTGACTCATGGATGGTTAAGATGGATGACAGATATTTTGCAGATGAATGGTTTATTTGCACTGACCTCTTGAACACATAATGACACAACAGATGGTTTGGTGACAATTGACTCAAAGTTAATACCTAGAAACCGGCTGAAGACTTTCAATATGGCTTGATCAACTGTTAGGCAAAGGATTTCCCAACCCAGGTGAATAAAAGTGTCGTGTTCAAGAGTGGTTACAAAGTATGACAAACATGCTCATTTTTATCTCTTTTCCCCCACCATTTCTGGCAAGTACCTCTTTATTTTTGACAAGCTTGAGGAGGATAACATTTGCTTGATTATAAGCTCATCCTTCGGATGAGTCCAACTTAGTTTAAATTCAAACCCTAAGAAGGAGTGGTCCGTTCCTGTTTGTAATTGAACAGGTCCTTTACTGTTAAATTTTAACAAGTCCAGTAT
Source organism: Pinus tabuliformis (assembly GCA_031772625.1). Classification (NCBI taxonomy): domain Eukaryota; kingdom Viridiplantae; phylum Streptophyta; class Pinopsida; order Pinales; family Pinaceae; genus Pinus; species Pinus tabuliformis. The sequence goes on along the minus strand of CM062818.1, from coordinate 2,068,465,276 downwards.
AGGAGAAACTCGGTGTTTTTCAATTTTAGAGAGTCTGAAAAAACTTAAGAAGACTCCATGGTTGTCCTTTTTCGTAAATTTGTGTCTCCCAAGCCTGAAAAAGTATAAAATAATACTTGAGAGAACCGCTTGATCATTACGACCAAGGAGTACTTTTCATAATTAGTGCCTCTAATCTGAAAAAGTAAAAAAGCGATCAATGACACATCGTTTTATAACCAATATCGAATTTGAAACAACAAAAATCCGGCAATCTTTTCATGTACGATCAGAAAAGGGCTGTAAGTGGACCGTCTTTTTAGTTCCGTTTTAACGAGTTTAAAAAGAAAAACTCGGTGATCTTTTCATGTTTTAGGAGTCATAAAAGAGCTTAAAGGTGACTCTAATGTTTTTTGTCAGAAATGACCAATTTTGCCTGAAAAATCCGTTATCCTGCACAAAAACTCAAACATTACTCATACCTGTTTAAAATAGATAAAAATGCTTCAAAAGTTACCTCTTTAAAGTGAAACATAAACAAATTAAAAACTCATTTATTCAAAAAACTTATTAAAAGGGCTTTTGTAAATTCATTTTTACCGTTTGACTTTAGAGTGAGAAAAGAGAGCTTTTGGTCAGAAGCTTCACATGAAGATTGCGGAAAATCCCTCCATTGGATTTGAATGTCGTCTCCTCCAGGTAATCTACATAATCCTACTCTTTAATTTCATCTGTTTCAAATTTGTTTTTAGGCTTTTATTTCATTTTTTAAGGGATTTTTAGGTTAGAAACCCGCGCGCGGGGGTCCACCGGCATAGCACAGGTAACCTGCGGACCCCAAATTTTTCGTAAAAGGAAAAAAGTCAGGGGTCTGCACCTGCCGTGAAGGCAAAGTGCGGACCCACGCACTGTCTCTAACAGGGAGGGTGTGGTCCCCGCAGCAAGGGTTTTTAAACCTAAATTTCTCAAATTTCACCCAAAAATTTTGCTTTTAGATATTCTAATTCGCCTTTTTATTGAATGTAAGGTATACATCATGCTTGATTGGTGAGAACGGGAGCACGAGGATGTAGATCTCGCCACGATAAATCATCAACCTTCGATTGATGCATTGAAGGCATGCGGCTTATACAAATTCTGGGCCATACCTGGCATCAGGGCCCAGGTGGACTTTTTGCAGTAGCTGGTAGACAGGTGGAACATACAGGACCAGTGCTTCTTTATTGGTGGTCACCAGCTCGAAATGGAGCCGGAAGACATTTACTTCTTGACTAGTTTTCCTAAGAGAGGTGAACACTTGACTCTATTCGGGACTAGGCCAGGTGGCCAGTCTGTCGATAGCCTCCGACTAGAGTTTTGCAACGACCAAACAAGAGACAAAGGGATACATATCAAAACCATATCCCTTCCTTTGCTCAAAGTGATTGCGTTTACTGTGACCAGGCTCTGCGGAAGCGCAGCACTACATATAGCCACTGGATCCCAAATGCGGATGGCAGTAGATTGCTTTTGAGGCACCATCTTCAACTGGTGCGATGCTGTGTTGGCTAATATAAAAGGCCAACTGACTAGAGCAAAGAACAGACAACTGAAGACCTTTGGATATGGTGCTTTAGTCATGAGCTTTGGTCTGGAGAGGATCCCGATGTTGGTCCCCCAACATCTCACTGTCGGAGCTGGACTTCCTCGAGAGCCCAAACTGATGCGTTGGGTTGCAGTTATGGCCCGTCATCCTGAGGAGGGGACAGAGGTTGTTCGATTCACTCCTGAGTATTTCCATTGGTTGGAGAACCAAGCTTTTGCTATTTAGGACTTTCCTTATGTTGGGGTAGATTATCGTGGTGACCCAGACATGGCTCTCCCACCAGGAGAGCAATGGGATGACTTAGGTAAAATCATTTTCAACATTTTCTAATTTAATCTTTTTGTTTTTATCTCGTCCCAAAATTGATAGTAAAAGTTTCAAATGCAGATGTAGGTCCACGGCGACCAACCACTCTCCAGCCCTATGAGAGGAACAACCAGTTGTAGCAGCACCAGCCCCACAGGACGAATCTATAGAGACTTTGGCCGAATTGGAGAGCCATCTAGAGCGTTTGACAGTAGACATTCTGGAGACCAACATAGATGACATTCCTCTTAGGCTACAACGCTACGCAATTGGGGTCCCAGGACCTTTCAGGAGGTTCCTTTGTAAGGTGGCTCGTACAGTGGTTTCTTATCGTGATCATCACCAATGATAGGATGATCGCCTGTTGTAGACACATATGACATTTTTTTCTTTTTGTATTATCATTTTTGCCGATCATAAGGTGTTTTTCAACCTATGATCGAAGACAATGTATATTTGACATACTTCTATGCTATACTATATCACTATTACCGGCTTATCTTGCAAAACATGTTATGGAATGTTTTTAAATTTACTTGTATGATTATTGCAAATGTCTACTTAACATTCGAGAAGCAATTGCGTCTGCTAATGTATTTAAATATCTTGGAATATGCTGATATTCAATATAGTCAAATTCACGTTCCAAGAGATGATCTCTCAAAAATAATCTCAATAACACTGGATTTCTAATGGCATATACTCTATTAAGCTGCAATACAAAAAGTTCAGAATCTAACCTCACTATCAAACTCCGAATCCCAAATGAAATAGATTCAGATAATAATTCAATCACTGCATTATACTCGGCAATGTTATTCGTTGTTTGACCGAGGCTTACCCCATGCATAGATACCAACTCATCAGAGGGTGAATAGATAACCCAAGCTGCAGGAGAAATGTTCCGTGTATTACGACAAGCACCATCAGCAAAACCAATGTATGTTTGGAGAGGCGTCGACATCTGCAATATCAAGAGCAAAATCAATATAAGCAGGAATAATGACAAAAACACTCTCTAAGCTAAGCACACTTTTTAATCTAAAACACACCCGCTAGAAAGAAAACTAACCTAACTAAAAATCTCCACACCCAGATTTAAGCATAATACCTCTTCAGGTAAAGACCATTTCTAGGTTTACCTAAAGAGACCCCATCAAAGTCTCCAATTCATAGGCCCCTTTTGTTAGCTTTCGCTTAACAACATAAGGACCATGCCACATGGGTACGAATTTCCTAGCGCCTAATTTATCATTTGCTTGATCGTACAATAAGACTAGGTCTCCTTCCGAAAAATTTCGAGGGGTAACATTTCGATCATACTGAGCTTTAATACGTTTGGCATGAGTTTCGATCGCTAATGCAACATCACGTCGATTCTCATCTAGCTGAGCCAAGTATAACAAATTTTTTTCCTCTTCGGAAGTGGCTAGAAGTAATTTGATGGCCATTTGCAATGACGGGATTTCGCATTCAATGGGTAACACAGCTTCCAAACCATAAACTAGTTGGAAAGGAGTGAACACGATTCATGTTTTTACTGAGGTTCGATACGCCCAAAGCGCTGAAAATAGCATGTTATGCCAATTCGACCTATGAATACCAATGATTCGTCGGATCATGATGACTAGAACTTTGTTGATGGCTTCAACCAGACCATTAGCCTGTGGATAATATGGAGTTGAACTATCATGACGTAAGCCAAGTTGGTCTGTAAGTTCAGTCATCATAATGTTTCGAAAATGACGCCCATGATCAGTGATAATCGCTTGTGGAACACCAAACCTAGAAATTATATGATTGAACATGAAAATCGCAGCAGTTTTGTCATCTGCCTCAAATGTAGGCATCGCCTCGGCCCACTTGGTAAAATAATCTACCGTAAGGATGATATACGCATGCCCCCTGGCCGAGTGAGGGTTACATGTAATAAAATCGATACATCATTTCGCAAAAGGACCGACGACGATTATAGGGTGGATAGGAGCAGGTGGAGCGTGCATCTTTCGATCAAAAGTTTGGCAGTTGTGGCATTTTCAGACCGCGTTAATACAATCTTTAAACAAAGACGGCCAGAAATAGCCAACGCGCAATATCTTTTGGGCTGGGGAAAACCCAGACATATGACCGTCACACGCTCCAGAGTGACAGTCATTTAGAACCCTTTCAGCTTCCTCATGAGTTAAACAACGTCGAAAAATAGATTCCGCCCCATGACGATAAAGTGTATCTCCAATAATTTTGAATTGTTGGGACTGGAATCGTATTTTTCGATGTTCTGACCTTGAAATTTCTGGCTGAAAGGATTGGGTCTGGATATAAACTATGATATCCACATACCATGGATCTAAAGTGCTTATTAGAAACAAGGATTCGTCCGCAATGGGCTCCTCCGCCACAGTTTCCGTGTCAGCACGCAGGAAGTCACACATTGACTCCGCAAAAACTAAAGATTTCTTCGACTTAGATTTTTGAAATTCCAAGTCAAAATCCTGCAGGATTACAATCCATTTGGAGTACTTGCCCCCTAGCAATTGTTTGGTCAAAATATAGATCATAGGGTTGCAATCAGAAATTACTGTAGTTTTGCATAGTAAAATGTAATGACGAAAACGTTCGACAGCTTGAACAGCTGCCAATGCCAATTTCTCCACATGTGAGTATTTTAGCTCAGTTGGATTTAAAGTGTGACTAAGGTAATATATCACATGTTCACTACCGAATTCATCTTCCTAAACTAACACCATTCCAATGGTGGAATGGGAGGCGGCGAGATACAAGAAGTAGTCCTGGGTGTAGTTGGGAGGATGCAGTAACGGTGCATGGTTCAACACATGTTTTAGTGCATCAAAAGATTTGTCAGCTATCTCATCCCAAAAGAATGGAGTATTCTGTTTCAACAACTGGGTAAAACCCTTTGTGATCTTGGCGTAGTTAGGAATGAATCGACGTAAAAAGTTTGCTTTCCCTTGCAAATTTTGGAGTTGGCGAAGACTCGAAGGAGGAGGCAATTTGAAAATAGCTTCAACCTTCTAGGGATCGACGCAGATGTCGGCCTTCGAAACAACAAACCCCAGTAACCGACCCATTTCTATACAGAAAACAAACTTGTGTGGATTCAACCTAATTCGATAATTCCTACACCTCATAAAGATTGCTCGTAAATGGATGAGATGATCAGCTCGATGTAATGAATGAGCAGGTAAATCATCGAGATAGGGTTGCACAATGTGCTTGATGTCATGAAACGTGTAAGACATAGCTCTTTGAAAAGTTTCCCCGGCGTTCTTGAGCCCAAAGGGTAATTTGCAATAAGCAAATGTCCCCCATGGACAAATGAAAGCCGTTTTTAGTTGATCAGCAGGTAGAATATTTATTTGATTGTATCCGGAAAAACCATCCATGAAGGAGAATATTTCACTGTCGGCACAATCATCAATGATTTGATCGATATAGGGAGTTGGGTAATTGTCTTTTGGACAGGCTCGATTAATATCCCTATAATCGATACATATTCTTATTGTCACTTGCTTTTTGTTAACAGGAACAATATTCGATACCTAATCCGTTAACGGAATCGGATAAATGAAACCTGCTTTGAGTAATTTTTCAACTTCTGCTTTAATAGCAGCAGCTTTTCGTGGGTGGATCTGACGCAAACATTGCCGGATGGGTTTAGTATCCGGGTAAGTTTTGATTTCATGAACAACAATTGCTGGATCAATTCCTGGCATTTCCTCTTATGACCAGGCAAACACATCACAAAATTCTTGAAATAGGGCCTTATATGTTTGAATTTCATCTTCCGCACAAGAGGAACCTATATGAATGTTTTCAACAATTCTAGGCTTAACAGAAATATCAATAGGAATAGTTCGAGAAATGTTTCCCAAATTTAACTCAGAATCAGGATTTTTCATGGGATTCTGAGGTTCCTTGACATATTCAGTCGTAAAAATAGATGAAAAATCATATTCAAAGTGATCAATCTCAGGTAAAAACGAAGATCTATGATGAAGATCTTCCCATGGTAAATCATCGACACATAGGATTTCACAAATTTTCTCATCAGTGTGGACAAGTTCGGAAAACGTTGTTGAGTCTGAGTTTGATGTTGAAAGTGATTCTTCATGGACCACATTCATTAAGTCAATTTCGGTTGAAGAAGGGTCGGAAATGACTGCACAGCCTGATACACAATTTCATATGGACTCAAAGGCATAACATCACCAAATGAATCTATCTCAAATTCGGAAGGTATGATCCAAGGATCATCATAAACAATAGTGTCTGACGAAATCATATGAATGGTTGCAGTAGAAGACGATGCGTTGATAGGAGGAAAAGGAAAAGTTCCTAGTAAACCAAAATCTTTAATTAGTCCTACTCCAACATCCTTATACGGGATAGTTTTTTTGCCGACATGCTGAATACTTTCAGAAGAGGCTGGGTCAGATGAAAAGTAAGTCAGCTGGTCTATAGTTACGATCTTTCCATTATGAGGGAACTTTATAAGCCGAAAGACCGATGAAACGACAGCTGTCATAGTGTAAGACCAACTACGACCCAAGAGAAGGTTGTAATCTAGAGGGGCATCAACCACCTCCACATCTAGATTAACAGTTTTGCCTTCAACCCCTATAGGTAAATCGTGTAAAATTCCAAAAGGATGAAACCCACGGCCATCAAAGGCCTTTAGAATCGTCGGGGATTGATTTAGCATAGGAGAACCAAGCGATCTCCAACACTGTATCGACATAATACACGTTGAGGCTCCCTCATCAATCACAGTCCTATAACAAGGTCTGTTTTTTACTAACACTGGGATCTGGAAAGCCATTTGATGAGGTAAGTGCAGTGTACTATTTTCTAGATCGAAAATTATAAGGTTTGACTCCTGAACATCAACAGCTCCTATAGCCGACAATAGAAATTTACACTGTGCTAGACATGATTGCAGCACTTCCAAAGCTGACATTACTGAAGGTGAAATAGCCAAATCTTCAACAATGTTATAGTTCTAAGCCGCTCTCGCATGTGGATTGAAAGTTGACTTTCGAAGTATACCCTTGGCGGGTGGTTTTATTACTAAGTCTGGGTTAGGTTTCTCGATCTGTAGTGGATCGGAACCGGGAGTTGAAGTTGATGGGTTCGAATGAGAAGATTCTGCTTCCTTACCATCAAGAGGACTTTTACTTCCATAATCATGTGATCGAGTAGCAATCCTAACATGGGACATCATCATTATGGGTTCTTTAGAGGCATTTGAGGAAGAACCTATCATCTTACTATCTTGACTAGGAAAAGGATCCTTCAAAATAGCAGGCGTTTGGGAACCTTTGACGATTTTCGCAACCTCTGCACGATGAGGGCAGTCTCTTGTAAAATGATCTTCGTCACAAATGAGACAAGGATAACGAGGTTTGCGTTTCTCATCAGTTGATTTCATTTTTTCTAGTTTCTCTTTCGAATGTTTATCTGTTTTATTTTTCTTCTTCCCTTTCTTCTTACTGTCGGATTTTGATTTGGCTGTAGATGACTCTACAACATGAATATTGGTGGAAATTTTCGCAAAAGAATCTCCTGTCGGGGAATCTGGTAAAGTTATGATAGGAGAATAATTCTTGGAAGATTTCTTCTTACTTTTGGTATTAACCGTACCAATCATACCATCAGCGGCATGAGACCCTGAAGGAGCTACAATTATTTGATTTTGTTTAGGAAGGTCGGGGATTTTCTCATGTAACGTCCCTGACTGCGTATAAACTAAGTCAAGGTACTGAGCTTGAGAAATTACTTGCTCTTCAGTAATGACTCCTGCCTTAACTACATCCTCAGTGATCTTCAGTAATAAAGATTTTACAAACCATTCGGCTAAGATCTGATCCAGAATAAAAACCTTCACTAAACACCGTCGACGTCTCCATTCATGAATGTGATCTGAAATGTAAGTGGACATTGACTGTTTTAATGAAGTTAATAATTCCGTGCCATTGTCATATCTGACTGGCAACGAAAAATGAGTTAAAAACAAAGTAGCTAGCTGACTAAAGTTATAAAAAGTGGCTTGCGGTAACTCAATGTACCACTTGGCCGCAAGACCAATTAGAGTGCGCTGGAAAAGTCTTAAATGAATTGAATCATCTGAAATGGAATTAGATGCACACCAGAGGTGATAAGTCATCACATGGTTCGACGGGTCCTCTCCTGATTTGCCTTCAAACTTAGCAATATCACTAGGCAACTTATTCGGCATTGGTGGCCAAAACGGAAGATAGTTAATTTGATCGTTCGTAAGGCGCGACAAGTCAGGCAAGTCCAAAGTTGCAATAAATGGTAACTAACGATTAGGGTCCCTGAAACCCCGGGTCATGAGACCAGCCCCAGGAGGAGGATATCTAGGATAACTAGGAATTGGAATTGCATTTGGGATATTATATCCTCCCGGAAACCCAGGATTAACCGGACCGTACTAGGGTTGTTGAGGTTGCTGATATGTATATCCAGGTGTTTGGTCAATTTAGTGTGTCCTAAATTGCTATTTAAAATGTCAATCCGAGAGTCGTAAACTGCTGAAGTGAAGTGCACTGTATATGCAAGATAACTGATTTCTTAGTTCTTTGTCGTTTTTGAGTTTTTGGTTTGTTTTTGGGTTTATCTTCTGTTGATTCCCTAATGTGAGATGGTAGAATTGAAAGTCAAGTATGGATGGTAATGGTGATTTCTACAATGATTTTCCAAACTTTAAAGTTCTCAAAAAGGTTTCAAACTGGCTGTGATGAAATCAATTCTCAAAAGAAAATAAAAATGTACCAAAACAGTGAACTAGTGACAATGAAGCCCAGTATCCTTACTGCTGTATAAAAAGAAAATAAAAACTGAACTCAAAGAAATTCAAAGACTGTAAGCAAAGCAAACTAAATCACACTACTTCAACTCATATTCTAACCCTTCACCTTTCAACTCGCTCTGGCTATAGGAAGTAATCATAAACAAATTGAGTAATATGATATCTAAATTGCAGGAAATGAAATTACATAAAATGAAACTAAGATTTAAACTACTCATTCATACTTCAATCCCTGAAAATGACATAAGTAATTTAATCACTAACTTGCAGGAAAGTAAACTAAATCATACTACATCAAGTAATATTCTGATTCCACTATTTGAGTCGGTTGGATATAGGAAGGAAATCATAAAAAATGAGTAATATTATATCTAAATTGCATAAAATTAAATAAGCAAAGCAGAACTGAAAGAAATGACAATGCTGGAATTAAAACTCAGAAAATGAATCAGCGGAAAGGACAAGATGATCTCATGTCATTAGTCATTAAAACTATGTAAATTGCTCGGGCTGCCTACAAGAACCTGAAAGAAAAACACTGATCAGCTAACAATCATGAGAAAGCATAAAAGGAAATATGGACAGCAGTTAACATGAATAATATACAAGTAAACGATTATGAAAGAAGTGACATAATGAAAGAAAGCGAGAAACTATATAGTAGATATAGAGCCTTGGTGTACAGGGGCTCTCTACAACCTCGGCCAATCAATACTCAGTCACAAATTGAACTTAAGAATGTTGTCTTCTCATATATTAAAGTGCAGTCAAAACATAAAGATAGAGCACGGCACAGTGGACTCGTAAACACAGTCAAGATTACATGTAAAAGCTAGCTATCAAGCGTATGATAACGCGTTATTTATAACTGAAGATGCTATAACTGATTCCTAAATTCTACATTGCCAAACAGACACGTAAATCTCCACGTCCTGAGATCTAGCAGTATGGTAGCCGTGACAAATAAATCTATGGAGTGGTGGCTGTTCGATTTGGTTCACGGATTGATCCACAGGTGTTAGCACACCTCCGGAGATGGAGGAAATTGCCACACAAAACTTCACGTGGGAAAAACAGAGTCATTCCACCGCAAAACTCTTGGTTTGACCACTCCTTTGACCGTCCTTGACCATGGCTATTTGTGAGTGATTCGGCTGAACCAAGGGGACATGCTCCATGTACATGTCATTTGCAGCTTGCCCATGTAGCCGGATTCTCCATTGGACACCTGTAACATAGTCTTCAACAAAATGGCTGCGGAAACTTGAACTGGCTGCAGAATGTGACAAGTTTCCGCAGCTGATTGAACAAAAATCTAAATCAAATAGCAGTCACAAACATAGTTAGGAAACCATTTTATAAGCTCTTTTTAAACTAATATGCAATGATTTGACAGCTTGGTGGGTCAAGTAAATGGAAAAGAAGGCTGAAAAGGTGTATAGGGAAGATGCAAGTTTGGGACTCAACATACCCCCACTGTGAAGGTGTTGCATGTCCTCATGCAACCAAAATTTTAGTCATTCCTCTTTAATCCATATGTTCTGAAGCCTATGCTAGGACATCTAGTCCTCTTTTCTTCTTTCTTGGTGCTACCACCATCCTAGGTTTCCTTATCAGACATCTGAATTTGAGATTGATCAATTCTTTGCTCAACTTTCTGCACTTTTTCTTTAGTTTCTTGTTCTTCTTTTGCCATAGTCCTAAATGAAGCATAGTATTATCATGAATAATTTTATCTACTTTGCTCTGCTCCTAAGTGCTTCATTTTCTTGCTTAATATGCCTGTTTAGAACCTCTAATTCAAACACTTCTTGCTTTAAGGATTGAACTTGTGCATCTGGTGTCATGTGGGGCAGAGAGGTACTCGAGCCTGCAGCTGTCTTTTCTAAAGATTCGAGGTAGTCATACACCTCTTGTTGACTGGGATCTATTTCGGGTGTTTTTCTTGGACTGACTTCAAAGCCTTGTGGAGGAGGAGGACTGCTTTCTAGCTCTGTCCGAGAAGGGCTTTCATCAACATGTGGAGGACTAGTTTCAATACTTGGCTGAGGACAAGGTGGACTATGGCCAGCTGGAGGTTTCTCGGGTGTTTCCCCACCCAAGTCAATGAAGTGGGGTCGTTTTACTTGTGTTTTACTCCCCCTTCCTCTAAGTCTGTTGCTTCTTCTTAAATACGGTGGACTAGTACTCCCTTCTTCTATGCTCTGTTTTCATTTTTCCTTCTTCTTTGCTGTAACAGCCTATTCTTGAAGATGCACTAATCTCTCAGACAATGTTTGATAGTCTTCCTCTATAGATGGCTCAGGTGATTGATAGACTTCTTCTATGTTTCTTTTGCCTTTCAATTTTATCTGTTTCTTATCCTTAGTTCTGTTCTCTTTTTCTTTTTGACCAACTTCTTGAGTTTCGGTAGTAGGAGAGTCTTGGACTATGGCACTATTTTCTTTTCTCCTACTCCTTCTCGGTGTCTTTGGTGTACTACTTTCAGGTGACTCAGATGGCTCTTGAAAGTAATTTCTTATTAAGAATTTTTCCCAGGTATCTTTGTTTTTCTTCAGTTGGTCTTCAATGAGAATCTTTACAAGTCCATGATGATATAGATGAGGTTCTATATTTCCTATGTACTTTTGGACTGTGGTACTCATCTTTTTCAAACTCAGCAGTAAGAAATAAGGCAAATTAAGAGTTGTACTCTCTAAGAAGTTCATCAACAACCTAGCATGGTACATGTACATTGAACCAAATCGTCCTTCGCAAGTGATGAACTTTTGGATAACTAATAGTAGGCTGGCCCATTCTTCTTTCAATGCATGAACAGGAATTCCTTTTGTAAACACAGTAACGTCCATACCTGGGTTTCGTAGCATAATTCTCCATGCCTGTTCGTCCACGCTTTTGTTTTTAAACCATCGCTCACCTTCCTGGGGTATGCCTGTGGCAGCTGCTACTATTGCTTCAGTGACCGTGAGCTTTAAGTCTCCAATTTCCACCATCTGGCCATCGAAAGACCGTGCAAAGGCTTTGGTTACCTCTTTATTATGGCCCTTAAATTTTTGGATGAAGCGTAACCATTTTGCTTTCTTCAGCAAATCTTTTTCTTGAGGGTAACCTTCTAAATATTTAGGTCCTTCTGGTTCTGCCCTTAGTAATCGTCCCATTCTTTCCTCTGTTTTGAATTTCAACTGAAAATTCAATTGCATGTGAGGGTTTAGCAGAGGGAAGGTGGCTCGGTTGCAAGGTTTATGGCAAAAATACAGTGGCTGCAATCGGTAGATGGATAGCAAGTAACGGGAGTGTTTCGGAATTACAGGTGGAACAAAGGATGAACAGCCGTGGTGAGTTCACAAGATGAAGTGCAAATGTATGTGAAGAAGATGATCTTAATAGAATGGTAAGGAAATGAAGAGGAGTCGGGATTTTGAATTGAACGGTTGTGTATGAAATGTTACACGTTTAATGAATGGCTGCGGAAAATGCGGTGGAGAGGATCCGTAATGAGATAGGTCACATCTCATGATTACAGGTGGTGTATGAAAGTGCAGTCGACTATGAGTTTAAACCCGAAAATCAATCATGAGACTGTTAAGAAATGAATGCATGGTGTGCGGAATAATATCGTGGGATGGTAATGGGTAATGGAGCTATCGTGACAATCATTGCACATAGTAGAGCTTTTATGGTTTGACAACTATGCAAAATCGTGACTTTAATTGCTATTTGAAAGAAATTTTTGCTCATACCTTTGGGAACCTTGTCATTTGTTGTCCATTAGCTTTTAACCAAATGCTCTTTATTGATGTCTGGAGATGCTCCATATCTTCATAGCATATGCTCAATCACACCTGCATTTTCATGATTATTGCACTAACATTTTGACTGTAAATTTTGAAAAACAGAGTGGTGGCTGCAGAAACTGCTTCTGGCTGCGGAAACTGCTTCTAGCTACGGAAACTGCTACCAGCTACGGAAACTGACACAACACCCACTTAGTTGAACAAAGATAGTTAGATAATAACTAACTGAGTGAAAATGGTCCTAAAAGGGACATTTATTGATGAAATGGAATGAAATGAATGAAATGGAGCGAGATGAAGTGGAGTGAAGTGAAATGAAAATGAGATGGAGATGGAGTGGAATGGCAAATGAAGTGGAGCGAAGATGGAAAAAGAAGGAGAGAAGAATTTTGTTTTGGAAAATATAGAGTGTCAGGTGTCTCTGATTTTCACTCTATATTTTCTGTATAAGACCGCCAATCTGTGATTGGTTTTCAGGCTTATACAATTATTTATTTATTTATTATTTTTTTTTTTTAACTGAAAGAAACAAAGGCTAGGCTGGTGGGGAAGAAGGATTCTTCTTCACCAGCCTTATTGCAGAATTCTCTTGAAATATTTTGACAAATTCCTCTTTTGAGAGTGGCTTATGATAAATTTTCAATCTGTGGCCATTCACAATAAGAGGAGTTTGAAATTCATCAATGGTCTTGATTCTTACCGCTCCATTGCTAAAGACTTTGTCAATTTCATATGGCCCAAGCCAATGGGTCTGAAATTTACCTTTGAAGTCTTTAAACTTGGAATCAAACAGTAGTGCCCAATCTCCCTCTTGAAACTTTTTCTCTTTGATGTATCTGTCATGCCACTTAGCTCTTTGATGTTGAACTAGATCAGTTCTTAAGATTGCTTCTTGTTTGATCACATCTAGCTCATTCAACTGCTCCATTCTGTGCTTTTGAGCTTCTGAAAGATTCGTCCCCAACTAAACTGCCATCTTGAAAGTCTTGACTTGAAACTCAATGGGGAGTAGGACTTCTTTCCCATGAACGAGTTCATAGGGAGAATGTCCTGTTGTATTCCTCCATGTAGTTTTGTAGGTGCACAAGGCTTCAGGAAGCCTTTCTGCCCAATCTCTTCTGTGTAGATGGACAGTTTTGGTGATGATGCTCTCAAGAACTTTGTTTGTAGACTCCACTTGGCCATTTGCTTGCGGATGGTAAGGAGTAGATTTTCTGTGCTTGATTTTGTATTCTTCCATCAGATTCTCCATCAAGTTAGATGTAAATTGACTTCCCTGATCTGTCACAATTTCTCTTGGGACTCCGAAACGAGTAAAAATATCCTCATAAAGAAAATTAATAACTGAATTTTCAGTGGCAGAAGGCAATGCTTTGGCTTCTACCTATTTAGTGACATAATCAGTGCATACCAATATATACTTATTCTATTTAGATGGTGGATTAATGGGTCCAATGAAATCTAAAGCCCATTTTTCAAAGGGTTCGATGAGTACCTATGGTTGTAATGGCATTTCATTTGAAAGAGTCGGTCTCCCAACTCTTTGGCAGTTGTCACACCTTCTGACATATTGTTTTGTATCTTTAAAGAGGGAAGGCCAATAATATCCTAAAGAAAGGATTTTATAGGCCGTCCTTTTGTCAGCAAAGTGTCCACCGCATGGTTCATCATGACATGCCTTGAGGATGTTAGGCATTTCATCTTCCCGAACACATCTTCTGATCACACAATCTAGCCCTGTTTTAAACAATTCGTTAGAAATCCATGAATAATTCGAACTCTCCTGAATAATTCTTCTTTTTTCACTAGGAAATAAATGTGGAGGTAACTTCCCTGTAACCAAATAGTTAGAAATATCTACATACCAAGGAGTTTTAGTAGTTACAGCAAATAAATATTCATCTGGAAACTTATCCTCTACAAGAGAATCTTCATTAGTATTTTGGATCCTAGATAAGAAATCAACCACTGTATTTTTTTTCCCTGGTCTATCCAATACAGTAATATTGAATTCTTGTAAAAGTAAGAGCCATCTTGTAACTTTGCCATTAGTAACAGGTTTGTTCATTAGATATCTAATTGTAGAATGATCAGTATGGATGAAAGTTTCATAGCCTGTTATATAATGTCTAAACTTATTGATTGCATGAACAACAACTAAGAACTCTTTTTCAGTCACAGTATAGTTCAACTCAGTCAAATTTTTACTGGTGTAGTAAATGACATAAGGAACTAAGTCCTTTTGACCCAACACAGCTCCTAGAGTTTTATTTGAAGCATCTGTAGAAATATGGAAAGGAAGTTTCCAATTTGGCCCTCTCAAAATGGGTGCTTCAGATATTCTTGTTTTCAAAGTTTCAAACGCAGATTGACAATCAGGATCCCATTTGAATTCACAGTCTTTTGTAAGTAATTTGAAGAGTGGAGATGCTATTTTGGTGAAGTTTTCTATAAATCTTCTATAGTATCCAGTAAATCCCAGAAAACTTCTAACATCTTTTTGACAATTTGGAATAGGCAACTTGGAGATGACTTCAACTTTTGATCTATCAACTTTAATCCCATTGTTACAACGAAAAGTGTCTATATAGAACTGCTCTATCCCACTAAGGTGTGATAGCTTCCTTAGAAACAAACATATTAAAGCTACTTTCGTTTTTACTTTATGAATTATAGATAGAGAGGAACAGAAGGACCAACCTCTGTCTTGCACTAATCCCTTGATTTGATTCCTATCTTCCTTGATAGTCTTTCGCTACTTGTTCCCTTACACGCCCAGCTTCATAAAGTACCTGTAAGATCACAGTAGCATAGCACTATACAAAGACACGGATCTATAATCATAAACAATCTAGGATCAGATGTAAATTGACCATACAAATGCAGCAAAGATGAATGACACAAGAGCATGGAGGAAAACTTGAATAGCTTTTATTGATAAACAAGAAAGAGCTAAGAGGAGTTACAACCAGTTGTTCTGACCCAGCATCAACCTCTTAGCAAAGAAGCCCCTCTTCACCTCATACAAAGCTTAGATCACCCAACAATCTGATGTTTGTCTCAAGAAACCAACAGAAATTCCTTACAATATGCAAAATTCCAGCCTCTGGATCTCTGGGATGAGAGATCCATATATAGATATCTGTAATGGAGATGAGTCAGCTCATGATTTGATTAGTGTCTTCCCTCTGATAGTTCTTGCTTCCACTTGGAGATTGATGATCTCTTACTCATCCTTGGTCAAATTCAGTGAGGCAAGTGTCACAGGAGAAGTTTCTGGAAGCTTCCATTGCCTCTCCACCTCGCGTAATGACACTGCCATTTGTCATTTCTCGCCCATCGCACCCCATAGAAGGGATTTTTGAAATGCAACGCACCCACACAGTGTATTTAGGTGAGATGCAACGCACTTAGCCAGTGGAGCAGCTGAAATGATCCTGTTTTGACCAATTCTGAGCAGTTTTTCATGGAGAACTTCTGGGAGAAACTGTAATCAGTTGACCTTGTTCCTTTAGGGGTTAGAACAACACTTTTAGGGACTTAGGAGCCCTTGGTTTATGGACATTTCATGCTTGGGGTTGTAGTGCCCAAAAATGTCTATAACAGTTGCCCCCTAAAGCATGAGGTCGTTAATCTTTTGATGTCGGGTGAAATGCTTTATTATGAGTATCTAAAGTTCTTTCAAGCTTGGAGGAGACCTGTAATAAGATACAATACAATACATTATCTTCATACTATTTTCATGATCTAGCTGAGGCGAGCATTCCCATGCTCAGCTTTATAAATTCATTTTCATGTACATAGGACATACAATTGTCTGAGTGTAGACTGATGATCCTGATAGAGCCATCATCCCTTTGATTGGATGATTATTTGTGCAGCAATGATGTACATTTGATGTTTTTATTTTCCTGAATGTATATCGCAGCCTGGATGGATGAGACTAGATCTGGGGTCTTCAATCTCATTTGATCTTCACTTGAAGTACAAGTCTATCCATGTGAGAAATGTTCTGAAGTCGAACATGGAAAGACATCGCTTGATTACCAGCAAATGATGTAAGCTGTTAACAAGCGCGAGAGGAATCACCGATAATGATAATGACCCTCAAGGTACTGCAGTACAATTCACGTGGTGTGAATAAAGGACTTGGCGTCGAACACCACACAAAATCTTTCGGTCGAAGGTCATTGATGTAAACCTGTCGCCGGAAGTGAGAAGCTTGCCATTGAGGCATGCAAGCTTCAAAGTACTGAATGGGGTGTTCCTAGATCAACTTCTTGGATAATGAGCTGATGTCGACAAGAAGTGATCCATCACAGGAGGGCCTTAATGAATCCCACATCAATGACACGGAACGGAGCAAATGATTTTAATGGAGGTGAAAACGATCTGGTGATATAAGGTTCAGGGTGGCGGTCATGAAAGAATGGAGTATAAATGTATGGTAGTGGGTGAGACACAGGTGAATTCTCTGAATGACTTCTCTTGAACATATCGGCGACACTGATGTGATGGATTGGTAGCATTAACCCCAAATGTGGATGGTATGATGGGACCATGGTGATGTGACCGGTGAATGAAACAACCCAACCCGACTCGGACGCGAAGTGGAAGTGCCATGTTCAAGAGCGACTTGCTACCAACAAAGTTTTTTCAAGTTTTCTTCCAAATTTTCCCCAGTCATTGCTGACCAGTACCTCTTTATTTTTGTCAAGCTTGAGGAGGATAACATATGCTTGTTCTATAATTTGCCCTTCGGGCAAACCCATTGCTATGTTTTAACGAGCCTAGCGATAGTGAAACTTGTTCTCGTCTATAGACAAGTTTGTCGCTATTAAAATTTTAACGAGCTTAATGACAAAAATAATTCAGTCCTTTTCAATTTTAGAGAGTCTGAAAAGGAACGTAAAGGTAACTCCAAAATTCCTTTTTCGTCATCTATTCCCTTAAGTCCGAAAAAGTATAAAACAATACAGAAGGGATGAATTTTCGATACTTTTAACGAGCCGAACAAAACAAGCGCTCGATCTTTTTGTGTAATAATCCCTCAGGTCCAAAAAAGATTAAAATTTAGAGGAGGGATAGCACTTCCTGTCCATTTAACGAGCTGGAGAGGCCAATGGCTCGACAATCTTTTCATATTTTACGAGTCAGTTGAAAAGAGCTTAAAGGAGACTCGTCTTTTGAGGAACGAGTGATAAAATGGGTAGCAACTGATTCCAGGTAAGGTTTGGAATTTTCCAATCACGACAGTGTTACAAGGATGGCTAATGAGATCACTCTTCGCAGCTGTTCCTCAAAATGGGTAAACAATCAAATGGAGGTGAATGATCAGCCAATGCAAAATGGAGGTGACGGTGCAAACATGACCAAGGCTTTAATGGCTGAAGTACTACATTCACGATGGTTATTTACCGAGGAATAGTTCATTTTTTAACGAGCTTAAACACGGGGGGAAACATTTGCTCATGGCTTATGTTTATTTTTTAACGAGCTTGAACTATGTGCTAAAACTGCTTGATGCGGGTTTATTTTTTAACGAGCTTGGACCCTGCAGTAACACTGCTCGTGGAGGGTTTATTTTTTAACGAGCTTGAACCCTGCAATAACACTGCTCGTGGAGGGTTTATTTTTTAACGAGCTTGAACCCTGCAATAACACTGCTCGTGATAAGTTCGCATGCCCCCAGCATAATAACACAAATCGAGGTGCATGCCCCCAAAGCTTCATTGCATTCAACTCGGTGGTTGGAATGAAGGTTTACCTTCGAGATCTTCGAAAGACTCGACTTTGATTTTACGAGATCGTAATCAAAGACTCGATTTGGAAAGGGAGTTGTTTTATTTTTTTTAATGAGGTTGACACAGTAAAAGAACTATCCTCATGACTTCTTGTTTCATTTTTTAATGAGGTCGACACGAGATAAGAACTGTCCTCAGAATCCACTGTATTCGATAAAAAATCAAAAACTGAAGGATGATTAAGGTCACTGGAACTATCTTCCTTACAATTTGGAAGATGGGAGCGATGGTGGTAATCTTCCCATGGTGCCTCTCCTATCATCATTGATTGAATGATTCCTTCGTCTGTAGAATGTACATGCGACCAAGGATCTGAAGAGGTGCCATATTCCTTAGACCTATCTATCCAAACACTCGATGAGCGTTGATTTGGGTTTGCCCCCCAGGCCAAGAAAATTGATTGCTACAATATTTCTAAAATGGCGATGATCCATGCTGACAAAATGTTTAGGAATCTTCTGAATCCATTAGATATAGAAGATTTCATATTGCAGGTTTCCACTGTGGCCACTTCCGCTAGATTGCTCGGAGGCAGTAGGGAAAAAGTACCCATTAAGGCAGGGTCTTTTAGGTGGCCTACTCCGATATTTTGAAGCGAATGTTTGCTTCCATGGATCATTGGAATGCTTCCCATAAATTGTGAACTGTTTGGGAGAAATGTTTGTTGGTCGACGATTGTAATTCCTCCTTGAAAGGGAAATGCAATCTTCCTGAAGTAGGTTGACACAACTGCGGCCATGGCATATATCCAGGGCCTTCCCAATAGGATGTTGTAATCGAGGTTTCCGTCGATTACTTCAACATCAATTTCTACTGTTTTGCCCCCTAGTTCAACTTGCAAGTTACTTAAAATCCCGTATGGAGTGTATGATCGTCATTCAAATGTTTTTAACATTGTTGACGATCGCGACAAGGGTGGTGAGCCCAAATTTTTCCAGCAACTCATCGACATAATACATGTAGATGCCCCCTCATAAATAATTGTTCGATGAACAGTTTTGTTGAGGGCTTTCACCTGAATAAGGAAAGCTAGTTGAGCTGGTAACTGAGGGTCATATCCTTTATGATCAAAGGCCACAAGATTGGAATCCATTGGGTCAATCCCACCTATTGCTGATAATAAAGCTTGCTTTTGGGAGGGGCAATTTTGCGGTACCTCAAGTGTCGACATAGCGGATGGCGATTGGGCCAAATATTCTACTATATTATAATGTTGTGCCGCTCTAGCGCAGGGATTAAACGTCGAATTGTGTACTACTCCTTTTGGCGGTTTTATTTTCAATTCAGGAATGATGGGTGGTGCAACTTCTATTGAAGTTGTTGTCGAACTACTAGGTTGATCTTTATCCTTGTTGTTCGACAGCTGTGGATTCCCATAATCTTTGTTCCTTGTCGATATCAAAGCATCATTTTGCTGTTTTGAAACCGACAACATTAGCACTTGGGATGGGTAAGCATTTCCACTTTCAACTAGATTTGTTCCTCGATTTGGAAACGGATTAGTTAACACTGCGGAGGTTTTTGAATTCTTGAAGAATTTCTTAAGCTCAGCTCTGTGTGGGAAATTTGCAATCCAATGATCCTCATCGCATATAAAGCATGGATTTTTTGGTTTCCTATTTCCAGGAGGGTTTGCAGAAGATTTTTCAGGTGATGATTCTTCCTGTTTCTTCTTCTTCCCTTTGCCTTTCTTCTTGCCCCCTCGTTGATTGGTTTCTTTGCCTTTATCTGTCGATACGACATTTACTTCCGAGGCAAGAAGTTCATCTTTTGCATTTTGACATGAAATCTTACGGGCCTTTTTGGATGTAGCCTTTGTCGATTTCGTGTCTGTTGCGCCAATCACACCATCGTCGGCGTGAGAGTCATTGTTTGATTTAGGAGGAGGAGGAATCGAGAATTCCGGTCTAAGGGCGTCAAGTATTTTATCGTAGAGCGTGCCGAACTGAGTGTAAATCAAGTCCAAATATTGCGCACGAGCGATAACTTGCTCTTCTGTTACGACCCCCCCCTTTGCCACATCTTCCGTGATGGAAGGTAGTAACGACTTGATAAACCATTCAGCTAAGAGCTGATCGGGAACATATGTTTTTACCATTCTACGACGACGTCGCCACTCATGTATATGATCAGATATGTGAGTGGCCGTCGTCTGTTTGAAGTTGGTAAGGAGTTCCGTTCCCGTTTCGTACCTTATTGGTAATTGAAAATGGGTTAAAAAGGTTGTGGCTAAGGTACTGAAGTTGTCGAATGAAGCTCTAGGCAATTCGATGTACCATTTTGCCGCTGGACCAGTTAACATCCTCTGAAAAAGGCGAAGCCTTATCGAATCATCATTTAGGGTGTTTGATGAACACCACAGATGAAAGGTCATCACATGATTCGACGGATCTTCACCTGGATTTCCATTAAATTTAGGAATATCTGATGGAAGTTTATGCGGAATTGCTGGCCACCAAGGGGCGTAAGCGATTGGATCGTTTGTTAACCGATTTAAATCAGGTAACTCTAAAGTTGCCACAAAGGGTAACTGCTGATTCAGGTTAGGTGAAGCATACCCAGGATAAGATGGGATTGCCTGAGCAATTGGTCTTTGCATACCAGCATAATGCATTTGATGCTGGTAACTTTGGTAAGGTTGGTGGGCATGACCATTGTAAAATGGTTGATTTTGACTGTTTTGAATATACGGCTGTCCACTATTTGCAAAGATTTGTTGCTCAGAACCTTGGTATACTTGTTGGAATTGCGGTTGTTGGTATTGTACTAGCCATGTTTGTGAAGCCATGTGTTGTTGCCCAATACTAACTGTTTGACCAAGATGAGGGGTAATTGTACCCGTTTGAACCTGTGTCATTCCACCAGTCGGCGATTGTGGTTGAGTCGCAGGGTCAAGGGGTTGTTGCATTACAACCTGAGAAACCTGAGGTTGGCATACAACAGGCAGCGCTTAAACTTGCGACACCGTCACAATAGCTGGCGTAGTTGGTATATTTGACATAGGTAAGCATTGTTGCATTGAATATACAACTCTTGGTTATTGAGGTAGTATCGGTACCCAACCGGTCGAAGTAATTCCAGCATAACCCGAATTTTGTTGTGAACTCCCGTATGGTTGTCCTCCCGGAGGGGATAATGAAAGGGCATACTGCCCCCCATACGGTGGTAATTCAGAGCTCAAGGGAATGGTTTGCCCTTGAGGACCGGACTGCCCAAATTGACCTCCAAATGGATCAATTTATTGAGACTCAACATAAGAGTTCCCGGATATTATTCTGGATGAACAAACAGGAATAGACCATACTGTCGAAATGGCCCCTGAGTGGGCTCCTTCTAGCGATTGAGAGCTAGTTGGGACAGATGGTATACCGGCGAACATTGTTGGAGTGATAACAGGGGATTCTGCCGTCGCTGTGTCAGACGACACAGTCCTAGATGTCGACGGTTGTTCAGACATTTCTAGTCTATCCAAAAGATTACCTAGCGATTCTACAAGAGCTTCCGCTGGCGGTAGACTAACTTCTGATGAAGAAGGATACAGAGTGATCCCGACTCCAAATTGCGATGGAGTACTAGTTGGAGGATCTTCCACAATCTCTTCTATGGCAATCAGACCAGGTGGAAGGGGTAGACCGTCAGGTCCGTAAAATATTTCTGGTGCCGAAGAAGGTATGGAATCGGCAACGACAGATGTTTGAGGAGCAAGACTCTTCGAACCGGTTGTAAATGGAACTGGTTCGGTAACACAAGTGTTTACCCTCAGACTAGGATCAGTACTACTGTCCTTCTGTGGCTGCTGAACTTCTTCTGTAGAGGCAGGGATACCAGAAATGTTTGGAGTAACCGGAGTCTCTGATGTTGTTGGAACACTTGTTCTAACTTTAACAGGAGATTTGGAACCGGTTAAACGAGTTCGCTTTGTCCGTACTAGCTTCGATTCCGGAGACAAAGACGGTTGACTCGTAAGCCTCTGCAAACGACGGGGTTTCAATTGACTTTCTTCCACGATTGCGGATTACTCGATCAACTAAAAATAAAGGGGAAGTATGTTTCCGAATTAAATGAATTTTAGACGCTTTGACACAACTTGTTTTTTCAATTTTTAAGAGTCGAGAAAAAACAAAAGATGACTCTAGTCTCCTTCGATTTTTAATGAGCCTAAAGTGACAAGTGCTCAGATGGACCTTTTCTGTTAAAGAGTTTGAAAAGGAACGAAAGGGACTGCTCTGGAAATCTAGGTAGAGGGATTACCAAACCAATCGCAAAACTGCAGAATACTTTTTACGGTACGGCAGTCAATCTTCTCGAATGTTGTGTTCAGTGCATTGTGATCGATAGGGCAGCAGACACGGCTACCTATGGATAAAGGATTAAGCCTATTGGGGTCTCCCAAAATATACTCGACGGTACGTGGGAGCACAAGTCCGTATTGGCACTTATCGTCTCAAAGTGGAGGAATCACCCAACCATCAGTGAGAACAACAGTTACCAGGCTTTACGACGCCGGAATACGTCTCTAGCCTAGACTTCTAAATGTTGTGCGTTAAGTTCCAAAGCGTTGTTAGATTCATTGAATTTATTTTATGGTTGATCTTGTTTATGAAGTTTGCCTTTCAGGTTCACCGCGAGATGTAGATGTAATTCCTAAAATGCAATCTAAGATGATAAACAATCTTTTTATCTTCTTTGTGCAATGAAAATCCTAGCTAATAAGGAAAGAAAGACAGAATCTTTTCACAAAGGGCAAAGAGCACACTCTAAATGCACTTTCCTAAATCAAACCAATCAGATTGTCTATATGCAAATGCATATGCATGTATTTGTTTTCGACTTTCTTAGTATATGAATGATAAGAAGAAAGCTGATGCATAAATCTGAATTTCTTTTCAAGCGACAAATATCAACAAGTTTCTTTTCGAAATCAAAAAATGGAGATGATCACAACACCTTACGATTTTGAAATGAATACTTGTTTTTGACACTAGAAAATTACAAATTCAGACCAAAAATAATAGTAACGGGATAATCGACCATCAACAGCAATCAAACTCTTTCCTATGATCGAAATCGACTCTTGCGACAGTTTCAAATCAAAGGACGACAGTACGATTATGCTACTTTTGCAAAGGAGAACTGAAAATGACTCAACAAACACACAAAAACATTTACAGTTCTTTTGTACAAAGGAGGCGGAATAACAGCAAGGAAAAGAGGTTTCAAAGAGACATATACTGATCACAGGCAGCAAAATTCAAGAATAGAACTGGAAAGAATGAATCACGGAAACCAAAACTGCACAAAGCCTAGTCTGATTAGCGCACCTGTAACACAGAGAATTTGAAATGCAGCGCAACTTCTCCACTCGGGAAGCGCGCTGAAGTTCAGATTCTCTGAACAGTACCTGCGCTGGGCTAGAAACGAGACTCTTTTTGGGTTCCGGGTCAGAGTTTGCAGTTCAATTCGTGGGTTTTGGCCGAGCAAAAGGTAATCAGTAATGCAACAATCAGGGGTAGATCTAAGGAGGATCTAAGAGCTATCACAATGGAAATCAGAGAGTTTGTGAATCAGTTGTTTAAATCATAAACAGATCCAGTAGATGGACTGGAATAGAATTTATCTACTTTGCATTTGCTATGGCAAATGCAGTTCGAATGCTACCTGTAAGTTTATAAAACAGACAACAAAGAATGATAAACAAACAAACTAATTCTTCCCTAGTGGAGTCGCCATTTTGTTACAGGGAAAAGTGTCTATATAGAACTGCTCTATCCCACTAAGGTGTGACAGCTGCCTTAGAAACAAACAGATTAAAGCTACTTTCGTTTTTACTTTATGAATTATAGATAGAGAGGAACAGAAGGACCAACCTCTGTCTTGCACTAATCCCTTGATTTGATTCCTATCTTCCTTGATAGTCTTTCGCTACTTGTTCCCTTGCACGCCCAGCTTCACAAAGTACCTGTAAGATCACAGTAGCATAGCACTATACAAAGACACGGATCTATAATCATAAAAAATCTAGGATCAGATGTAAATTGACCATACAAATGCAGCAAACATGAATGACACAAGAGCATGGAGGAAAACTTGAATAGCTTTTATTGATAAACAAGAAAGAGCCAAGAGGAGTTACAACCAGTTTTTCTAACCCAGCATCAACCTCTCAGCAAAGAAGCCCCTCTTCACCTCATACAAAGCTTAGATCACCCAAAAATCTGATGTTTGTCTCAAGAAACCAACAGCAATTCCTTACAATATGCAAAATTCCAGCCTCTGGATCTCTGGGATGAGAGATCCATATATAGATATCTGTAATGGAGATGAGTTAGCTCATGATTTGATTAGTGTCTTCCCTCTGATAGTTCTTGCTTCCACTTGGAGATTGATGATCTCTTACTCATCCTTGGTCGAATTCAGTGAGGCAATTGTCACAGGAGAAGTTTCTGGAAGCTTCCATTGCCTCTCCACCTCGTGGAATGACACTGCCATTTGAAATTTCTCGCCCATCGCACCCCATAGAAGGGCTTTTTGAAATGCAACGCACCCACACAGTGTATTTAGGTGAGATGCAACGCACTTATCCAGTGGAGCAGCTGAAATGATCCTATTTTGACCAATTCTGAGCAGTTTTTCATGGAGAACTTCTGGGAGAAGCTGTAATCAGTTGACCTTGTTCCTTGAGGGGTTATAACAACACTTTTAGGGACTTAGGAGCCCTTGTTTTATGGACATTTCATGTTGGGGTTGTAGTGCCCAAAAATGTCTATAACACCCATCCCCTGAAATATGATGTCCCAAAACAATACCTTCAGTAAACATCATAAAGCATTTTTCATGACTCAATGAAAGGTTTGTTTCTTTACACCTTATAAGGACCTTTTCCAAATTCTCTAATGCCTCTTCAAATGAATCACCATAAACTGTAAAATCATCCATATAAACCTCTACACAATCATGGATTAGATCAGAAAAGATTCCTAGTACTGCCCTTTGAAATGTTGCGGGTGCATTACATAATCCAAAAGGAAGTACTCCGTAAGCAAAAGTTCCCCATGGACATGTAAATGTGGTCTTATATTGATCTTCAGGTGCTACCTGAATCTGATTATAGCCACTAAAACCATCCAAGAATGAAAAGTACTTCTTGCCTGCTAGAGTATCTAATACCCGATTGATAAAGGGTAAAGGAAAGTGATCCTTCAAAGTTGCTTTGTTCAATTCCCTGTAATCAATGCATACCCTCCATTTACCATTATTTTTAGGTACTATAACCAAAGGAGAAACCCATCGGCTATCAGAAATTGGATAAATGAAGTTTACATTGAGTAGTTTTTGGAGCTCTTCTTTCACTATCTCCCTAAGGTTTGGATTCATCCTTCTCTGAGGTTGTCTAATTGGTCTATTGTTTTCCTCGATGTAGATGTGATGAATGCAAGTCTTAGGGTCAATACCTTTCATATCAGTATACTCCCATGCAAATGCAGTAGAATTGTTTTGCAAGATTTTGGTTAGCGCTCCCTGTTGTGATTTTTCCAAGTTTTTGTTGATATTCAATGTTTTACCTGGAAAGATCTCAATGGCGGAACTACCAAACTCTTCCATAGAGAAAAGAGACATTTGTCTAGATGATAGATACTCAATGTCAGAATCTAACTGAAATTGTGTGTGGTCATATTCTGAAGATGTTTCAAAGTTTTCTAATGTGTTCAGAATTTGACTATCTTCACTGATTTCAGAAATGGTAAAGACAGGTTGTATAGTATCCTCATCATCAACCCACTCATTATCTCCTATTTTTGTAATTTCTTTTGCTGGAGGATACAGATTGAACTTCTTTGTCGAATTACCATCAGAAATATACATATCCCCATATCTACAACTGATAAAAGCATCAGCTATAGCTAGCCAAGGTCTTCCTAAGATGAGAGGGTATCCTCCTAAATTACTCTTGGGAGTTAAAATCATGAAATCTACTGGATATTCCCAAGAATATAAGGAGTCCGAAATGTCTTCTAATACACTATTTGGTTTGATAATTGATCGATCTACAAGTTGCAGTAAAGTAGGTGTAAAAAGAAGATTAGGAAGTTTTAGCTGTTCCATAGTCTGTCTACTCATAATGTTGATAGCAGCCCCTAAATCAATCAAAGTATTTGAAATTTCTACCCCATTGATATGTGTTTTGACAATTGGACTACCGAAATCTACATACTTTTGCATAGTAATTTTTCCCATCATGATATCTGCAATTTTTCCTACCAGGTGGATTCTTCTTGTATTTCTTGGTTTCCTTCCTAGTCTTTTAAGACTCAACTCCTTTATTGTTTTTGCTAGAATAGGAATCTCTCTAATGGCTTGTAACAAGGGAATCTTGATACAGACATTCTTTAATTCATCTAGAAAATCATAGTCAGGCAACAAGATTTGTTTTTCCACCCCTTTTTCAATTTGTAATCTTTTAGGAAAAGGAGGTGTGGATGAAGATGCAGGCTGCTCAACTATAGGAGTTGTGGGGGTTGACTCTTTTTCTTTTTCTTTTTGAGTGCTTGGGTTTTGAAGAGATGCTTCAGAGCCTTTATTGGCTTTAAGAGAATCTTCCTCAGAAATGCTTTGCTTTTGAGCATCTATAGAAGGCTTATCTAAAACTCTAACAGATCTGAGTTGTACATCATTGAGAGGAACAATCATATAGTTAGGAAATTGTTGTCCTTCTACCATGTAAGCATTTTGAGGGTTTTTATTGTTGGGGTTCGGCAATGGCTGGGAAGGTAGTTGATTTGTCTTCTGTTGGAATGGAAGCAAGAGTTGAGAATTTGGATTCTGTTGAGAAGGTTGTTGTTGTTGTGGAAATGGCAATGATAGTTGTGGATTTTGATTTCGAAGTTTTGGAGCTTGTTGATTTTGAAAATATGGAGGATATTGATAAAATTGAGCAAATCTCCCATAAGGATTTTGCATACCTTGTACCCATGATTGAAAAGGATTTTGAGGTTGGGACCAAGGTTGTTGCCGAGGATTCCAATTTGGTGGGGGTTGAAAGTTCATAGAGTTGTTAAAACCTTGATTTTGTTGCCCCTGCCAAGGTATCCTTGCAACAAAACAGAGAGACTCAATTGAATTTGGATCTTCTTGAAACACATCTTTGAGCCCAGGAATTGAAGGACAAACCTTGGTCTCATGGTTTTCTGAAAAAATCACACATGTTTCTACAACTTTTGCATCCAAGGGACATTCCCTTAGAGCATGTTTCTTTCTACATTTTGGGCAAAATATGGCCAAAGCTTCAGCTTCTACTTTTTGCTTTTTTTGTATCTTAAGGGTGTCTAGTTGCTCACTAAGACTCCCTAAGATATCAGTTTTGAATTCATCAAGCATGTTGCCAATCTCAGCCCTACTTACTGATCCAGTTGCAGATTTGTTTGCTCTAATGAGAGAAGGATCTCTAGGCCCTTTTCCAGTTTTAGATTTTCCCCTTGAAAGATGAACACATAGCTCTGCTATATCATGAAGTGGAAGTTGAGATATATCTCCTTTTCCCATCATGTTCAAAATGTCTATCCATTCATCTCTAATGGCTTTTAATAGAAGGGCTTTCAAGGTTTCCTCATCTAAGTTATTCATTTTTTCTCTTTTCAGGTTGTATTGAAATCTTTCAAGTAAATCCTCCAAGTTTTCATCTTCTCTTTGCACCATTTTGAATACCTCATCCTTGTGATTGGTGGGTATACAATAGTCCAGGTATCTATCCAAAAATGTTTGTTTCATATCATTCCAAGTCCTAATGGATTGAGTGACTAATCCCATGAACCATTTCAAAGCAGCTCCTTTCAATGTTGAAGGAAACAATTTGAGTTTTTGAGAGTCTTCCAGATAATCTTAAGTTCGACACACGACTTCAAACTCAAATAGAAATGTTTAAGGATCCTCATTTCTTAACCCATGAAAGTTTGGGAGGACAGATGGTGAGATGTTTTTCATTGTTGCTCGAGAATCCTCATCAACTATAGGAAATCTGAATGAGTTATCTCCATCCCTATTTCCCCCATTGTTACCTCTACCTCCTCCATTGTTTCCTCCTCCTCCTCTACCTCTACCTATACCAAATCCGTTTACTACTTCCTCTGTCATGATAGTTTCCTTAGAGAATTCAGAGTCCTCTGGTTCCTCTACTAATGGCGAACGAGGAGGAATTTCTCCATCTTCTTCTTCAGGTGATTCTACTTCTTCAATTACAATGTGTTTTCCTGTAGAAGTAAAGAAAGGGTCTTTTCCTAATTCAGATTCGGTGGATGGTGTGAGAGAGTCTCCTAATTCAACTACTGCCTCTTGAATTCCAGGAATCCTAAGGCTAGGAGTGTGAGTTGGAGATGATGGAGGTGTTTCTTGTCTATTCCTTGAAGTAGATGGAGTTGTAAAAATCAAACTCTTGGCCCTAGCTAAAAACCTTCCCCTAGAATCTCTTGCTCTATGCATGTCATTTTTTTTATTTTTCTTCAAGTCAGGCTAATAATTCTCTTTCTGATCTTCCAGGTCACTCTAGGTGCAAGAAGAGAGCATACTCAAGAAATTATTAAACCAATAACTCTCTTTTCTGATCCTCCAAATCACACTGGGTGCAAGAGGAGAGCATACTTTGAGAAGTTATCAATTTTTACCTTCCTTGAAATTTTCTTGTTTTTTTTTAAGAAATTGGCTACCTAGTTTCACTTCCCCGGAAACAGCACCAAAATGTTTGGTCAATTTAGTGTGTCCTAAATTGCTATTTAAAATGTCAATCAGAGAGTCGTAAACTGCTGAAGTGAAGTGCACTGTATATGCAAGATAACCGATTTCTTAGTTCTTTTTCGTTTTCGAGTTTTTGGTTTGTTTTTGGGTTTATCTTCTGTTGATTCCCTAATGTGAGATGGCAGAATTGAAAGTCAAGTATGGATGATAATGGTGATTTCTACAATGATTTTCCAAACTTTAAAGTTCTAAAAAAGGTTTCAAACTGGCTGTGATGAAATCAATTCTCAAAAGAAAATAAAAATGTACCAAAATAGTGAACTAGTGACAATGAAGCCCAATATCCTTACTGTTGTATAAAAAGAAAATAAAAACTGAACTCAAAGCAATTCAAAGAATGTAAGCAAAGAAAACTAAATCACACTACTTCAACTCATATTCTGACCCTTCACCTTTCTACTCGCTCTGGCTATAGGAATTAATCATAAACAAATTGAGTAATATGATATCTAAATTGCAGGAAATGAAATTGCATAAAATGAAACTAAGATTTAAACTACTCATTCATACTTCAATCCCTAAAAATAACATAAGTAATTTAATCACTAACTTGCAAGAAATTAAACTAAATCATACTACATCAAGTAATATTATGATTCCTCACTATTTGAGTCTCTTGGCTATAGGAAGGAAATCATAAACAAATGAGTAATATGATATCTAAATTGCATAAAAGTAAATAAGCAAAGCAAAACTGAAAGAAATGACAATGCTGGAATTAAAACTCAGAAAATGAATCAACAGAAATGACAAGATGATCTCATGTCATTAGTCATTAAAACTATGTAAATTGCCCAGGCTGCCTGCAAGAACCTGAAAGAAAAACACTGATCAGCTAACAATCATGAGAAAGCATAAAAGGAAATATGGACAATAGTTAACATGAATAATATACAAGTAAATGATTATGAAAGAAGTGACATAATGAAAGAAAGCGAGAAACTATACAGTAGATACAGAGCCTTGGTGTACAGGGGCCCTCTGCAACCTCGGCCAATCAATACTCAGTCACAAATTGAACTTAAGAATGTTGTCTTCTCATATATTAAAGTGCAGTCAAAACATAAAGATAGAGCACGGCACCGTGGGCTCGTAAACACAGTCAAGATTACATGTAAAATCTAGCTATCAAGCGTATGATAACGCGTTATTTATAATTGAAGATGCTATAACTGATTCCTAAATTCTACGTTGCCAAATAGACATGTAAATCTCCACGTCCTGAGATCTAGTAGTATGGTAGCCGTGACAAATAAATCTATGGAGTGGTGGCTATTCGATTTGGTTCACGGATTGATCCACAGGTGTTAGCACACCTCCGGAGATTGAGGAACTTGCCACGCAAAACTTCACGTGGGCAAAACAGAGTCGTGCCATCGCAAAACTCTTAGTTTGACCACTCCTTTGATCGTCCTTGACCATGGCTGGTTGTGAGTGATTCAGCTGAACCAAGGGGACACGCTTCATGTACATGTCATTTGCAGCTTGCCCATGTGGCCGGATTCTCCATTGGACACCTGTAACATAGGCTTCAACAAAATGGCTGCGGAAACTTGAACTGGCTGCGGAAAGTGACAAGTTTCCGCAGCTGATTGAACAAAAATCTAAATCAAACACCAGTCACAAACATAGTTAGGAAACCATTTAATAAGCTCTTTTTAAACTAATATGCAATGATTTGACAACTTGGTGGGTAAAGTAAATGGAAAAGAAGGCTGAAAAGGTGTATAGGGAAGATGCAAGTTTGGGACTCAACACCAGGGTACGGTTGATACTGATAGGCTGGCTGCTGCACAGCAGGACTGAATTGGTACTGTCCCTGGTACGGTTGATAAGTAAATTGAGGTTGACTTGTGACAACCATACTTGAACCAAGTTGTCCTACAGGCATTTGAACCGAAGTCTGAATTGTGGATCCAGACTGAGGTAAAGATGTCTGAGGAGTTGATACAGGAACAGTAGAAACCGGAGCTGTCGATACTCCAGAAGTAGGTGGGGTAGATTGAACAGATGTTGCAGCAGTTGCAGCAGTCGTTTGAGGCGGAGTACGAGGCGTACTAGGCCCAGGCTGAGAAACTACAGAAGGTGCAGAAGTTTGAATAGTAGACTGGACAGGTTGCTGGGGTGAACTAGAAACCAAGGGTTGTCCAGTTTGAGATGACAACTGCACATTCGATTGCAAGGTCTGTTGAGATTGAGATGGATCCCACACTAAATTCATTCCGGGGTATGGACCCATAACAGGTTGAGAATATTGAGGACCATAACCGGGTTGAGGGTAGGGTTGATAATTCAAAGGTACATTTCCAGCTCCTTGGACATATGATTGACCGGAAGGTGGTTGGAAACCTTGGGTTGGGTACTAACCTTGAGGTTGATAACCTTGAGGCACGTACCGATATTGGGGTTGACCTTGAGGTACATACTGAGTCTGGGGTTTTCCTTGAGGAACGTATTGTCCCGTAGGTATGTATTGTCCTTGGGGTTGCCCCCCAGGCAGAAATTGGGTACCATGAGGTTGCCCCCCAGGCGATACTTGAGGACTTTGAGGCTGCCCCCCAGGCGGTAACTAGCCACCTTGAGGTTGAGGATTAGGAATAGTACCTGACATCATAAGAATATCTTCTACACTCAACGGCTTAGTTCCATTATTTCTAGTCAATAACCCTTGTTCAATAGGTTGAGGAGATGCTCCCGAAAAAGTACCAGTAAGTGACTGATACCCAGAGGGAACAGAAGGACCGCCGTATAAAAAGGTTTCTGGAGATTGACAAAACATGGATGACTATCTTGACATATTTAACAGAGGATAATAACCCCTAGGTGTTGGGTGAAAAGGAATGCAAGGTGGTGAAAAAATTAGTCCCGGGTTTTCCAAAAAATTGGTCAATGAAAGATACCAAGCGTTGCTCCTAGGTGGACTGTAAAATATTGATTCACGCTCCCTAAGTTCTATAGTTGGTTGATTTTCAGGGACAGGGATACCTTCTTCTGGAGTAGCAAGTTCTTCAATAGCTATAAGTCCAGAAGGAAGATTTTGGGTAATTACTCTTTCTACCCTGGGTGAACCAGGACCACTAGAAGTTGGAGAGGCAAATCCTGATGTTGGAGTAGCAGCAAATTCAGTTTCAGGTTCAGATATTTTAGGTTCCTCACCTAAATCACTAGTAGATGAAAAACTACCAGTAATTTCGGAAAATGAAATAGATTGCGGATTATAATATGTTACTAGAGCTTGATAATCAGGATGTACAACCAATGAAGACTCTCCTTCTTCAGGTGACCCAACTCTACTGTCTCTAGGAGTTACAAGGGCTCGTAACCCTTCAGGCTAGCTCGGTGAAAACTCAAGAGGTTGGCCCCGAAGTCTACAGGACTTCCTTGGTAATTCAGCCACGATTAAATATTTTAACTACTTCACACGCAAACAAAGAAAAATCTCAATGAAAACCACCTAAATCCTCTAAAGAACCAAACAATTTTGAATCACACGCCTAAAGAATCTAGGAGATCAAACCACACACAAACAGTAACTTTCCGTACTGAAAACACTAGTTGGTGATGAAATCCAATGTCGCAGAGTTCAATACAGAAATGGCGGTTGGAACAATTACCCCAACAACCTGCTTAATGAATAGGCTGGCACAAGTTTCTCCACTAAAGTGTCTCGAGTGAAGAGAAACCCCTAGAAAATCCAAGTGAGTCTAGCCGACGTCTACTCCAGGTACAGTGGGATCTTCCCTCCACCATCACCTTAGGAAAGAATCCTATAGAATATGGTCACTATGGTTACCAACGGAAACAAATATACCTAGGGGAATAGTCTATGATCCGATACACACGCAAGGGCAGAGTAACAAGCTCAATCCCCTTGAAGGCTCCTTGACATAATCCAAGGTTTACCAACAAGTGACCCCATGCTCCTCGACAATGGTTAATCCGAGGTTTACCATTTTTAATACGTGAATATCTTCTATCGTTCCCAATGAGGAAGGATTGATTCCCACACTGGTTCAGATATGATCTCGTGCTTCTCCTATAAGAGGAGCTTTCCCAGAGCATAGATGTAACAATTGGATTTTATCTCCTACCACAAGATACAACTACTTGTTTGTTTTACTATCTTGGAGAGTTAATTACTCCCTACTCCAAGATACTAGCCTAAGCTATGTTGGTGATATAGAGCCCTAGAAATAAAAAGATTACTAGATAGATTTTACTTTAAGCGTTATTTTTATTGGTTTTTTCTTAAGTCAAAAGGTGCGGAGATGAAACTTATGGTATGAAGACTCGACTTCAAATCACTAAAAAATGCACATAATATGATAAGAAATCGTTTCCCTTCAATGAATTTCTAGCTAGAAAAGTGTTGAGAATGCAAATGCTTGTAAAAACAAATCTTTTCTTAACAAACAAATCAAAAGAAGAGCTTTTTGTCTTTTCCAATACACTCAAAAACGAGACAACTAGTTATGCTCACGAAAATTTCCCTTTTCTTTCAAACACTCAAATACTACAAAAACAAACTTTTTCAAAAGAGATTTTTTATTGTTTTTATAAAACACTCAAAACTATGGAAAAATCTAATCTTGAGATCTATAAATTCCAAAAACTATTTGAAGTAAAAGCTTACAAGATTTCTTTTCAACGATGTTTTACTTAGCTATAAGCAAACTAAGGACTAATTTGTTTAGAATCACAAATCAGTCAAAAAACAACCAATTTTTGTTTTCTTTTCTAAAAATTAAATCCAAAACTTTTAACACAAGTCCTTTCGAAGTTTCGCAAAGAGAAACAACAAGATGGGTTCCTCAGCAAAGGCAGATTTTGCAAACGGTCAGACTCATAAGAAGGCCAGTTAAAACCAAGGTGATCTGAGGCTTCTAAGGCTTCTAAGCTCTGAGCTACTACAAGACCAAAATGAAAATCAAGCCCGGTAACCAAAAATTCTAGGAATTTCACCTAAAACCCTAATGCCAATGGAATTAACCTAAGAAAAGTTCCTGACAAGTCACGTGCAGATCTAGGCAGAGCATAAAAACACCTAAACAAATCCTAAGCTGACTGAAAGAGAAAATCTTAAGTTTTTCAAAATTTTGACAAGGTCCGTAGGCCCGCAGTTCACACAAGTGCGGTACCACTCTGTGTGTAAAGCAAAAGTGCGGATAGGTCTGCACTGTGTTGCAAGCAGAGGTTGCGGTCCTCTCCCAAAAGTATGAAAAACAAAAAATAATTCAAGATTAACAAAACCTACCCAATCCCACACACATCAAGCCAAAAACAGAAACAAAAACACAGTTTCTCAATTCAAAGTAAAAGTAAATCAAAAAATCAAGTCCCCAGCAGAGTCGCCATTTTGTCAACCGGATGAGTCATTCTTGCAGACAAGACCGACCTGCCTAGTATCTAATGATATCTAGCGACAAACAAACAAATCAATTTCTATCTTTCTCTAAATATGCAGTTTATAAATAAAGGCAAACAAGTGTTTTAGGCCTACCTTGGGTCCAATGCAAGTTTGTGGAAGCCTCGCTCCGTTGATCCAAATGAGCTCCCTTGTAGAGAATCTGCAAACACAAACAAGCACACAAATTAAATAGCACCTGAAAAGCCAATATAATAAAGCATACTTATCATGATGATCAAGGAATTCATGAAACAAATCACATAAGACAATTTGTTGAGAAAAATGAATATGATTGTATTAACTTAAATAAAAGAAGAACTTTACAACCTTATGCCTTGATGTTGTACAAGCTCCTCCCAGGGTCCATCAAGAAGTCTCCTCTACTTTGACAAGTTTCACTCTCTTCCCAATGAAGCCAAAAGGTATGTGATCTCTCCTCTCAAGCTTAACTAGGAAGTCTCAATTCCAATAGAATTTACCCTCAAAAATGTTCAGCTTCTAACCTCCCTAGCAACCAGCCCAATGCCTTAATTTACAGTGCAATGGAGGGAAGTTACTACGTCCTCATTCAAAGGGATAAAGCCCTCCTTCAAAGGGATAAGCTCCTCTCATCAAGGGATTAGCTCCTTCACTTTTGGGATGCATGAACCACCTAGGAGCGAACCATCCACGTCAAGATTCCTTCTAGAATCATCTAGAATTAACCCAAAGTGAGTTTTTAAGAATAAACTTGCGCCTTTTTGACTTTCACAGGGGTCCACACCCACTCCTTTAGAGACAGAGCGGGCAGGTCCGCAGGTAACATGAACAGGGGGTGCGGGACCGCATGCAACAGTGAGAGAAAGTGCGGAACCAGAGCTTTATTGATTTTTAAGGTCTTTCTCTCATTTTCAAAGCTTGACATGAAGAGCTGAGGTTTGAGACTTGCTTAGGAGGACAGTATGAATGATGATAGACCCATACTGACTACAAATAGTCGTGGTGACAATATTTTGTGTAACACTTCCCAACACCATATTCATCATTCCCTTCCGCTCATTCTAACCCCATTGATCATTTTTCCCATCCGGGTCCACATGTGTTCATTGGGTCCACATAGGTTTAGCCTCGCCCTCCCCTTTTCCACACTTTGGGTCGGGCCTAGAATGATGCCCCAGAGGTTGATGTAGGTAAAAATAAAAGAAAAAGCATAATTTGGCCATTCTCAACAAGAAATGTAGCACAAAATGTAGAAGATAATTGGGACATACAAATTTAGTGCATGGGAAAAAGCAAAACATGAGCTCTATCCCTTATTTATGGCCATCACCCTGGTTCCTATGGGCCTTAGATGAGTCCCTTCCACATTAAGGAACCCGTGATTGTCCCAACCCCTAGAGGGCAATGAAATGCCCCACCTTAAAAGGGGGTTCCTACTGCTATATCCTACAAATCATGCTCTCATCTCCTGGATCCCCGAGCTATTATGAAGAAAAATCAATCAAAGGAAAAAGGATTAGGAAGAAGGGTGGGAAAAAAAGGTCGGGGTAACTCATGTACCATGATTTTCTCCCTCCTACACCCATATACCCAAGTGTGGGCTTCTCTCATTATAGCTACCCTTGTACCATGACATGTGGCTTGGATCCTTCCCCGCATCCCCACTCCGTTCCATCAATCTAGCACATGCCACCTACCATTGGATGGATGTACAATGGATATGTCACCCCCTTTCGAGGCTGAAAACACCTAATAGGGTCCTCAGTTAACCCCCTTATTAAGCTTGGAGACACCTGTACATGCCAAAGCCCACTATGGAAGGGCATGCCACCATGAAGTGTCCATTTGATTCCATGATTTGTAAGCTCTTTTACTTGATTACTCTAATGATTTGTTGTATTGGAGGGCAAGGGGATTATATGTAGGATTGCAGGTGGGTCTCCATTTTGGGTTTGGTCTCTCTATATAGGGTCCAAGCCCTCCAAAGGGCCACATTGGCACTTGTTGGGTGAGCGTTGAGAGCCATGGACCTCCACCATAGTAGAGAGCACTTCATGGATCCCCAACACCATTTAGTGATTGCTCATGTTCCACCTTTTTGGATGAGGATGATGCACCTAGAACATGATCACCAGTCGACTCCACACATGTACCATACACATGGTAGATGTTCCAGGGTCTAGATGAGGATGTATCTCAAGGGTTTATGTCATCATCCTAGCCCTTACAGATGCTTTATAGGCATTATCGATCCACTTGGAGACCCATGAGGATGTCTTCGTGCCCCCACACCCACTTGGGTGCACTACATGTGACTTGCTTGGAAATCAAGGGGCCAACCCCTTGTCGACTATGTTTGGAGCCTTTTCACTCAACTTGACACATTTGAACTCCATTAGGCCTCCTCAATGGTCAAACGACTCATCATATTCATTATTTTTCCCTCTTGAGAGGCTATTCTTTGTTTTATTGAGCTATCTTGGTGGGGTTGTCATTAAGTCATGTCATTATTATGTATTATTTTATTATTTGAGGCCAAATTAGGCCAATTAGGAAAATTCAATCCCCTTTAGAGTTGTATAAATATGAGAGAGGCTCATTCTAACCTCTCATCATCACTTGGATTGGATTAGTATCTCTTGAGAGATTTTCACACTTTTTGTTGGGTTAACTTTTGGAGCTTTTTTGATGCACTATGATGTTTGGATTTTCACTATTGTCTTTGGAGCTTCTTTATAATGTGAAATTGATGAATGGATATACTCTCTCCTTCTCTCATGTAAGTCGAAATTTTGATGCCATTCTTGTTATCTTACTTATCAAATGCATGTATCTTGTTATCATTATTCTTGTATGGGTTAATGTAATGTGAAATTCTTCTGGGACCTTGAACAAGTGATTAAATACATGTGTTGAGCTTTGAGGGATTGGGTGAATGTTCCTAGAGGCACTTCTTAGGTTGAAGACCTCGAAACTTTGTCTTCTTTGCAAATTTGAAGTATAAATCCCTATTGACCTCGTTCCTGCCCTTAGAGAGGCTAGCAAAGATCAATTAGGGCTCCTTAGCTCACGAAAATTCTCACTCTGTGTATCTTGACTCCATTAGGTCCAAGCAATAAGGCACTGATCCTCGTAACCCCTTGATGGTCAAATTTACCTTTCTATCTTCACTTTTCCAAATTCTAGGCCTAACCCTAGAGGGTCACCTAGGGCATCCAACGAATTTTATTATAGCCATCCAATCATGTCAATTTTTGGTCCACTACTACGTTGGGGTTATCTCTAGAGGTCCTCCAAGTTTCAAGCAAATCCGATGGTGGAATCCCAAGATATAGCAAGCCCTAGCCACAAGACCAATTATTTCCCTAGGTTGATTTGGGTTAGTGTCCTCATTGGGATCTTTGCATTCAAAATCTCAAAGAAAACTAGTCCTTTGATCCTATTTCCTACCCTAATTAGGTTAAACCCCTTAATTGTTGATCAACTCCATATCCTTGACCTAGTTTTGGGTCTAGTTGGCTCTGTGTGGTCCCGCGACTTTGTAACTCCAATTCCACAAGGATTACATAGAAGCCTCTTATCCATAAGGATCCTTAGGTCTAGGTAGACCATTGTCAAGGCATATCCTTCAAACTTAGGCTTAAGAATCCTCTTAGCCCTTCCTAGATAGATAATTGGGCATGTATATACTGGAGAGACATAATTTCATCTCACATCGTCATCGCACTTGGAGAATTCATACCTCTTAAAGGAACTCACACTTGCTTCTTTTTGGCTATTGAAGTATCTTGGATGCATTTTGATGTTGGAAGCTATTTTGGATTGTCTTTGGAGCTATTTCTTTGGTGAATGGATGGATATACTACATGTTATCTTGTAATTGCCTTTTGTTGAATATTATCATTTTGAATTTGTCTAATGTATTGCATTGTTACTTCTAGATTATGCTTGTTTATGCCCTAATGTTGAAAATAAATTGTGAATGTTATCTAGTTGAGAATTGCATATGTTACTCATTGTATAACATGTAATGAATGTTCCTAGTAGAGGAGTTCTTATAACTCCATCAAATTTTGTTTCCTTAGAATTGGCTAATTGCTGGAAATTGATATCTAGGGCATCGATTTTTGGCCTCCTTAGAAACATATTTATATTATCTAGCACATATTTGACTCCATATGCCCAAAGGACAAGGCACTTGTCCAAGTCCTTGGTGATCATTCTCACTTTTCATCCATAAATTCTTCTCTTGAAATTTCAGCCCTTTTAAGGCTAGGATGACAAACTAGGGCTTAGAGTGAAATTTTATGGGAGAGGTTTTGTGGAGGCTTGAGAGCCTAAACATCAAGTGGAGGGTCTTGGCTACATAACCTATAAATTTGGTGGGTATCCACTTAAGTTTCCTCCGATAATCTCTTTCTCTAGGTGTTTCCGTAAGAGGGAAACCCTAGCTTGTTCCTCCTCAACTTGAGGGCTTCCTTGAAAGTCGTATGAGCTTAGTACTTGTTGAAGTATATCTTAAGAAGTATTTTCTCTCCATTTCCTTGACCTTGGGAACTCTATACTCAAGCAAAATAAGAAAACCCTAGGTCTTGGGCATTTTCTTCCTATGTCTCTCATTTTCACCTTTGTTAAGAGATTCTAGCATATCACCTTATACGTTAACCTTAGAATACCATTCATACATGATCCTATCCTACTAGAACTCCTCCCCTTGGTGAAAATCTGTAAAGAATAGGGGGCCTTGGCTGTGGTGATAATGGGCCATTGCCCCATTGTTAGCACTTAGTCTAGCTTTTCATATTGTAGGGTTTCCCTCTCCAGGGCTTGCTAGATTTTTTGGTAACAATACACATAGGTAAAAATTCCATACTGGCTTGGAAACATTTGAAAGATTTGCATAGGACATCATACAAGGGCAGGGCCTTCTTGAAGAATCTGTTGTTTTCGATGATGACAAATGAGCATGCATCCCTCTAGGAGAATTTTCTCAAGATCAAATATACTTGAGAATTGTTGATGGTCATTGGTCAGAGAAAGGAGGAGGAAGACATGGTGGTAATCACATTGAAAAGTTTAGCATATGCTCATCAACACTTTATTGAGACCCTCAACATCACTTCTATGAATGTTGACCTAAAGTTTGATGAGCTTTGCAATAAGCTTTTACAATAGGATAGATGGAAGAAATAGTTTGGTAGTGGTAGTGAGATAGAGGATTTTGATCAAGCCTTTGTTGTCAAATTAAAGGGAAAAGAAAGGACCAAGAAGAAAGGACAAAGCAATAGTGAGGATGTCACCAAAGTATCAAAAGACCATCAAATGCCATTATTGCGGCAAGTTAGGCCATATGAAGAAGAACTATAGAAATGGGTTGTTTGACCAAAAAACCAACAAGTAGGGCCTTAGTAGCAGACTCATATTATAGAGAATATAGGGGAGGGGTTATCCTTATATGCATTTATGGCCACAACAAAAAGAGATAAGCCTAGGTCATTTGCTTGGTTCATTGATTTAGGTGCATCATGTAATTTTATCAACAAGTAAGATTGATTCACAAAGTACATGCCTTCTTCTTCCAAGGATTTAGTGATTTTCAAGGATGGGGAGGATTACACAATCATTGGCAAAGAAAATGTGAAAATTTCGTTTGGAGGTAAAATGCTAGTTTTCCTCAATGTATATTGTGTGCTAAGGATGTGTTACCCACCAAAATGGGTAACCCTATAGGGAAAACTTGCCTCCTATTCTCGACAACTAGCTAGTCGGCCACATAGCCAATTGCCCCTGATAGCCAACACTAGCTGATGATATGCCATTACATCTGCACCACTTACATCAGCCATGTGATTCTCACACGTTCGACATGAGCACATGGACGTAGGTGGGCTTCCACTCAAAAGTTACTTTGGTCATTTTGAAATCAGATGCTTATGCTTGTTTGTTTTGGGAATTTGATATGGAATATGGGGTGATTTGGAAGAAGAATGGGGTTTGACCAGGATCGTGTTCTCTCACCTTAAATGGGGGGTTAATCTTCAATCCTAGTCCAGTGGGACCTCCCGTAATGACCCAATGGGTTTAGGAGGGGCACTACTTGGGAAGCCTTGATTGAGATAGCATAGTTCTATCTATCCCTATGCCATACTTAACACTTTCTATCATACATTACAAGCCCTTATCTCACCTCCATTCTTTGGGTTCAACTGACCATCGATTCTTTGGGATTTGGCACCCATACATCCACATACCTAGGTAGGGCCTGGAAACATTGCCCTAGGAGGTTGATATAGTTAAAAGAAATAGAAAGAGCATATCATGGCCATAGAAAAACTGAAAGAAAGAATATCAATAAGCAAAAGATGGCTAGAGACATACACATTAGCATATGGGAGAAATCCTAGCATGAGCTCTACCTCATTCATTATGACCATCACCCGGTTCTTGATCACATGTTGCTCCATTATGTCATAAAAAGGAACCCTTCCATGTCCCAACCCTGATGAGCGATAAACACTCATCATTAAGGGGT
Organism: Pinus tabuliformis; assembly: GCA_031772625.1. NCBI lineage: Eukaryota > Viridiplantae > Streptophyta > Pinopsida > Pinales > Pinaceae > Pinus > Pinus tabuliformis. The sequence goes on along the minus strand of CM062818.1, from coordinate 2,068,424,255 downwards.
AATACAACTACTATATCATTTAAAGCAAGCTATAACGCTTGAGCTATGAGCAATAATACAAAGAAAAATCGAGAAAAAGTAAAAGGCGCACAAGAGGGGTGGAAAAAAGGCCGAGTTGGTAACCCATGCATCCATGATTGCTCCCTCCTCACATCTATAGACTTGGGATGTAAATACCCCCATCAATTGGTCCCTTTGACCATGACTCTTGGCCATGAAGCCTTATCCCCTTCGTACCATCATTATTATTCACTAACACCTGTCAATTGAAGGTTGGACTTAGGAAATGTTATTTCCAATTAAGGGCTGGAAACACCTAATAGGGTTTTCCCTGAGCCACTCCTACCTAGGGAGGAAACACCATTGCAAGTTCAAGGCCTTGATTTTAGAAGGGGATCCTTATTTGAAATTTTAAATAGCCCATGACACTCAAGATTGGTTCACTTGGATGCATAATGATTTTTGTCCCTAATGTCTAGTTGCTTTCACTAGAATATATGTTATGATTATCAGGTGGTTCAGCAGCCCATGTCTTGGGCACCTTTTCATAGATACCCAAGGCCATTAGAGAAGTATTGGCACTATCAAGTGAAGTGTTGAGACTTTTGGGCCTCCTAGCAGCAACAACTTTTGACACATGTACCCCTGTAATGTATCAAAAAATTATTTGACCAATTTTCTCGGAAATTTGCTTCAGAAATTATGCCATAAATTTCTTTAATTGAAATTCACAATTGTCACCACGAAATCATCGACATGCAAATAATTTTTCATTACAAAACCTAGAAATGTAGAAACTCAAAACACACATGAGAAATAACAACGAACTCAATTGTATTATATTAATTGGAATAATACAATATATGCCAATACAACTACGAATAGTTGAGCTAGAAAATAGCTGAGATGGCCTCCAAAATCTGCTGCAACACTTAATTTGGCCTCCCAACTGTAAATAGAAATGAAGCTCCAATTGGAGATCTGGATAATCCCCACTCTAATCCACATATCTGCCTCCCAAAAGTGTAACTGAACCAATATGTGCTCTTGTGAATTTTGAATGAATTCACCAAGGGATGAGATGGGTTTCCGTCCAATCTCACCAAAATATCCAAGGGTTTTCATCTTGGGGCTTACTGAAGTTGAGAACCACGTTCTCAAAACCTCTTCAAATAGAAAATATTCCAAATCCAACATATTCCCAAACGACTTGCTTTCCCCTCTTTTAAAGACTTGATGGATTTCTCTCCACCCTTCTAGAAGCACTTTATTTTATTATTTTATTTCCATTCTAGAAGATTCTCCCCTTTATTTTATTTAAGTGACATTTTAAATCACTTTTCCTCTTTTGGCCTTTTTCTCCAATTAAACATTTTCCCCCTCTTTTAATTAATAAAGTTGCTAATTAAAGTCACTTTTAATCCCGGAAAATGGTTAATCTACCTCTGTGATTTTTCCCAGCCACTGAAAGTCAATTTTCATCATCTCATTCTGTAGATCTCTTCATATCGATTCCAATGAGCTATTAAACTAAGGTGTTCCTCCAAATAAACTGCTCCTCGTAACACCTTTAGCATTTTTACTTAAAATATGTTGATAATAACCCGTTTTATGAGAATCATTGGAATGCTATGGAACCAAGAATAAACTATGTGGAACCATAGTTTTAAAAACCAGTCAGCCTAAACCAAAAATCGGTCAAACCGGCCATTTCACTCGCTAAACCAGCTGGACTGGGCAAAAAACTGGGTTAGAGGGCCGACATCACTTGTTTTTCACAAAAAACGGGCCTAATTGGCCGGTCTATGATGGAACCAACCAGTTCCATCATAAATTGGCCGGTTCATTGCCACACCGACTGCGGACCCACTGGGAGGATTTTTTGTAGTTTATAAGCAATTTTTTAGGCTTTTTCATGGCTTTTTTGGGTGGAGGAGACTTAAGATCCTAAGTTTGACGTTGATTTTGATATTGACATGGCGTTAGGCGGGAATGAAGCAAATTTGGTATCAACAATGCCATAGGAACCAGAATTAGTAGTTGCAACAAACCAAGGCAAAGAACTAATGCAAGGTACTAGTCGTGTAACTCGACCAACTCGTGCTTCCATTAGGTCCATTTATATTGTTATTGGTGGTAGTGCTACTACTGAGGTTGCAGATGAGGCTAAGGCATCCTATTAAAATTGGCAACTAGGGCCAAATTCCACCTTGGGACATCTCTTTTGACGGAGATGATGATTGCATTAGGTTCCTCTTTTCAAGAGGACCAAGATTGATATAAAGATCATCTCATTTGGACAAGCAAAAGTATTATTTTGAATTTATGCCCACTCATGTACAATTTGTTCAGGTCAGCCACATCATCATGTAGGTTCATGAAGCCCAATAAACATGACTCTTCACCCTCATCGACTTGTATAAATACAAGTGTCCCTCCACCTCATTTGGCATCTTCATTACTCACACATTCTCTCTCCTCTCATTGGTTCGTACTACATTGGGCATTCTTCTCCCTCACATGTGTGGATCAAGAAGGATGAATTTTAGAAACTAAATTACAGGGCCGAAATTACAGAGTTGACTATTGTTTGACCAACACCTTATGGGCATCATTTGACTTTGATCTTTTGGGGATATTTTTGTCTCAACAGGCCGCAACTTTTGGCACAGAAACTGAGGTTTTCTAAGCACTTTGACTGCAGACCGAATTACAGATTGACCGCAGATTTGAAGACAACAGTTTGACCAAGTTTGACTATTGACTTTGTCACTATATTGGGTTGAATTTGACCTCTTGATTAGGCCGAGTTTGATTGGGGAAGATCAAGCTGTTTTGAGGACATTCTATTACTACTTTGACTAGCGTTGACTTTCTGGTTAGGGCTAAATTTGGCTACAGATTTTGCAGGGCTATTTTGGACAGTGATTTGGCAAGGCAATTTTGACTTTAACTTTGTATTATCGTATACTCTCTCTCTGCTGAACATTTGATATAATAATAAGAAGAATTGATCAAAGGGTTTTCCCCACATTGGGGTTTTTCCCTGGCATCTGCCAAATCTGGTGTCCTCTTGTCTTGGCTTGTCTTCTGCATTTTATTTTATGTTCTATCTACAGTTACTGTCAATGTGATTTATGGTTAATGTGATTTCTATTGGAAAACTAAATTGGAAATTGTCATTGGGTTGCTAAAGGAACATTGAAGTAATTGTGCTAAGCATAGAACATACCATTGTTAACTAAAATTAACATGGTATCAAAGCCCAAGTGAAGACAAATCCCAACCAAGAGGGAGAAAATAATTCACTATGGAAAGTTGTTAGTCAAGAATCTTGGTCTAGCTTCAATGGCTTTTACATCCTACTTCAAATTTGAGGATAAGCTCAAGGAAAAATCTGACTATCATGCATGGAAGATGACTTTGGACTTGACTTTGGAAGAGCATGATGCAATGGACTATGTAAAGGGAAGAGTGGTGGAGCCTCCTTCAAATTCACTTGCTGCTGCAAAAAACAAAGTACAAGAAAGGTGGGGTCAAAGCTAAGAGAATTATCGTAGACTCCATTCAAAATCATTTGGTTGCCTATATATTTGATTTGGAAACACCTAAGTAGATGTATGACAAGTTGGTTGGGATGTTCAAAATGAACAATGCAAATCAAATCCTCTTTCTCAAGAACAAGTTGAAGGACATCAAAATGGACAAAGGGGAGTCTATCCAATCCTACTTCATGAGAATCACACAAATCAAGAATGACCTTCTATATATTGGAGAAGTTGTTGCTGACAGGGAGCTCACTCTCATTTCACTTGGAGGTCTTACAAGGGCATGGGTTGGGTTTAACACCAAAATCCTCAACAATGACAGGATTCCTGGTTTCAATGAATTATTGGCTAGATGCACTCAAGAAGAAACAAGGATTATGGAGAGAGATAAGCCTTCAAATGGAAATGATCATACTGCTTTCTCTACTCATGCTAAGAGGAAGAACAATGTTGGTCCAAGGAAACAAGGCCAAGTATTTAAGCAGGGATTCAAAGAAGGAAGAAAAGGAAGATGCTACAATTGCAACAAGTTTGGCCACTATGCTAGTGAGTGTCCTCACAAGAAGGATACTCCAAGGGATGATAATAACAACAACCACAACAATTAAAAAGGCAATGGAAATCAAAGGAACAACAAGTTCAATAATAAAGGAAAGAGGAATGTTCCCGTTGCTTGATATGGAAATGGTCGACCTCCCAAAAGATCAAGAAATTCTAGGTATGAGGAAAATAATGTTGTAGAAAAACAAAATGAATTTTATCTTATTTCCGTTTTATCTACTATCTCTCCTCCGGATACGTTGGATCATTGATTGATTGATAGTGGAGCCTCAAGGCACTTCAATGGGTACAAAGAGGCCCCTCTCAAATTTGATTAAAAAGAAGGCTAAATTGGAGATCATACTTGGAGATAATGCCACCTATTCCGTAAAAGGAATAGGTACTATCACTCTTCACTTGAATCAAGGTCAAACCATCCTCTACAAGAGGTATTGTATGTGCCCGATTTGAAGAATAACCTGGTATCTATTTCTGCGCTGGAAGATAAAGGCTTCGAGGTAGCATTCATTGATGGAAATGTACATATTTTGCAAAGAAACCCTAAAGATGCATTTACACTTGGATTTAGGGTTGATAGTCTTTATCAAGTTGGAGGAAGTCCTTTGGGAGCCATTTATTGCGATACTTCTCTTCAATTTGAATTATGGCATCGAAGATTTTCGCACCTTCATTACAAAGCCTTACATGGGGTAAGGAAGATGGTCACAGGTATGCCTGAATTCAACATGAATCATGTAGGAGTTTTTCAGGGTTGTACATTGGCTGGGGCCATACGTTGTTAATGAGGTCACAGATGGAGGCGCAGTACAGCTAGTCAAACTAAATGGAGAGCCTTTCCCAGGCAAAGTGAATGGCAACCGCTTAAAGCCCTACACAAGGGGTCTAGCTATCTGACTCGCTGGCAGAACCACAGTCTTCGTGCTCCAAGGATCCGGACAAAGGCGCAGGACTATAAACAAATACAGGGGATGTTTGCACAGATGTAGAGAAGCACTCCCAACACAAAGGTCTCGGAGAAGCGTATGCAACAGATCCAACAAGCAACAGCTCAGTGCGTTGCTGACCTCTGCGCAGTTCTAGAATAGTTGGAGGGACTCTGTGCCAAGATTGCCGCACCGACAAAGTGACTCGAGGGTGAGTCATGATGTTTGTGTTGGGGGCCTATTGGGCATGGAATCCCCCCCAAGGCATGTTTTGGGGCTTAAAGCCCAAGATTTGACCGAATCTTGTTGTAAAGCTCCACGAATTGCGGGCGCGGAGTGCGAAGTCATAATAGAGTCACAAGGTTGTCCACCCTAGTTTTGTAATGTAATGTCGGCTAGATAGACCTATCCATGGTCCGTGGACCATGGGATTGTATAAATAGAGCGAGGTTCTAAGTGTATAAGAAAAACTAAGGAAGAATAGAAGCAAGAGAAGTCTAAGTGATTGAGTTGCAGTGTGAAGTGTGTCTTTGGGTTGTAGAGTAGGAGAAGGCTTTGTAGCTGAGTGCACAGAGTCCTAGTAGTCCGCAATTGAGTGCCCGGACCCCTGCAATTGAGTGCGCAGGGTGAGTCGAGTCTGTAACTGCGGAAAGAATCAATAAAGAGAAGTTTTGTTATAATTTTGTGTATCTGTTCTTGGTTTAATGCATGATTGACATAATTTTCCATTATACTGTTTATGTACTGGGCGCACCTGTATGCATGTTTTATATGGTTAAGTATAACTTAAAGCACGAATTTGTTGCCTACTTAATTTTTTTAGTGACCCCTAAAAATCCGCTCGAGAAACTCAAACAATTATTTTTTTAAATCTAAAAACAAATTAACGAGTGATCGACTCAATGGACCCACCACTTGACAGATATATATATATATATATATATAACATAACCAGTTAGGGTCGTTGGTGATCCGGACCCTGCCCAACTGTAACACCATATATATATTGCGGGGTCGACAGGTGTCAAACCCACATCGTCTAGTGTGACAGTTCACCGGTGGCAGCCCCATAACCACACACTACGTTTAAAATAATATAAAAATGAATAACTATGTATGGGTGTGGTGGGTTTTGAACCCATCCCTCCCCACCATTTGCTTTCCAAAATTGCCATTACGCCAAACATGTAGGACTTGGTAAGTTCGCCCACCAACGGTTATATAAAATCATTTTTTTACCATTCAACCAATGCAGGACATAACAAAGATCGCCCAATGGAACCTTGATTTGACAAAGTTAACGAGGTGGATTCCTGACATAGGAGAATAATGAGGAATCTAAAAGATTCCCTTGGAGCTGATTTTTTATAGTGGCAGAATCATTCCAAATTTATACTCAAAATATTCAAAATTTCGCCAGGATTCAGATGGTACAAATGGTTTTTTGATTTGAATAATAAATTTTCCATAGATAAAATGTTGAAGGCAGAACCATGAAGGTGGAACCATGACATGGGAATCTGAAACATTCCCTTGAGGCCAATTTTTGAAGGTGATAGAAGTATGCAAACTTTATACTTATTTTTCTCAGTTTTTCAAAAGTATTCTGCTGGTGTAATCAATTTCCTCATCTGAGCAGCAAAATTTTAGTCAATCTGTAGAAAAGAATCTTTATGGAATCTTGAGAAATCTTTAACATTCCCTAGAGACCTGAAAATGACAATTTCAGGACTCGGCCAAATTTATACTCATTTTACTCAAATTTTCACAAATAATGCGATGATATGATCAGTTTCCTCATCTAAGAAATTGAATTCCATTCAGCCGCAAAAGAGAATATTTGAAGAATCTTTAATATTCTTGAGGAGCCCAGATTTGACCAAGTTAGAAAGGGGTCAAGTTTACAATTAGATTTCACAATTTTTGCCAGGAATTCAATCATGCAGTTTGTTTCTTCATCAGAGGTGTGAATTTTCGATCCATACCTATAAGTGGAGCCATAATATGCATTGATGCCATGTCTTCTTTTGTTATTTTCTAAGATGATGATTCGATGTTGAGATACTTGTTTTCCATTTTGTTGGAGGTTCCTTTTATGCCACTTTATGTGAGAGTTCGATATTTTTTCATGCTGAAGGAGAGCTTATATGAGTGAGAGTTCTTATAGGATAACATCTCATGGAGAGGCATGTCATTCTAGTTAAGGGAATTCTTCATTGTATTGACAAAGAACACATAATGTATTTATCATCATCTTGCAACAATTAATGAAGTGGCTTCCCCATTCTTGACACCAGGCCTGGAGACCTATTACACACTGGACGAACTTCGTTATCAAGTTATGAATGCTATTTGATTTGAAGGTTTCATTTATGTTTCATCTTATTTAAATTACACACATGTGGTTTTTCATACTGTTTCACATGAAATTCTTCTAACATCACAGAAGTAAAAGATCATGGTTAATTCTGGTAGTTGAGAGAATCTGGATCACTTGTTGTGAAGTCCAAAATTTGTGTAGTCTCTTGCAAGTGGAAAGGATGCTTGAAGTAGAGAAACAACAAATTATTGTTCAGCAACACTGGGTTGATTATGGTAGTGTTGACGTTGCAAGACCCACCAACATGTCAGGGGATCTCCCTGGTAAGAAGTCCCAACTAGACCTCAGACTGTTTGGTGTAGGAGTACCAAAAATGGGGTAGTATAGTATCGCCTTAGCCGCAATTGCGTGCATAGGTGAGTAAGATGTCCCTGTTGGTAGCAATGGTGTGACATGCGCAACAAGTCAAGGAAGGTGCATGAATGGGTCTAACACACGTAACAGGGGTATGTGTTTTCGCCTTAGAAAATTGTTACAACACGTGGCTTGCATGGGAACACACGGGAGAGAGACATCACAAGCTGGAAAGAAGGTTAGACAACGATCCAAAGTGATGGTTAAACCACTAGCACATCTCGATAAGATTCATACAAACAAATATAGAAAATTCCATACATACATGCATAAACAACAAATACATATATAATCATTAGAGTAACAAAGGTAGCTAAAAGACAATAATAACATATGCATGAAATGTGTTGGCTCCATTATATTAAGAAAGTGAAATATTCAATCATTCATACAACTATGACCAACCACTAGTCCTAACAACAGAACGTTATAGTCACTGCTGCCTTCTCCTCCAAAGAGATATACTAGCTCTGCACTGTGGAGAAGCCAAGGCTCATTACAATACACTCCAAGATTTATCTAAGATACACCTATAAGAATCTTGGCTCCCAAAAGCCCTTACAATGAGTTATGAGGTTCTATAAATAGCAAAGGGTGGGGTGATCCTTGACATTCCCCCTTTGTGACCCTTCACCTACCCTCATGACTCTTCAACAACTACATGACTATTACATTCTACGATCGAAACTTGGTCTTTCACTTTTGCAACATGTTACATTACAATTTTCACATGTACCCATGTAAGGCAAAATAGGCTTGAGAAATCCATGCAAGACATCACTAAGACTCAGACAGTCATGGGAAGACCAATTCTTCGACATCCTTACGATGATCAACGGTGGGGAATCAATGCCAAGCTTGGTAGTCCGTGATGGTGTCTGTGTACTCTGTGGTGACATCCTTTTGGAAGCAAACTCTTGCTTCCATTGCATTCTGGTACACTAGTTTGGCACCTCTGTCCAACTCATCTGATAACATGTGCATGTCTTGAGTGCAGCCGGACCAGCAACATATTGACGCATAGTGTCTGAATTGATCTCCAAGTGTGCGCTGGTGGCTATGCACATCAACTTGTCAAAGTACATGTCCAGCTCTAGCCAGACTTGGTTCTTTGTCTTCACCTTGGTGAGTGTGCCAATATATGGGATCACATGTGTGCGCACAATGACATCCATGCTCCAGAACACCTGCGCATGTGATCGATAACACTGCTCACCCTGTCTTCTCTGTGCCAACTGTTGGGATGGGTTTATAACCTATATGGGCGTAGTTTCATCAATTTGTGCATGTTGCAACTCATGTTGTATTTGTTCCTATTGCACTTCCTTCTCTCTTTTTCACAAATCCTGTTCTTCCCTGAGTTGCCATTTCAACTCCTGCAACTCCTTTTCTGTTTCCTCCATCTTTTGTTTCTCTCTTTTCCTTTGCACGATCCTCCTGTCATGTTGTCGCCTCATAGGCTCAATCTCCAAAGTTGCTAGCATCATGAGTGGCTATGATTTGAACTTGAAGCTTTGCTCTGCCTCTGCGCTGTCAACAACCTTCCTCTTACCTTTGTCGTGCACAGGTCTACTACGCTCTGTTGCTTCTGATGTTGTTTTTTGCTGCAATGATGCTGCCATTTCATATTGATATCCTTGTCTATGAACAACTTGGTGTCTTCATAGATAGGAAAGCTCATAGACACTTGCTCAATTTCATCCCCAATTGCACTCTCAATAGTGTCCTTTAACTCTGATCTCCTGGAGGCCATTGTACCTTTGATGCTGAGTGGTAGACGAACATCTGTCATACCTAGAGACATAGAAACACTCATGAAAATAAATCTGTCAGTTGAAAACCAAAACAAACTTGAGGACTGACTTGCAACATACTTGTGTGATTGATTGTGAAGATTGTGCAATTTCCACTGGGAGGCTAGGAGACTGACTGCAAAAAATGCACAAGGCATAGTCTCGGTTGTTATGAGGCTGACTGAGGATAGTCCAGCTTAGCTTAATGAGGACTGAAACTGCACAATGCGCAGTTTTAGTCAGCAATGGCATGCAAACCCAAAAAACTGCATTGCGTAGTTTCTGGGGCCAGCTGGGTATTGCCTCCTAGAATTGTGCAGAGAAAGCCTAGGGATCAGTACTAGCCAATTTTGTACATTTTCTGGGAGGAAGGTAGAGCCTTCATTCTCAGGGATGTGGATTGTTGGCTGGGTAAGGCAAGGTCCAGGCTAAGGAAACCCAGACACTGACGGGTGACTGAAAACATGAGAAGGTTTGAATGCATGGAGAGACTGAGTGTAAGCAAGAGTGAATGGTCATGCATGAAAATAGTGAGTGAAAGATTCAAAAAATGGAAAAGCGAGCATTTGTGTGAAGCGAGTCGCCACAACGATGACTGTCAATGTAGAAACAATGTCATGCATATGACAACAATGAGATGCAAAGGAAAACTGAAACAATTCTTCTACAAGCTAACATACATCAAAATGATAGCAAGCATTCAATGAAACCAATCAGACAGCACCAACACAAGCTGAAATACAAAAAAAGCCAGAAAAGCAACAAAAGACATGAAAAGCGAACTTACCTGGAAAAGTTGAGTTGAATGTGCCGAAGACTCCTAGATGTGATGTGCAATGTCAAAGCTCTAATATCGATGTGAGGAATGAGCTTTGCAGCATCAAATGAATGAGTTTTGATAAGATCAAGATTATGACGCGCATGCCACAAATCTAAGAAACAACAAAATTTCGCGGAAGGTTTCCAAAATGGATTTTGCATGTGACCTACAGTTGCTAAAAATTGATCCTTAAAATCTAGGGATGTTTTTTTATTTTTTCTTTTGCCTTTTTGGGAAAATAATCCCATGCATGCAAATTAGGATTGCTCAGTCCTAGAGGGAACCGGTCAACCTGAAAGCACATGCAGTAGTCTACAAGCCTGTCGATGAGATTTGCACAGTTTCTAGGTTGAGAAATATTGGTTGTCCCTCATGCAATGTGCAATTTCTGGACTGAAGCCCTGTCTATCAGTCAGAACTGCGCAATTCCTGAGCTGAAGCCCGATGCCGGGATGCACTGCACAACTTTAAAGGGGAAGGATGTCTGGCTGAACTGTACGTTTTTGGAGCCCAGCAGGCAGCCCAAAAGGATTGCGCAATTTCTGGAGGGAAGGTTAGTTCCCCTCCATAATTGCGCAATTTTCAGGGGGAGCATCTCAGCCAGAAAATTGCCTAAGTCCAGAATGACAGCCTGTGGTGAGAGGCAAACAAGTTGACATGCACAGGATAGTAGGGAACTAAAACTCAGCTCAAGCCTATGTACTTTGGACAGTACAAGACATGATGCTAAGGATGGTTGGTAGGGAGGCTCCAAAATGAAGTTAACGAAAAATTATGGAGAGTGGTTGTAGCCATTACAACACTTGGTGACACATTGGTAGAACTCCAGCTCTTCGAATGGACCTTATTTCGTGAAAAGCAAGTCTAACTCCTCTGGAGGTATTGTTCAGTTCTATGATCATCTTGGTTTCCACAATAGCTTGATTGAAAGATGTAGCACTTTCCATGCTCTTGGTTGATCAGAACACATTCCAAGCCAAGTCAATGCAGTTGTTTCAATTGGGGATGAGGGGTATACTGGTACACAAGCAATATGATAGTCAGAGTTTAAGTGTTCATCTCTCGTGTCGCTTCGCTTCCAGCAAGCCTAGACAGTACCCCGGCGGATTCACAAAGGAACACAAGCATTGCTTCAATGCCAGCGAGCCTAGTCATTACCCTGACAGAGTTACTTGCATCACCTCTCTGTGCAGGAAGCCTTTCTCTTATTTTGCCTTTTTTTTTCATTTTTTCAAAATTGTGCATAATACTTATTCATTTCAGAGGTGGAAGAGGGATCCTGACTTATTGAGAGAAGAAGAGGTTGTTCCTTTAAAGAAGTATTTTTTTATATACCTCTGACATACTTGTTAAGCTTTTCCCCCTCACCTTACTCTACTTGACTGAGCTGACAAGGGTTAACCCAAAAAAAACTGACTAGAGTAGGTGATACTAGTTAGTGCGGAAGAGTTGTGTTTTTATCAAGGTTCACTTTGAACAGAACGTATTTTCAATTGGTGTATCATGGAATGAAGATAAAAAATTCTTCATACAGAGATAGGACGACAGATAACCAAGTATTGATAACTGCACAAGTCCTCTTGTACTTTACCCTGCTTGTTTCAAGAGTCACACATGGTTCATGTGAAACTAACCTACGAACGTAAACAAGAAAACAACAAATAAAGAGCGAAGAGAAAAAGAAAAAAGTGAAAGAAAAGCGAGTAAGCAAACAAACATGCAAGAAAACAAATAAACAAGCAAGAAAGAAAACATGCATGCAAGCAAACCAATAAGAAGAAAACAATACTCCTAATCCTAAGCTAACGGTGCATGGGTCTGCTCTTGTGAAGTGATACTTCTAATGTAGCCACTAGTGCATTGGTCGACCCATGTTGGTGAAGGCGGGGTTCGTGAACAACACAGTCGTGCGAACCCGCAAACGTGAAAGATATAACGATGAAGACAAACACACTCCGAGTTTAAATGAGTCCACAGAAAAGAAATGGGTGAAAGCGCATGACATGCACTCTGTGGACTTGCCATGGTGTTGTGCTACACTGCATGCAGATGTTAAGAATACACATTCTCTTAGTTGTGACATGCAAGAGAATGTGAGAAAGGTAGACCACTTACATCACACAAGTGTGCTTGTTGTATAAGATTCCTCCAATTCAAGAGCGATGGGATCATGTGATTCAAGTGTGGGAAGAAAAATCTGGGTGTTTGGTTGTTCTTCAATGTGAAGCAGAGAGTGATGAGGAGCCTTGCGTGTTTCAAAAATTTCCTAACCAGAAGTGAAACCAACCTTAGGACAGTGAGGGACTGACATAACCATTAGCTCGCACTGAAGTGCCTTGACAGCCAACAGGATTTCGATTTCGTCAATAGGTAGATCATCAGAGACTAGTGGCCTAGACATATTAACAACAAGTGAATCATCATCATGATCGGATGAAGAACTACAAAGACCACGACAGCCATAATCAGAAAATTTGGGATGTTCGTCGCATCCTCATGATTTGATGAATCGTGCAGAGGGGTGGATGAGAAGCAAGAATGTTCACCCTCTATGTTTCCAGAAAAAGAAGATGAAGAATCAAGTGGATTTTCAATGAATGATTTGTCCTCTCCGTTGTCGAATGATGGACTGAAATTGGATCTATTCTGCAAATGATCAGTAGTAGGTTCATCCTTGGAAGGATTTACACAAGGAAAATTAGAGATAGCAGAATCACCAAAGATTTCAGGAAAAAGTAGAGGAGGTACGGATAGAAGGAGATCATCCTTTGTCATCGATTGATCTTCAGGTTCTTAGACATACTCATCATGAATGACAATGTAGGTTGTTTGTGCAACACCAACTCTGTCGGTGGCTTGTTCCTCGTTCACAACAGGTGTAGAGTCCAGAATGGAAGAACACAAGACAGTGCACTCTGGAGGATCAGTAGAACATGAATACAAAGGTTGAGGTAACAAATGCGTGTGACAACCCATGGGATTCGCAACCAAATATGCGCCGAAATTGAGAGAAGTGATGCTAGAAGGATATGATAGCTGAACAAATGTGTGTGCATGTTTTCCCGCATCACTCTGCGGTGGTGGAGTTGTTTGATGAGGAAAAGGCAGACAGTCACTTGTGACAGCGACTGTGTCCGCTTGTGATTGCGCATCTCCATCACCGAAGTATGTCGAGCGGGGTTTGAACTTCAACTTCATCTCGGGAAAAATTGATTTGGTAAAACAATATTCAAATATGTCTATGAGATATTGTAATTTCATCTGACTTTTCAGGGCTTCAAACTGTAGTACACGGAAGCATCGCCAAAAATACATAGGCAATTCATGCGGAGACCTTCATTGTTTTAACAGTTTTTTGTCAAGAGGTTTAGGATCAAAATAATGGAAAGTAGATTTAATCAGATCACAAAACTGCTAAAGTGAGTGCACGCAATCGTGAGGCAAGTTGTGGCACCATCTTTGGGGGGATTCATGAAGTGTGTGTGAAAGTAGCAAGCTAACCTTCTCTTCATAGAACTCATCTGCATCCTCAAGGAATGCAAATAAGTCGTGTCTGTGCTCAGGCCAGGCTACTTTGCCTTCACCTTCATACCTGAATTCTGACAAGAGATAATAAAAATCCCTTGTGATGTCGAGAGGTTCAACATTAGAGAGATATCGCGGAGGGATGAGTCTAATGGTATTAATGACAAATGTGCAGAAATTCAAAACAAGATGTGAGAACTCAACTTGTCATTTGTCCCTCCTTCTAGTGCCAAAACGTTGACGGTGTTGGACCCGCCAACATGTTAGCGGATCTCCCCGGTAAGAATTCCTAACTAGACCTCAAACCGTTTGGTGTAGGAGTCCCAACAGTGGGGTAGTATAGTATCGCCTTGGCCATGGTTGCACACAGAGGTGAGTAAGATGTCCCTGTTGGTAGCAAGGGTGCGACATGCACAACAAGTCAAGGAAGGTGCATGAATGGGTCTAACACACATAACAGGGGTATGAGTGTGCCCCTTAGAAACCTATGACAACACACACCTTGAAAGGGAACACATGAGAGAGATATATCACAAGCTCGAAGGTCAGCCAACGATCCAAAGTGATGGTTAAACCAATGACACATCTCAATTAGATTCATACAAACATATATAGAAAAGTCCATACATAGATGCATAAACAACAAATACATATATCATTAGAGTAACCAAGATAGTTGAAATACAATAACAACATATGCATGAAATGTGTTGGCTCTGTTATATTAAGAAAGTGAAAGCTCCAATCATACATACAACTAGGACCAACCACTAGTCCCAACAATAGAACGTTACAGTCACTATCACTTGCTCCTCCAAAAAGATATACTATCTCTGCACTGTGGAGAAGCCAAGGCTCGTTACAATACACTCCAAGATTTCTCTAAGATACACCTATCGGAAGCTTGGCTCCCAAAATCCCTTACAATGAGTTATGAGGTTCTATAAATAGAAAAGGGTGGGTTGACCCTTGAAATCCCCCCCTTTGTGACTCTTCACCTACCCTCATGACTCTTCAACTAGTACATGACTGTTACATTCTACGATCGACACTTGGTCTTTCATTTTTACAACATTTTACATTACAATCTGCACATGTACCCATGTGAGACAAAATAGGCTTGATTAAGCCATGCAAGACATCACTAAGACTCTGAAAGTTGTGGAAAGACTAACTCTTCGACATCCTCGCGATGATCGACGATGGCGAACCGATGCCAAGCCTAGTAGTCTGTGATGGTTTCTGTGTACTTTGTTGTGACATCCTTCTGGAAGTGAACTCTTGCCTCCATTGTATCTGGGTACACTGGTTTGGCACCTATGTCCACCTCGTCTGATAACATGCACATCATAGTCTTGAGTGCAGCCGGACCAGCAACATACTGAAGCATAGTGTCTGTGTTGATCTCCAAGTGTGCGCTCGTGGCTATGTGCATCAACTCATTAAAGTACATGTACAACTCCAATCAGACTTGGTTATTTGCCTTTGCCTTGTTGAGTGTGCCAATAGATGGGATCACATGCGTGTGCACAATGACATTCATGCTCCTAAACACCCGCGAATGTGATCGAAAACACTCCTCACCCTATCTACTCTGTGCTAGCTATTGGGATGGGCCTATAACCTGTATGGGCGCAGTTTCATCAATCTGTGCATGTTGCGCCTCCTACTATACTTGTTCCTGCTGCACTTCCTTCTCTCTTTTGCGCAGTGCCTGTTCTTCCCTGAGTTGTCATTTCAACTCCTACAACTCATTTTTCATTTCCTCCATCTTCTGTTTCTCTCTTTTCCTTTACACGATATTCCTGTCGCACTGTCGCCTCATAGCCTCAATCTCCAAAGCTTCTTTCATCACGAGTGGATCTTCTTTGAACTTGCAGCTTTGCTCCGTCTTTGTGTTGTCAAGAACCTTCCTCTTGCCTTTGCCGCACGTAGGTCTACTACCCTCTATTGTTGTTGATGGTGCTGCTCATTGTGATGTCACTAAAATTTCATCTTGATATCCTTTTCTATGAACAACCTGATGTCTTCATAGATAGGCAAGCTCATAGACACTTTCTCAACTACATCCCCAGTTGCATTCTCAATGATGTCCTTTGACTCTACTCTCCTTGAGGCCACTGTACTTGTGTTGCTGAGAGGAAGATGAACATCTATGATACCTAGAGACATAGCAACACTCATGGCAATAAATTTATCAGTTGAAAACCAAAAAAAACTTGACTGACTTGCAACATACCTATGTGACTGATTGTAAGATTGTGCAATTTCCATTGGAAGGCTAGGAGACTAACTGCCAAAACTACGCAAGGCACAATTAGGGCTGTCAGGAAGCTCCATGACTGCTGGAACTGCACAATGCACAGTCCAGCCTGGCATACTAAGGACTGAAAATGCACAATGCAAAGTTTCAGTCAGCAAGGGCATGTAAACCCAGTAAACTGCGTTGCACAGTTTTCGAGGCCAGCTCAGCACTTCCTCCAAGAATTGCACAGAGAAAGCCTAGGGGTCAATTCTGGCTAGTTTTGCACATTTTCTGGGAGGAAGGCAGAGCCTTAATTCTCAGGGATGTGCATTGTTGGCTGGGCAAGGCAAGGTCCGGGCCAAGGTAGCCCAGACTCACTAATGGGAAACTAAAAACATGAGAAGTTTTGAATGCATGGCGAGACTGAGTGTAAGCAAGAGTGAATGATCATGCATGCAAACAGTGAGTGCAAGATTTAGAAAATGGGAAAGCGAGCATGTGTGTGAAGCGAGTCACCGCAATGACAACCGTCAGTGTAGAAACAATGTCATGCATGCAACAATAGTGAGATGCAAAGGAAAAATGAAACAGTGCTTCTACAAGATAACATACATCAAAACGACAATAAGCATTCATTGAAACCAAGCAGACAGCACTCACACAAGCCAAAATACAAAAAGCGCCAGAAAAGCAACAAAAGACATGAAAATCGAACTTACCCAGAAAAGCTGAGTCGAATGTGCTGAAGACTCCTAGATGTGATGTGGGATGTCAGAGCTCCAAGATCGATGTGAGGAATGAGCTCTACAATGTCGAATGAATGAGTTTTGATAGGATGACGTGCATGCCACAAATCTAGGAAACAATAACACTTGGCGGGAGGTTTCCAAAATGGCTTTTGCATGTGACCTCCAGCTGCTAAAAATGGATCCCTAAAATATAGGGATCTTTTTTTCTTTTTTCTTTTACTTTTTCGGGAAAAGAAGCCCATGCATGAAAATCTAGATTGCTCAGTCCTCGAGGGAACCGGTCAACCTGAAAGCACATGCAATAGTCTGCAAGCCTTTGGATAAGATTTGCGCAGTTTCTGGGCTAAGAAAGACTGGTTACCTGTCATGCACTGTGTAATTTTTGGACTAAAGCCCTGGCTGTCAGTCAAAATTGCACAATTCCTGAGCTGAAGCCCGGTGTCGCGCTGCACTACACAATTTTCAAGGGGAAAGGTGCTTGGTTGAACTGTGCATTTCTTGAGCCTAGCAGGCAACCCAACAATATTGCGCAATTTATGGAGGGAAGGTTGGTTCCCCTCTAGAATTGCGCAATTTTTAGGGGGAGCATCTCAGCCAAAAAATTGCCTAAGTCCGAAATGATAGCCTGTGGTGAGAGGAAAACAAGTTGACATGCACAAGCTGGTAGGGAAATGAAACTCAACTGAAGCCTATGTACTTTGGACAATGCAAGACATGATTCTAAGGATGGTTGTTAGGGATGCTCCAAAACGAAGCTAAGGAAAAATTTTGGAGGGTGGTTGTAGTCGCTACAACAGGTAGCCTATCACATTTTCAGGGGGAGCATGTTTAGCAAGAGGAATGTCGTTGTTGGACTTGTTATCATTGATGCTCCATTGGTTGCAGGAGTCACAAGTGTAAGCATCTACTTTTGTTTGGTTTCTAATGTTATTTTATAGATGTGTTGTAGTTGGTCATTACTGTAAAGTATGCCATCATAAAACAATTGGTGATAGCATAGTACAATTGGTGTTAGCATGGATTTCTAGAAGAAATTAGGTCACCCTTTTCCATTGATGTAAAAGGAGGAGAATGTTACCAACTACTAGTGGAGAGTGAGACTAGCCAACTAGTAAAGGATGAAGGTTAGTAAAGAAAACAAGTTTAGTGATTTGGATGTGGTGTTTCCATCAATGCCAAAGGGGGGAATTGTTGGCATCATGGTGTTGGCGTTAATGTAAAAAAATGAGAAAACTTGTGAAGTTACATATTCATATTCAAAGGGAGAAATCTGCATTTGTATGTTTGAAAGCCCATATTTCTAATGGAAAAAGAGCATTTGAAATTCATATTAAAGGTGGAGAAACAACGCTTGCTTCTTGTAGGTGACAAAATGAAAACTACATGCTCCTACCAACAAATTTTCCTATGGTTTTGGCATCAATGGATTTGATTGATTTGGTATACAAAGTCCACGATGATTGAGTAAAAAATAATGAGACTTAGTGTCTTGCAACGAAAGCATCATGGATTTGGTCACCAAGTCAATTTTGAATGCATTGAAGGTTTGATTTGGTCTCGTGGTGTTAGTGGAACAAAATAATTAATTGATCTCATCATAATCTTAGTGGAATGCAATGAAATTAGTTTGTGGATCTAGTCCAATGAGTAAGTCAAGAATATTAGATTAAATTTCCATGATATATATTGAACTGAGGTAAGAGAGAGGTCGATTAAGCTCCAAAATGAATATACCTATGTATCAAATCGTTGGCAACCAATGTGTCATTTTGTGCAAAGAATATGATCAACCTAGAGTGTGTACATGGTCCTACATTGCAATCAATATTCTTAAGATTCGATTTGATTTGCATGGGATCAATTGAATGATGAAGTGCTCAGGATAATTACTATGTATTAGATTGTGTGCAATGAACCTCAAAGTACTATGTGTATGACACTTATTAGAACTTGGCCAATAAACCAAAACGTTGGAAAATGAGTTTAGTTGAGCATTGACTGTTTAGGAAACAAGATGGATTGAAGGTTGTGTTGCAAATAATGGATCCGTGCATGTTTTCGTAGCATTGGTTGATTGAGCATTATATGAGAATGTTGTTTTGGAAGTGCATGCATATGGAAAATGCGATTTGGTGTGTATGCAATGTATATGGCCATAACCTAGTATGATTAGATGCTAAAGTGCTATGTGAAGTGCGCCAAAAGCCTAAATGTGTATCTTGTAGTGCCATTAGTTCTAGAATAATCGAGCTAAGTGTGCATGTTGATGAGGTTGGAGATGTAGTGCACACATGTAATGTTGGCCCATGTATTTAGAGGTGTGTGCTACCTAAGGTATTCTTAGATCATTGATAGCCTGTATTAGTGTGAAACAGAGGATGAGGTGCTATGTATTTTAGAGGAAAATTAATACTACTATGTGAGAGCGATGGAGAAATCTTGCGTCAATATTGTTTGTGTAATGTGTTGGGCAGAGTTTGGATGAAAGTTGAGATTAGATGACAACATATGCATGGTTGTTGACATCAAAGGATATAGTAGCAAGGGATATTGTTTTACATTATTGCAAAGAGTTAGTATGGTTACCATTGTTTTATATGTTTCTATAACTATGTGTATGTGTTATAAATGCCTCGCATTGTCATATGCCCTTGATGTGTTTAATATGTTTCTACAAATTATTTTATGGTTGAGTAAAGTAGCATGTCTTAGTATTTCATATAGTTGAGTGAGATGTTATGTTTACATGTTGTAGTTGCCTTATATTATCTCGTGTCAGGGTTTGTCAAAGAGAATTTGTATGTATGGATGTAATGATAGTTTGTTGGGGTTATGTCAATGTATGTACCTGAGAGTGTATTGTTGCTTTAGTATGTTGTGGAGATCATAGTTTGGTTGAGTGAATATCGTATATGTTTTTTAGTATTTTCACTCGGATATTCCACAGTTTTCATTTTTGCTTTGTTGACGTTTCGAGTCTAGACCAAGACTCATCATCAGGACTTGATTTACAAAAGAGAGAGCCAACAGTGATAAATAAGGTTAAGGTTGAGATGTCAAGTATGTGAGCTGACCAACTTACTGATTTGAATTAACTAGAATTTATTTTATTATATTTTATTATTATTATTATTATTATTAGTATTTTGGTTGATATTTAAAGTTCTTTTTTGCTTTTATTCAGTATACATGTATACTGAATAAAAGCAAAAAAGAACTTTAAATATCAACCAAAATAATAATAATAATAATAATAATAATAATAATAATAATAATAAATTCTAGTTAATTCAAATCAGTAAGTTGGTCGGCTCACATACTTGACATCTCAACCTTAACCTTATTTATCACTGTTGGCTCTCTCTTTTGTAAATCAAGTCCTGATGATGAGTCTTGGTCTAGACTCGAAACGTCGACAAAGCAAAAATGAAAACTGTGGAATATCCGAGTGAAAATACTAAAAAACCTAACCACAGAAATCTACAATCCATTATCGTATATGCTACTACTATGTGTTGATGGTTCTAGTAAGTATGAGGACAAAATATACAAAGGTCAAGGATTGATATACTACTAGGTTTTGATGATATTATCATTGTTATGTACTGATTCTAGGGTTTGAGTAGCAAAGAGGTTTTATGTTGTAGAGTTAGTATTGCTACTACGGTTGTCAAAGATTAAGTATTTAGATTGAGTAGAGAGAAGAGTTGTTTGATATATTGTTGAGTGCTAGGTTAGTAGAGTTTTATGTATTGTTTATGAGTAGAGTGAGATATGTGCGTCTCGTGTGAAAATTGATGAAACGTGGTCCACAATTGTTGAGCTAAGATTCATGGGCCTTGTTTGAAAATATATGAAACACAATCCAGAAAGGTTTGAAAGTTGAGGCCTTCAGTGGCAAGTGATGGCTTGTTGGAAAGTGGTGGCTTGTTGATTTAGGGAATGGAGACTTCTTTTAGGTAGTAGCTTGAGAAGTTATTTAGACGTTGGAGCCTGCATAATTGCGAAAGTGGTGGTTTCCATGAAGTAGTGGCCGAAGGTGAGTGGTTTCTCTCATATATCACAAGTCAGAGCTTGCACATTAGTGGTGGCCAATGATTGATGTAAAAGAATATTTTGAAATAAGTAGAAGAATAAGACAAACAATATCTTGGTTTTTCTCACATAAGGTTTTCCACCTAACATCTGATGTTCTCATGTCTTTGATGGTGTTTGCTCTCATGGTTTATTTATTCATGTGTGTTGTTGATCTTATGCATTGACTATGCTTGTGTTTCGATATGCTATTTATATATTGTGTTGTTTATTAATGATTTAGAAAATCAAATAAAAAAAGAAAAAGTTTTACAAATAATCCATTGAGCACAATATTAATTCACATAATTCACATCCCCTCACAATGTTGTTAAGCTCCCAACAAACTTTTGACTTTATCTATCATAGCTCCTAGTCTTGAATTGAAATTGTTGTAGTTCATTGGGCTTCTTGCTTAACTTCGTCACCAGAAGCAATTGACTAAACATTACAAAACATTATATCCTTCCATTAATGTTTACATCTTAAATTTACAGCGTGAGTAGTTTTCACCATCTGATCCCCATCTGATTTGGTTGATTCATTTAATAAGAGTCCACTAAAAACATTAGTCATTTTAATTACACTTTTAAAAACAAAAACAAAGCCCTTTCAACTATCTTCCGCGAACCTGCTTGAAGAAAATGACACTCCCTTTTACGTATTGAATCACACCTATTGGCGACTTCAATAGCGTTCACAGTCCAGCATCTTTCACCACTGCAACACAGTTCAAAATACAGCTTTTTGTTTCTCAACGGCATGCTTTAATGCACAATACTTAGCAGCATAGGACAACCCACGCAGCAATTCAGCTTGGAACTCAACGTTTAACACTCTTACAAACACCAAAGTTAAGGTGGAAGAAAGTTTGAAGATGCGAATCTCCAAAAGAAAGAGAAACATGTTCGTCAAAAGTTACAAAAAAGTTCCCTCAAAGACGCGACTAAGCATGCCACATGGAGAAGCACGAGGTACGTCGGCAATGAACAACACACTGAACATGTCGGAGCTTGAGGTGTGATGCAATTGCCACGAAAAAGACATCAAAATGGAGCGCAAAGACATCAAAATGAAAATGAAATTGTTTTTAGTGAGATTTTTGGATTTTGAATTCGGAAGAAAAGTTTGACTGTTATTTATACTGATATTTTTATTGTATATATTGTAACGGTTACCTATCAAGCTTGTGATTTCAATAAATTTTTGTGGGATTTTAAAGAAATTAGACAGGGAAAAACCCACCAGAAAAGCTTCCAAAAAGCTTCAAAGACAACTTGCAACAAAATCATTGATATAGAATTACTGATGGAATTTGACTAAGTGATATGATTCGTAATATGCATAATTTAACAAATTTAACAAGGTCTCAAATTTGTTCAGAGAATAATGAAATTTCTAATAAAATTTTGATAAATTTAGGCCCCTCAAATATTTTATGACACTAAATCTATTTCCACTATCAAAAACTAAATTCAAACTAATATCAATATTTTTTTAGAAAAATTAACTAAATTCCAACAATTTTCTATCTTCTAAACAAATTTACCACACCTATATAAACAGTGTTAATAAATTTGCCCAACCGCAAGTTTGGGGAAACATGAAAACGGTCGAGTGGTTCTGTTTTTAAATTCCAACATCAACAATATCACAACCACTTAATTAAGAAAAATGAGAGCGAAACTGAAGAAATCGTGGCCATCCACTAATAATATTTTCAACGGAGAAACCGCCAGGGTGGTGCAGCATACCACTTTTAAAATTACCCTTACGCGCAGGTCATCATACGACGACAAATAAAGCCACCAACAAACCTGCGTCGCAAACCTAGTGGGACCACATCACCGAATTTTGTGGAAATCACTGTAGGAGCCGATCATAATGCATACAAACATCTTTATCTCGATTGCCGAAATTTTCGATAATAAAGTTAAGTTCAGCGTAAAAGCCACCAACGTGCCTACTCTGCGCTCTGCAATTATTTTGGAAGTTGTCTTTAGTGTCATTTTTGAAAGTTTTTTTTAAGATTTTTTGGATTTTTTATGTTTAATTTTGGTAAAATCTAATTAAAATTCACTAAAATCATAAGATTATGGATAAATACTGTATAATAAAAATATTTTAAAAGTTTTTCATATTGTTTAATTTATATATATAATCAAAAAACTAATGTAAATAACACCAATTAAAATTTTCGGCCTGGAGTATCCCGTAAAACTGCTTCTGCTTGGCTAAGAGCTCGTCTTCCTCGGACGTAAGGAAACAGGTTAACGGCCCAAGACCCAGAGGCATCTGGCAGGAGTGAAACCCTGCTCCCTTACGAACCACCAGCGGGTTATTACAGGTGGCGTGGTTTTCCTTGATAACAGTGATGAGTCAAACCGACATTCGCGGATCGCAGCCAGAGATGGCTGTCCTCACTGTTGGTTTGACACCTGAGTTTGATAGGTTTTGCCACCTTCAGAAAAAGAAAAAACACCAATTAAAATTTTACCTTAACTTTTTCCACCAAATTCCAACACCGAAAACTTCAAAAAAAAAAATCAAAATGACTTCCACTTTTCCAACTCCTCACAACCAACCCTGCCCCTTCTCAATTATTTTGATGACTTTGACTTTTCCATCTCCTCATAACCAACCCTGCCCCTTCGCAACTATATTCATGACTCGACTTTTCGATCGCCTCATAAGTAACCCTGCCCCTTCGCAACTATTGGGCATTCCTTTAGGTTTCGTTTTTATTTGCATTGCCTTTATTTCTCTGGTTGAAGAAGCGTTTCCTTCGTCTTCCAGTCTGATCGGATCGGTGAGAGGTATCAAGTATGGAGCAAGTCACGGAAGCAGAAAAATACCAGGTCTTCATCAGCCACCGCGGACCAGACACCAAGAATAATGTTGCCAGCCTCATCTACCATAACCTCAAACCCTATGGGTTGCGCGTCTTCCTGGATAAGGAAGAACTGCACACCGGAATGAGTCTTTCCCCTGCAATCCGAGGAGCCATTAGCAGTGCCTCAGTTCACCTTGTAATTTTTTCTCAGAATTATGCTCATTCGCGCTGGTGCTTAGATGAGCTGTGTTGGATGTTGAGATCATCTCATGAGCGCAAGTTTATACCCATATTCTGCGACGTTGAGCCTTGGGAACTTCGTCACACTGAGAGGGGATGTTATGCCGATGCCTTTCACAAACACCAACAAAACGGAAGAGTCTCCCCGGAAGTCGTGGAGGGATGGAAGGAAGCACTCAGAGAAGCCGCAGATATTTCTGGTCTGCAGTTCAAATCCAAAGAAAGGTGAATACACATACTCTACTTATTTATCATCTATCATCTTTGTGGATCTTGAATCATCCGTTCCTAAACTATGTTAGCCTGAAAATATTTTTTGTCTACAGTGACTACGGGGAGTTTGTGAGGGAAATTGAAAACGTTGTAACAAAACAGGTAAAATGGGACCCTTTAGAGGTCGCTACTCACCCAGTTGGACTCGATCAGGCGTTGAAGGATTTGGATGATCACATTCAAAAACAACGCTCCACAAAAGTGGTAGGGATTGCCGGAGTAAGCGGAATAGGGAAGTCAACTCTAGCGAAACATATGTTCAACTTGAGACGTTCAAAGTTTAGCAGGGCTTCTTATTTATTTAATGTCAGAGAAAAAGTCGATTTAACATATTTGCAGCGGCAACTCTTTCGTGATTTGCTGGGCAAAGATATGGACATTCCGAATACTGATATTGGTAGGACTATTTTACGAAATAGTCTAAAAGGATTAAAAATTTTGATTGTTTTGGATGGGGTGGATGACAGCGAGAAAATAAAATGTTTACTGGATATGAATGCGGTAGAGGCTGGTAGTCTGATCTTCATAACATCTTGTGATAAAGATATACTTAGGGGCTCATTTAAAAACACTTTGTTGTATGATGTAAAGCCATTGAAGCAGAACCATGCCCGAGAGCTGTTCTGCCGTCATGCTTTCCATCAATCAAATCCATTTGAAGGATACGAAGAATTGGTAGAGGGGTTTTTGAAAATTTGCGGCGGATTGCCTCTATGCTTAAAAGTTTTTGGGGAACAGCTTGCTGGCAAACTTGACAGAACGTATTGGAAGCGGCAGTTGGAAAAATTCTCTCGAGGACAGCCACTCATGGAAGCAGACACTGTAATTAATGCACTAAAATGGAGTTACAAAGCTATGGAGATGGAACAGCAGGAGATGCTTTTGGACGTGGGTTGTTTCTTCGTGGGAGAAGATGTGGACCTAGCAGAGGGATTAGGTTATCATAACGACGTTCGGGACTGCCTCGAAAGTCTCCGTCAAAAATGCCTTCTAGACTTCAGTAACGATGTGGAATCTCAAAACCATATTGGGAAGGCAGGGCAAGATATTGAAATTGTAAATGGAAGGCATTTAAGACTGCCGCCAGTATTTTTTTTCTGAGAGAAATCTTCATATGGCGGAAGCCTACAGATATTTTTTTACAATCAATGTGGCCAAAGCCAGCAGAATTTACGGCCGAAGCCAGCAGAATACGGCAGAATGAGTGGCCGAAGCCAGCAGAATACGGCATAGCCGTTACAAATCGCCAAGCGAGGAGCCACCGCAGGACTCGAACAAAGTTAGGGGGTGCGAAAGCCAACCGCCCCAGCCGTCATAACATGCACGACATGTGCAAACTGCCGCCAGTATTACCACAGCGTAGTTCAAAAATTATAATGCAAAATTAAGTCAGGGAATTGGCACGACGTATTGCTAGACAGGATCTACGCACAATGGATAAGCCACTACGCCTTAGTTGCTCAATTGAAATGGAAAAAATGCTGCAGTTGCAGGTACGTGCAATTTTGTAATTTCCTTACATTTTCTTACATTTCTTATTGAATTTGCATATAATAGAGAGTATTGTTTGAAATCATGCTGTTACAAATTCTAGTTCTCGTCAAAGGCTTCACCATCTATAGTGAAGTTTTTTCGAAAGGACCATTTTAATTCGAAAGGACCATTTAATTTTTTAAAATGGAGTTCACTTAATAGAATTATCTTTGCAAGAGAAAATGGAGTTCGATTAAAGATGTAAGAGTGGAAGAGAAACTGAGGGCTACCTTATCCATTAGACTAAAGCCTGGAATAACCATGTTTCCAATTCATGTTTCTAATTCAAGTGATGTATTGACAAAAGAAAAATGAAAAAAATCACAAGAAAAATAAGAAAAAAAAGAGAACATAGTATTGCGAAATACAGAAAAAGTATTGGAAAATTATGGTTAAGTTATCTGTTTATTTGTTATTTTGAAATAGGTTGATATTTTTGTTTAGGATTTATTTTGAAATTAAATTTTTGAATTTAAATGTAATTAATGAGTAGATGGCAGAGATTTAGTCCAGAAAGAATATTTACCAGATAATTATAGATTAATAAAAAATTAGATATTTTAAAGAAATTGGTTTTTTTGCCTTTCAATTTAATTAAAAATTGTTATAAATATAAGTGAAAGTAAATTATATATAAAATATTTTGACTATAAAATTGATAGAATATGTAATTATTAGTTTTCTATATGTATAAGTTGGTCATTATTGGTAGAGTTTTAGGTTTTATTTGAAAGAGTATATTCTTATTAGTTAGGAGGTTGTTAAGGCGTACTTGGTTGAAAGATTCTCTTCTAGTTAGCCCTCTAATAGATCTCCTATCTTGAAATTAAATTTTTTATATTAATATTTATAACATTTTTTGATTAATCAAAGTGTCCTCTCAACTTAATTTGGTATTAGAGCATGGGTCGCTCCATCATCATGAGAGGGTCGGGGTGAAACCCAAGAG
Organism: Pinus tabuliformis; assembly: GCA_031772625.1. Classification (NCBI taxonomy): domain Eukaryota; kingdom Viridiplantae; phylum Streptophyta; class Pinopsida; order Pinales; family Pinaceae; genus Pinus; species Pinus tabuliformis. Next base: position 2,068,397,455 of record CM062818.1, on the reverse strand, counting down.
AGTAGAAGAGGAGATTGAGGTATGAGACTGAGAAAAGTGTGGGTTGCTGAAGTGTTGAAAGAATAAAGTGTTGTGTGGAGCTCCCTCTGAGACGTGAGATTGTTGTCGTGCCTATTGTCGCTAAGGAGACCGAGCTGACAAGTTTGACCATGTATCAGGACTATGGAGTTGCTTGTGAGACATAAGGCTGTTGAATGCATTGAATCCGTGTTTGGTGTTGATGACCTCGACGAAAATGGCAATCATTGTCTGCGTGAATCTCCTTGGCCTTAAGAATTGTGTATTGTGAGTTTGAGCCATGTGGAGATGTCTGAAATTGTGAAGCTATTGAATGTTAAGCGCTAAGCTGAGTTGAGGGCCATCTGACCAAGTGAGAGCCAAGGGCCATGTGAGCTAAGCATGTAATGTATTGGCTACGGGGGCCATGTTGTGCGAGCTTTTGTCGTGTGAAAACTGTTGTCTTGTGATTCGAGTGAGTTGAGGACCGTGTGAACCGAGGGCCATGTGAGCCATGCGTGAGTCATGTTCGCTGTGGGGATTGTATATTGTGGCGATCCCAAATGCCCAATCCATGTTTGATTTCACTTGTTGACTGTAATTTGCGTGGAAAGTTGATTTTCTAGTAGTCTGCTTGGTATTTTGATTGCTTGGTGGAATCAAGAAAAATAAAGAAGTGCGTAGTGGGTGGTGTTAGAATGTGAAGCATGTGCGGCTCGATCCTGTGGATTCCTATAAAGTGTTTTTTAACCAATTTGTGTTCCCTCCATTATGTCTGCAGTTCGATCTAGTGAGTAGGTAAGCCCGCCCAACATGGTAATCCGTCACAATTTGTCCAACCTGGTAAAGCCTGTGTTGTCTGAAGTGAAGTGGTCTGCAAGAAAGTGGAACGTGCAGCCTGGTGTTATTGGATTTTGTGGTAGCAAAAATATACCAGTGAATGGCTAAAGGCACCAGTGGATAAAGTCTCATCAATTCGCCTCTTGAGGCATACAAGTAATGGATGCTCCATGTGTTGGACGAGTCTTTATCCTGTTGTGAGGAATGTGGGCAGAGACATGTTTCATAACATACCAATCGACTAAGAAATTTTTCTATGAAGTGGATTATGCATGATGGGAGGGATGATCATTATATGAAGCTTTTGAAGAATTGTCATAAGGCATTTCTAGAGAAAGAAAAGGTGATTGTGGTGGATACATTTCCTTATTCTCGCCACTGACTTCACACATATTTATTGTTTTTAGAGGAACGCACATAGTAGTGTTGAAAAAAAGTACCAAGGAGGTGTTTCTTATAGTCATTTTCCCTAGAAAAACACATTAAAACAACTTTTTAGTAAGTAATTTTATGAGTTATTAAAGTCATGTGATAAATTTTTTTTTATGAGGTAAAGTCACTTTATGTGAAAAAAATACAAGGTGCAACTTAAAGTTACAATTTGACTAGGTAGAGTCATTAAAGTTAGGGGACACCTAAGAAAATGGGTTCAAGTGAAGATTAGATCTCCACCATTGATTTATGAGAGCTGAGATCTAATCTCAACCATTGATCAAACATGTTAGGGTTTCTCCTCATTATGAGGAACTAAAAAGGGAAAATGGAAAAAGGAGCTCATTATTCTACTTGGGAAGAGTTGAAGAGTAGAGGAAGGTGAAGAGACTTTGAAGGCTTAGAGAGAACTTGCTTAAGGAGAAACACAACAATAAGAGAAGACCATTCCACGGGCTTGAGATTGTAGGCTTGGAATGGCATGCAACCCTCGGTGAGCAGTTGTATGTTTTTTGAGGCACATACAATAGACTACTAACGCAAATTTGGAGGCATAAGGAGGTTGTAGCAAGATGAAAGTTTCTGAGTTTGTAGACCAATATTTTGGTGTGATTTCTGGAAATTTATAGCATAGAAAACAAGGCATTCTCTACACAGAGTTTGAGGTGATTCTTTGCACAAGTTCCAAGGAGAATATTTCAATACAACAACCAAAATTTGAGGAGAAAATTGAGGGTTGTCTAGCCTAAATTTCAAGGAACAATGGCATAACTACTACATGAAATTCGAGAGAGGAATACTACTTAATGTGGCATGAATTTTGAGAATATAATATCTGATAGTGGCTCAAAAACCAAGGTTGTTCGTGGTTGGATAGTGGTTCAAATTTTGGAGAGTTAAGTATTGTTTTGTAATTATTTTCTCTGAGATAAGCTAACAAAATCCTCTTCTAGTCTGGTTTTCCTTTTGTGGGTTTTTTGAGGGACAGAGTTTGGCTATAAACTAAGTATCCTAAATTTTTGTGCATTTTGTTTACTTATTTTATTTGCTGTAAAATGGAAGGAAAACAAAATTAGAAGTAGCCTTTAATGTTTCTTTTAAATTTGCATTAAGTTTATATATCAACATGATTTGGGGTTGTAGGCTTTAATCCATATGCAAAGAAACTGAAACTAGGGAGGGCTATAGGAAACCAAAATTTTTCTACATGGTATCATAACAACTAGTGAGACTTTCAACTGATAAACAATGAACCTATAACAAGCATACAACCTGCCTTATATACTAGAGAACAATGGTTGAGAGGGAGGTTGTTTGTCCCTTATTTTTTAGTGATTAAGAGGTAGTGTTGGTTAAGAGGGTCATGGCTATTGGTTTGAGCTTGGAAGATAAGTTGAAAGGGGTTGATGATTTTGCCCCGTGGAAGGAGGGAATGATATTTCTGCTTGAGGAAGTTGAGGTGTGGGATATTGTAGAGAATACAATACAACCTCCCATTGATCTAGTTCAATTGGTAGACTTCAACAAGTGGAATGTGAAGGCAAGGAGAATCATTCTCGATGCTATTAAAGACCATCTATTCCCTCATGTGACAGGGAAGAAGTTTTCCCATGAGATGTGGGATTCCCTAGTAACACTTCACTAGAGCTCTAATGAGAATAGGAAGATGGTGTTGCGTCAGAAGTTAAGAAACACCAAGATGACCAAGACTGACACGATGACCTCATACCTCACCAAGATCACATAAGTGAGAGATGAGTTGGTTGTAATGAGTAAGATTATCCTTGAGGACTAGTTGGTCAGGACGACATTGGATGGTTTTCCCAAGTAATGGGATGGATTCATAGATGGCATTATTTCCAAAGAGCATTTTCCTGATTGGGGGAGGATGTGGGATGATTTCATCTAGGAGGAGACTAGGATGATTGTCGAGAGTAGAAGCCAAGATTGTGGGGTAGATGAGGAGGATAATGTTTCCCTCACTGCTAAGGGAAATAGGAAGGCCACGAAGGGGTCTTCTAAGGGGGCCAAGCAAAAGAAGGGGAAGAAGAAGGCCAAAAGTAAACACATGAGAAAAGTGAGATGCTTTGCTTGTTAGTAGATGGGTCACTATGCCTCTCAGTTCCCTAATAAGAAGGGGAAGAAGGGCGTAGTAGCTTTGGAAGAGGTGGATGAGTTTTCCACTAAGTTTAACACATAGTTCGCTTTAGTAGTGATTCGTACCACTAGTGTCACATCCTCAGGTATTTGGTTTGTAGACACTGGCGCTTCCTGCCAATTGAGGTTTGGATCAAGGTATAGGTTTCCTTTTCAAAAGAAAAAAGTTATCACTCAAGCCTATGTAATTGACAATAATCTGTCTTACAAGTGTCCTGGCATGATTGAGGCGTTAGATTGGTAGTGTGACATTCTTGCATCATAATCAACAGTATTGAAGTAGGTTGGGAAACATTACAGATCTGACAAAGGAATTCCAAGTTTGAATAGAATTGCATTGGTCTTAGCTTCTGGCATACTCTTGGATCATTGTTCGGTTGAAGAAGTGTGCTTTGATACAAATACTTCTGCAAAAGAAAAAGAAAAAAAACACCATTGCTCAGCTTCATTGACACGTTGATTAGCAACAAATTGAAGAGGCATCATGAAAGGAGTGCATATTAAATATGTTGCAATTTTTTTTTATATCAAACAATGCTCAATATAATACATTTTCTCGTGCATACCATATTTTTCTTATAAAGTGTTCTCTCAATAGTATTCTTTCACAGTGTTCTCACAACAATGTGTTGCAGCGCTGGTATTGAGCGTCTTTGAAGCAACATTCATTTTGGACCAATTTTCAATCTGGAGGAGCCCTAATGAGCCATTTGGAGTGGCATTCATTCAATGATAGTCTCAACTTTGTTTATGCAGAACAAGAAATTGCAGGTTATAATCATTAATGAAATGATGAAAGCTACACTAAGAACGCTTTTACAGGCTACAAGACATCTATAAACCCTTTCCATTGATGTCAAAGGGGGAGGTCAGCAGAGGTTATGGGCAGCAATGAGAAATAAGTAGAGGTTATGGCTAGCAAGGAGAAATATCTTTCAAGACAAAAGGAGGAGGATGAATGAGTTGCCATCAATGCCAAAGGGGGAGATTATTGGCAATATTGGCATTGATGTCAAGATTAAGTTGTAAATGTCAATAAATGTTATTGATGTCATTAAGCACATTGGTGATAATTTATGTTGAATAGAAAGTGTACATAAATGTTGAATGTTGAATATACAAGGTTGAAAGTGATGTGAAGAGCAAAGGCTATGCTAATCAATGTGAAGGCAAAACATTGAGACAAAAGCTGTAATACATATATTTGTTTGAACATGAAATGTAGATAATCCAAATCTGATTAATGAGTTGTTAATTCAGCTCTATTTTTTTTATTGATTTTCTGAACTGAAAATGAAGATACTGTGAGCATTTTTGGAAGTCCAAGAGACTATGCTTCATTTCATACTCCTCCAAATAATACAAACAACCAAGTGGGCTTGCTTATAAAACATACAATGTGGAATGAAACTAGTGAGCTTTTTTTTGAATTGAAGTGGTCTGCATCAGAGAAAGAATGAACAGTAGCAGATGAGAAAAAGAGTGAAAAGAAGATACATTTCAGCGAAAATTTTAACAACATAATTGGATATGAGGTAACCAACATTTGTGACTTGAGGAATTTCTATTCTTTTCTATGTTGCAGTTTGAAAAAGAACATGTGGTAGCATGTTGAGGTAGGATCCTCCTGTGGGTTGTAGCCTGCAGAAAACTTGTGAGAGTTTGAGCTTCCTTTGAGATATGAGCCTTTTGTAAGTTCGAGCCTACAAAAATTTGATGTAAAAGAATGAGTAGCAATTTTCCTTCACATCACTTTCAGTGTAAAGTTCGTGGTTTTGTCCCTTGAGGGTTTCCACTTATATCCGGTGTATTCATGTATTTAATCCTTGCATGTTGCGTGAATGCTTTGAATTCTTGATAAACAAATCTGCAAACCTCTCTCCTTGAAATCTGCAAAAGGAATTCAATAACTCTCTCCTTAAAATCTGCAAAAAGAATTCAATAACTATTGAGTAGAAACATAAATCATTAACTCCATAAGAAAATTAAGTAAATTAAGTTGAGAAAAATAAAAAAAATTAAATTACTGATTCACCCCTCTTAGTAATTTCCCATCTTAAATATGTGATTCTATAGGAGCTAGACTTGCAAACATAAATTCAAACTTAGCATATGCTTATGCTCACTATTATGGTGGTTAATAAAACTATGTTCACTGTTATGGTGGTTAATAAAACTATAAATAGAGAGCTTAAAATCTGGAACTCTCTATATAATATCTTACAGGAAGCTTACAAATGGTGGTCGAATATAGAGGAAAGGTAAAAGAATAACTGTTCAATCAGTGATAGATTTCTCATAATACGAGTAGCTTTCGATTCGAACCACACACCACTATAAGATGTCCAAAAATGTTGTCAAATGGGTTTCTTAAATATTTTGTGCGATGGTGGGTAGCGTTTTCAATAGTGAATCAACCCGCCCACTCAGGAGCGTAGCGCCAATGAGCGACAGCCGGAAGTTATATTTGTCCATGCTTTTTCTTTTAATTAAATTAATTTTTATTTTTTTAAATACAAATTATGAAAATTAAACTAATCATATATATAATTTGGATGTTTTTTTAGTTGTATATATATTTTATTATTTAAATTGATGAAGGTTTAAAAATGGGTTGGAATCAGATGCTTAAAAATTTGATTTTTCTCCGCATTTAATAAATTTAAAATCAATATAAATAAATTTAATATTTACATTTATTTGATTTTTTAAATTTTATATATATAAAATATATTATATTTTTATTTTATATATAATTTAAAAGCTTGAAAAGTATCTCTCTATTTTAACTAGCCCAAAGTGGAAAATTAATACAGCAAATATTAGAACGGATTCTCATGAGTTCCATAGTGAAACAGGTCGTTGGGCAGTTCCTAAAACATCATGGATGGAAAGGATCTGCGATCTATGTGAGAATGGGAACATCGAGGATGAAAACCACTTCCTCTTAGAGTGTCCCGTGTACAACCACATTAGATTTCAGTTTCACAATCTTTGTTACAAAACTGACCTTCCTAACCTTCTACAATGTCAAAATTATAGTGAGCTCGGGAGGCTTCTCTCCAAGCTTTTTGAGCATAGGAACAAAATCTTAAATCAAAATAAATAATTTGTTTCTTTAGGTCCAATAGACCAATGTTTGGTCTTAGCTGTTAACCACCATCATCATCATCAATTATATTTAATTAATAATATTATCTTTTATTTTGAAAATAAAAAAGTAATTATATTAATTTTTAAATTTTGATTAGTTTAGATTTATTTAATGTCATCAGATTTATTATATGTTTATAGAGATCAAATTTTTAGAGGTATAATTTTTTTAGAGTGTAGAATTTAAGAAAAGATTTGTACCTCAAGAGATTTTGAGTTTTCTTGACACATGATCTAAAATTAAATGAATCTAAGCTAATATAAAATTACAAACCCCAAATTTAATAAAACAAACTTAAAAATTAAATATAACAATTTAACTAATAATCCTATGCTATAATATAATTTACATAATATTATGTTGGACATTATAACTTTAAAGCATTAAAATTAAACAATTTGAATTATTTATAATTTCAATGACTATTTTGAATTTCTAACCGAAGTGTTAACCAAACGGATAGGAAAATGTAAACCGTCGTCTAAACAAAACAGATTCGAAGAGGCGGGCAAGAAAAGTTCAAAACATCACATGTGATGTGGCCGACAAAAGTTTAAAATATGACATGTTCATACTTAGGCTTGCGGTAATGGTAACAACAATGTTAAAAAAGATGAAATGAAGTGCCCTCGGGAACCACTGACATATATTTTCCATTATATGTTTAAAATATCACAGGTTGAGCTTACTTTTTTGGGTAGGTGTGGAGAGGCGCTTGATTTTAAGTAATTATGTTAAAAGTGTTTTTCAATTGAGTTGGTGGAGATAATCATTTTAATTTTATTAAAATAAAATAAAATAAAAATAAATTTATATTAAAATAAAAATAAATTTAAATTAAAAAGAAAACTAAATATATTTTATTATTAAATAGTTAAAATAAATTTAATTTTATATTTCAATTGGATAAGAATTTATGGTATAGCATTTACTTTGTATATAATTTATTTAAACACATAAATTAAATAATTAAGTGAAGCTGTACGGATTTCATAAATTTGGAATTTAAATTAATTAAATTTTTTATTTGTCAAATTATTAGACCCCGATCTCTTGCGTGGATGTCAAACAAATTAAAATCCAGTTCAAACCTTATCGCATCTGAATCAAATGCTATCCTAACTACATTGACAACTCAATCTCTATATTTTTATCAGTGTTTCCAACTTCTGAGACACACCTATACTAACAACTTATCTCTTAGTGTAAAAATAATACAGTATTCTAATTATTACAATAATTAAAGTACAGATAAATTCGAGAGATCCAACTCTCTTTACTAAAACTGATTTTGATCACTCAAGACAATGAAATTCATCTCTTGTTAGAGACAACATGTGAACATACAATCACATTGCTGGCTAAATCAGAGGTTAATGCATCACATCTTAAAAATTCAATTTTTTTTTTGCATATCAGATAATTTAATTTGATTTTCTAACTCTGGATAAATAGAAATTAAAATAAATGTAAACTGGGTGAGAACAATAATGTTCAGAAAAAATAATGAAGTGAAGCGCCATCGGAGAACTAATTTTCCATTATGCGGCGCAATGAAACTTTGAGCCCTGCGATATATTGCGCGCCTCAACGTGTCGGTCTTCGAATCCAGTTACACAATGTGTTACTGCGATGCTCTTTCGATTCATTTAGACAATCGAGAAGCCTGAAAAGTTTGGGGTAACATAAATTAAAAAAATAACATTTTTTGGGTGCAGCTTAGATATTTTATTTTTTGGTTTATTGTTTTAAATAGTTTATGTTCTGTTTTATTAAGCGACAATAATTTTGATGATTTAAAAAAGTGTTACTTTGATGTTCAAAGAGAGTTTAACATCTCAGGAAAATTTCAAACTAGATTCTTCAGGACGATTTAAGAAGTGGATTTTATTTTTTTAATATAATTTATTATGTAGGTGGCTAGTAGTATATATTGTGTTCAGTTTTTTGTTTGACTAAGTATTAATTTGTTTTGATGTTCAAAGAGAATTTAATATTAGATATCATTTTTGGATTCAATTGCTTTAAGTCATTCACCTATGTCTATTTCCAGTTATTCACCTATGACCATTTCTATGAGAGGTAGTTGTAACTGACTAATTTCTCATGATTTTTGAATAGCTCACTTAGCACTCATTGCATGCGGAGATGCTCAGAGGGGTGAAGAAGTGGGATTAAAACTAGTGAAACGAATCACATAGCTTTAATCATCAGTTTTCCCCACAATCAAGCCCACTTAGCTTGCTACCCTATTTGCAAAACCTTAGCAAGTATTGTGCTTCATGAAGCATTCAAGTGGAGATCCCTTCACTCTTTTTGAATTTAAGTATTAGGGGGTTTACCTAATGCATTATATTAGATATCATTTTGGGATTCCCCACAATCAAGCCCACTTAGCTTGCTACCCCATTTGCAAAACCTTAGCAAGTATTGTGCTTCATGAAGCATTCAAGTGGAGATCCCTTCACTCTTTTTGAATTTAAGTATTAGGGGGGTTACCCAATGCATTATATTAGATATCATTTTGGGATTCAACTGTGTTTAAGTCATTCATGTATCACCATTTCCATGAGAGGTAGTCATAACTGAGTAATTTTTCATGATTTTTGAACAGTTCACCTAGCACTCATTACCTCTCACAGGGGTGAAGAAGTGGGATTGAAACTAGTGAAATGAATCATATAGCTTCAATCATCACTTCTGGGGCTTGCATCCGATAACCAGAACTTCCCGTGAGGTCACCCATCCCAACAATTTAAGAATTAGATTCTATTTTTTAATATAATTTATCATATTACCCAGATAATATATATTGTGTTCAGTTTTTTGTTTGACTAAGTATTAGTTTGCTTTAACCAATTTTTCTTTTACTTTTCTCCATAATTTAACAGTAAAAATTAAAAATTATTTTTTAATATATTTATTACATAATTATATCATTAATTTTAATTGTACATACCAACATTAATTAATTATTTAAATTCCACTGACACTTTTATTTTGATGGCTTATTTTACTTATTGGTAATTTCCACATATCATATACGTAACATCTTTATTAAAGTCACCTTGGATCGCCCATTGTACATTTAGTCCAGCTATGTACGCAATCTCTAAAATTACAAAATAGCGGACATGGAAGCATCTGATAGTGTAACCAAAATATGAAACGACAAATCATAATATATATATCTTTGTAATTTATTTATTATCTTTTCTCTATTTTTATGTTATTTTTATTTATAAAACATGTTTTAATTTTAACATTCGCTTTATTCATATTAATAAAAAATATACATTTTAAGTGAATAAAATTAATTATTAATATAATACAAAGTAAAAAGAAAACTTTAAGTTATTGATTTTTTCAATTTAATTAATAAAAATTTACATATCTAATTTCTTTAAAAGCATTCCCGCACATTGATGTTGACAAATGCACTGTAATCTCTTAAAGAATATTCGTGGACATTGAAATGAGTTTTTCTCAAACAACGACAGGATGGAAATAGGTGCAAGCAATCACCAATAAACTCACAACTCCATACTTTATGCTATTGTTTCACTAAAAGATTGATGAAGTGAAATTGGTATGATGGGCAACATCAAACCCAGTTTTGGTTGCTTAAAATTCAATACAACATTACACTCTCTTGGAAGAGACACTCGAACTCTTTGATTCATATATGTTTACATGCAAGGCCTTTAGTATTATAAATAATAACAATAAGTTCAATTTATTTGAACTTTGGGTTGTTATACACTATTTTATTATAATTATAATTAAATATATATCTTTTAACTCTAATCAAATTATTTCACTGAAACTATCAATGCACTTCCCAATTAATAGAATTGACATAAAATATCAATGCACCTCATAATTAATATAATTGATATAAAATACTATAAAGTTATCATATAATCAATTTTCAGCTATATAATTAAAAAGAAAGGAAAAAAGACAAGAAAAGGATATACATATATGTATCACATAAGTAACATTTAAACCAAAAAACATATTTATCTTTCTTTAAAATAAAATAATAATTAAATATGGTTTTTTAGATTGTTAGAATTAATGGAGATTAGGTGATTCTTGTTACGTAGTTGTTATTCTACTTTTCTTAGTCATTCTGTTCCTATCATTCAGGGATATGATTTGTTGTCCCTAACAAATTGTATCTATTTAATATTGGAGTTTAATGTGAAGCCTAAGCGGCATATTTGCTTGTAGGAGCTCCTGGTGATCCGCACTTGTGAGCTCCTCTTGTGTTGTTTGTCAATTCATGTCTTCTATGTGCAACTGTTGACATGGTATCGGAGCACAGGACTGGGAATCCTGTAAGCTGAGCAAGGGCATGACTACTACGGAGTCGTCGCGAGTATTCAGTGGGCAAGCACGAAGTCTGCACTGTGACACTTCCCACATTTGTTTTTTTGGCGGCCTGTCGCAAGTCTTTGGTTGACCGGCGCGAGTCTGACTTGTATAGCTGCGACTCTTCGCGACTGTCAAAGTAACTCAGTGCGATGACTACGTGGTGGCTGCGTAGGTGGTTTGGAAGCTACGTGGACTGAAGCTGCGCGTGACTAGAGAAGGCTGCGTGGACGTGGCCAGCTGGACCTGCGTTGAGGAGAAGGAGGCCTAATCACCGGTGGAGGCTAATCAAGGCAGTGTTGAGGTCAATAGAGGCTGCGTGGACGTGGCCAGCTGGACCTGTGTTGAGAGGGAGGCTGGATCCTGCATGGAAGCCGAGGGTGCTGGACCTGCATTGAGAAGGAGGCTGGATCACCAAGCACAGCCGTAAGGAGGAGTGAATTGCCAGCTGTAGTGTGAGGGCTGCCTGGTAGCTGCGTGGTGACTCGGTATCGCCAACAGAGCTGCGAGGAGGACACTGTAACAACGTTTAAGAGGCCACGTGGAAGAGTCGCCCACTGTCTCATTGAGGGAGTAGCGTTGGACAGACGTTGGCTTCCATGTTGGTGCGGTGAGCGTGGAGTATGGTGAACGTTGGCCCCTTGCAATTATCGTTCAGATAATTATAGTTTTTTTAATTGAAGTTTTATTTTCAAAGCTTTAATTAAAAAAATAAAAAAATAAAAAATCTTTGGATTTCTTTTAATTGGAGGGCTCCTTATTTAAAAAAAAAAGGGTGCGTATTTTTAAGAGAATTTGGAGTGATCTATTTAAAAAAAAAGGATTTGGAGTTCCTTTAATTGAAATTTGAGGAATTATTATCATTCAGGGCAATTTTTTTGGTGAAGGAAATTCTCAGTGATCAAGGTATTTTTTTTAACATTCGAGGGTTGCTTAAATTGTTGAAGATTTTATTCATTCAAGATGAATAATCAAATCACTAAATCTTGTCTCAATGAGAGTAATAAGCTTGATGGTTCCAATTACACAAATTGGAAATTTAAGCTCCAGACTCTGCTTGAGGGACAGAATGCCTATGGCATTGCCACTGGTGATGAGGTCAAACCGACTATTGCAACTGGTGGATCGAATACAATGATTCAAGACTGGGAGAAAAAGGAGATGAAGGCAAAGGTTCTTCTTAAGTTATCAATCAAAGATTGCATCATCCCTCACATTCGGGATTGCAAGAGAACGAATGACATTTGAACGATTCTCAAAGAGATGTACGAGATCAAGAATACCAGTCGAACTTTGTACCTTAGGAAGAATATTCTCTCAATCAAGATGGAGGAAAATGAGTCTGTTTTTTCATTCAGATCCCGGATAAAGGAAGTTAAAGATAAACTAACTGATATTGGTCAGATCATGGCAAATGATGATCTGGTGACAATTACCATGAACGGCATGACAGATGATTATCAGATGTTTATAACAGGATTGAATGCAAGAGAAAAGCCTCCAGGCTTTGAAGAGCTCACTGGGATTTTGCTACAAGAAGAGGAAAGGAGGTTGTCTCTCAAACCTCAAAATTTAGATCTTGCATTGATGACCAAGTTCAAGCTGAAGGGGAATTCAGTGGTTGATCACAGCAAAGGTAGTTCATCACGAAAAATGACACCACAAGGTATGACCTCGCATAAACATGACTCTGCTCCTAAATGCTTTTATTGTGGTAAGATAGGCCATATTGCTAAATTTTGCCATAAGAAAAAGGCAGATGGGGAGAGGTACAAGCAGAGAAGACATGCAGGTCATTTGGCTGATGCAGATGCAGATTAGAATCAGGATGTCAGATTGTTTATGGCTGAGGCTGAGATTGCTTTAGCTACTGAGGAGGATGAATTAGATATTTGGTTCGTAGATTTTGGAGCCTCCTCACATATGACAGGTAAAAAGCAATGGTTCAGAAATTTTAGAGAATCCAACACTAGAGTAAAAGTATACCTTGGAGATAATAGAGGGTATGAGATCAAGGGACATGGAGATGTCCTTGTTACTCTGCCTGATGGAAAGATCAGGAATATATCTAATGTGTGGTATGTTCCTAGTATTAAGAAGAACCCGATTTCTGTATCAAAGATTACATATCAGGATCTCAAGGTAGAATTATTTAAATCTCATTGTATTATTAAAGACTTGTTGGACCAGATGAAGCCTATTGCTACAGGTATTTGTATAGGAGGACTCTACAAACTGGATGTGAAGAGTATGCCATAGAAAGCATTGATGTCATCAGATAAGTCTGTTGAAAATTTGTGGCATCAGCGACTTGGGCACATCAATTTCAGTGACCTTCTTCTGTTGCAAAACAAAGGTATGGTAGATGGTCTTCCTGTTTTGAAAAAGTTGCATATTGATTGTGAAGCATGTGCATTTAGTAAACAACATAGAGATGAATTTCCTGCTATTAAAGATAGGAAATAGAGGGATATACTCGAACTTGTACACACTGATTTATGTGGCCCTATGCAGACAAGATCGTTAGGTGGGGCCTACTATTTTTTAATCTTTGTTGATGATTGTACAAGATTCACATGGGTGTATTTTCTTAGACAGAAGAGTCATGCCTTTGAGTATTTCAAGCAGTTCAGGAACATGATCGAGAAGCAGACAGGAAAGTTCATCAAGATTCTTCGATCAGATCAAGGCAGAGAATTCAAGAAAGGGGATTTCAACAAATACTGTAAAGAGCATGGGATACAACAACAGTTTACAACACCTTACACTCCTCAGCAGAATGGAGTAGCTGAGAGGAAAAACAAAACACTGGTGGAGTGTGCTCGCAGTATGTTGAAAGGTAAGAATCTAACTAATGGCTTTTGGGCAGAAGTTGTCAATACTGTAGTATATTTGAAGAATAGGAGTCCCACTAAAAGTCTTGATTATAAAACTCCTTTTGAAGCATTGTTTGGCTTCAAGCCTGTAGTAAGTCATCTTAGAGTATTTGGTTGTAAAGCTTTTGCACATGTTCCCAAAGAAAACAAGAAGAAGTTAGATTCAAAGGCCATTAAATGTACCTTCATTGGATACTGCAGTGAGTATAAGGCTTATAAAATGTTTGATCATTCTACTCACAAGGTGTTTGTTAGTAGAGACATTGTATTCCATGAACATGTTGATGATGGAAATCCTGTTCAAGATAATGAAGAATGACATGTACCCTTACTTTCAGATGAGGATATTGAAACAGGGATCAGTCAGCAACAATAGTAGCAATAGCAACAGCAACATCAACAGCAACATCAACAGCAGAAGCAACAACAGGATAAAGAGGAGTAAATTGAGTTCAATCCACAAATAGAAGAACATAGTAGAATAGTTGAACGCCCACCACTCAAGAGATCTAGCAGGCCGAAACAGTTACCAACTCGATATAGGGATTGTGTGCTCATGACTGGTATGTTAAACATTGCAGAACCTTCTAATTTTTATGAAGCTAGTAAGAGTTCTGAATGGAAGGAAGCAATGAAGGAGGAATATGAATCTATTATTAAGAACAATACTTGGGATCTAGTAAAGCTTCCTCATGGTAAACAACCCATAGGTTGCAGATGGTTATTTAAGTTGAAATTTAAAGCAGATGGGTCTATTGATAAGCATAAAGCAAGGTTGGTTTCAAAGGGGTATTCCCAGAAAGAAGGTATTTATTTTGAGGAAACGTTTGCCCCTGTGGCAAAACTAAATACCATTAGATTGATTATTGCTTTAGCCACTAAGCATCATTGGAAAATACATCAATTAGATGTTAAATCTGCTTTCTTAAATGGTGATTTAAAAGAAGAAGTATACTTAGTGCAGCCTGAGGGGTTTGTTAAGAAAGGAGAATAGCACTTAGTTAAGAAAGGAGAATAGCGCTGAGTATGTAGATTAAAGAAAGATTTATATGGTTTAAAGTAGGCTCCTAGATCCTGGTATGAAAAAATTGATTCATTTTTCCTCATGCATGGTTATAAACGGAGCAAAAATGATCCTAATTTGTATACTGTGTTTAATGATGAGGGGCAGATAGTGTTGATTTCTTTATATGTAGATGATATGATCATGACAGGGAGTGCAGACAATCTCATTGAAGAAATCAAGCAGCAGTTATCATAGAAATTTGAGATGAAGGACCTTGGAGAAATGCATTACTGTTTGGGTCTAGAAGTTTGGAGAGATTCAAGCCAAACTTTCTTATCCCAGGGTAAGTATGCTAAGAGTTTGTTGACTAAATTCAAAATGGATGAGTGCAAGGCTGCATTTGTGCCTTTACAGTAGAATAACAAACTTCAGGTAGATGATGGTTCGAAATATGCAGATGCAACATTGTACAAACAATTGGTTGGTAGTCTTATCTATTTGACTACAACGAGACTAGATCTAGCTTATGCAGTGAGTGTTTTGAGTCAGTTCATGACTCGACCTCATGAGAATCATTGGATTGTAGTGAAAGGAGTACTGAGGTATCTACAAGGAACTTCAGACTTTGGTATTTTGTATTCTGACTCATTTGATGTTAGTTTGACATGTTATACAGACTCTGATTGGGTGGGAAATTTAGATGATAGAAGATCAATTACAGGTTACGCCTTTAGCATTGGGTCTAGGGTCATCTCTTGGTGCAGCAAGAAGCAGCATATTGTAGCCTTATCCTCAGTAGAAGCAAAATATCAAGCTATGTGTGCAGCAGCATGTGAGGCAGTTTGGTTGCGCAGACTTCTCCAAGATGCAGGAGAAGAACAGACAGAAGCTACGGTTATCAATTACGATAATCAAAGTTCCATCAAACTGGCCTACAATCCTGTGTTTCATAAAAACACTAAGCACATAGACACTCAATTTCATTTTGTCAGGGAAAAGGTGCAGTCCAAAGAGATTTGTGTTGAATATTGTAATTCTTGTGATAATATGGCTGATATATTTACTAAGCCTCTAGGAAGACTGAAGTTTGAGTTGTTTAGGGACACATTAGGTGTGTTTAATAACCCATTCTCCATTAAGGGGGAGTGTTAGAATTAATGGAGATTAGGTGATTCTTGTTACGTAGTTGTTATTCTACTTTTCTTAGTCATTATGTTCCTATCATTCAGGGATATGATTTTTTGTCCCTAACAAATTGTATCTATTTAATATTGGAGTTTAATGTGAAGTTGATGTGGCATATTTGCCTGTAGAAGCTCCCGGTGATCCGCACCTATGAGCTCCTCTTGTGTTGTTTGTCAATTCATATCTTCTGTGTGCAACTGTTGACATATATGTTTACATGCAAGGCCTTTAGTATTATAAATAACAATAAGTTCAATTTATTTGAACTTTGGGTTGTCATACACTATTTTATTATAATTATAATTAAATATATATCTTTTAACTCTAATCAAATTAATTTACTAAAACTATCAATGCACCTCCCAGCTAATAGAATTGACATAAAATATCAATGGACCTCATAGCTAATAGAATTGACATAAAATACTATAGAGTTATCATATAATCAATTTTCAGCTATATAATTAAAAAGAAAGGAAAAAAAGACAAGAAAAGGATATACATATATGTATCACATAAGTAACATTTAAACCAAAGAAACATATTTATCTTTCTTTAAAATAAAATAATAAATAAATATGGTTTTTCAAATAACATATAAATGAGTTCTTATTGTCATTTTCATCAAAATGACAAAAATTACCTTTTAAAATTTATTTTATAAAATTTTATAATTTTTTTTTTTTTTTTCAATTAGGAAAATGAACAAGTTTTTTTAATGCTTAATATATATTTAGTATAGATTTATTTTAATTACAAATTTACTATAGATTAAATTTTTTATAATACTAATATTTTTATAAGACATATTAAAATTTCTATAAATTTCTCAAAATATGAGAAATACTAATATTTTTATATGATATATTAATTTTTTTTTTAAATATAAGATGTTTTTTTTATATATATTTTATTTATTTATTTATTTTTATTTTTATGCATAGCTTACATACATATATAAAAGAAGAGTTTATTGTAAGTATTAAGTTTTTATGTACTAATTCTAAAGTTATGAAATGTTATTGTTGTATAGAGTATATCATGCTTTTATATTTTTATTAATTAAATTTAAATAAATTGCACCTAAAATGCACATTGTCTATGCAATTCCTTCCATAAGCCAAACACCAAATTGGTGTATGAGACCCTCTTTGTCACGCCCCCAATTCTTTTTTCCTTAAATTGGCCGGGTGCGGCACCGCCTAAGTAACCAACATTCTCCATTGTTAGCCTACTTTGCGAACTACGCCTTAACATTCATTATAAACATGAATTATATTATTAATGTGCGGAAACCATTAATAACAACATAATAGAACAGCAATAAGAATACAATCATATGCAAGAGAACTTCTTTTATTATATATGAAGATTTTGTACAATGACCGGGAGCTAGGCTCAACCGGCGTTTACACCCGGGTTGGGCGCCCACCCGTGCAAGAGCGCACGGTGGTCACACCTCAACCTCAACCGAAATACAACAATACAAGTTTCTTTGCTCGAACGGGCAGGCGCGCCCGTGCACACCCGCACAAACCACAACCGAAACTCCTTCACATCACTCGGCGGGCGGGCGCCTTAGTACGCCCTCCACCCGCACCTCCAACCGCCCTCCAACTCTTCGTGCGACCGTGCCTACCGCTCGGCTAGCGGGCGCATCCCTTGCGCCTTGAGCTGCGGCCTTACTCACTCGCACTTCTTGTTAGAGCGATAGAAGATGAGCGAAGGTTGATGGTTCAAATGACCAACTCCTCCACAAGTTTATACTCTTCAATGCGTGGCAGTCATGCCTTCGGCCGACTCTCCCACATATCACCAACCAACGCGCCTTCAATCGATTTGCAACAACATCGTGTGGTCGGCCCGCCCATGGCGCGGGACCGCCCCACCGGTTCACCCACCGTTTTCCATTGTCTCCTTAGTCGGCTCGTGGAGGAGCTCCCCTCGACTAGCCCTATAAACAATGGAGCGCCCATATCATCTGTATCACATGTATTCCATTCTTGGTCGCTCGCCTTGGTTATTTCATGCCTTAGTTGCATCTCGTGGAGGAAGGAGCGCGTGCCCGGTCGTTTATGAACCACAGGACGTTACATCCTCCCCCACGTGAAATCATTGTCGCCCTCGACAATCTAGACTGCCTCAACAGCTTCTTGTCATACTTCTCAATCTTCTTCTTCCATCTCCAAAGTGAGTCCTCCGATTCCCAGCTTTCTTCCTCCGGTGCATTCTTCCATCTGACAAGAAATTCCCTTTTCATGTGGCAACCAATCCCTATAGTTCTGAAGCTCAAAATCTTCTCCAACTCCAATCCTAGCTTGTCCACAATTCCGGCTGGTCCTCTTGGCGGTTCATCTCTCTCTGGATGATCAGCATCAAGTCTGCATCTCTTCAACTGACTCATGTGAAGAACTGGATGCTTCATGTGCATATGGTGCGGAAGCTCCAGCTCGTAAGCAACTTCCCCTATTCTCTTCTTCACCCGGAATGGTCCCTCATACTTCCATGTCAGTTTGCTTGCAGTCCCCTTGGCTGGCTAAAACTGCTCCTCGGTAATCCTGAGAAACACCATATCTCCCACACTGAAGTGTGCATCTCGTCTTCCACGATCAGCCCATTTCTTCATCCTCCTTGCAGCATCGTGCAAGCGTAACCGTGCTAACTCCAAGGTCTCCTCCCAAGCCTTCATGAACTTCTTCGCATGAGGACTCCTCAAGAAGCCTCCCGTCACTACGGTATGTGGTACAACCGGCATCTGTCCATTCACCAACTCAAATGGAATATACCCTGTCGCAGAACTCTTTTGAATATTGTAGCTAAACTGAGCAATATCCAAGAGTTCAGGCCAATTCTTCTGATCAGCCGTCACATAATGTCTCAAGTAGTCCTCCAGCAATGCGTTGATCCTCTCGGTCTGCCCATCTGTCTACGGATGGTAACTCAAACTCATCAACAACTCTGTCCCGACTAGCTTGAACAATGTGGTCCAAAATCTGCCTGTAAAACGTGGATCTCTATTCGACACAATGCTCAATGGCATCCCCCAATACTTCACTATGTTCTTAAAGAACAACTCCGCAGTCCGCTCGGCTCCACAAGGCATCTTTATAGGAACAAAGACGACATACTTGGAAAAACGATCAACCACGACCATAATCCCATTATACCCCTGAACCTGTGGCAACTGAGTGATGAAGTCCATCTAGACACTCATCCATGGCCTCTCAGGAATCGGTAAAGGCTACAACAGTCCTCCTTGTCTCTAAGTATCCGATTTGTCCTGCTGACAAATGATGCACGTATGTACATACTCCTCTACATCCTCCCGCATCTTCTCCCAAAAGAATCCTCTCTCCAACAATGCCAAAGAACGATGCTGCCCTGGGTGGCCAACCCATGGTGAGTCGTGGCACTCCTTCAAAAGGTGCCTCCTGAGTCCAGATGACTTTGGAACATAGAGTCGGTTTCCAAAGAACAAGAACCTGTCCCGTAGAAAGAACTTTCGTGTCTTCCCCTCCTTTATCTGCTTCACTATATTCTGCGCCAAAGTATCGGTTTCAACACTTTCCTTGAGCTTATTCTGCATCTCTTCTGACATCTGAATTCGACTCCTACTCCTCTCTGCCCGGTCTTCACCCTCCAATGCTGCAAGTTGACCCTTCCTGCTAAGGGCATTTGCTAGTGCATTGTGTCTTCCCGGTCTATACTCAATAGTCATGTCGAATTTTGCCAATAAGTCCTTCCAACGAGCTTGCTTCGCAGAAAGCTTCAGTTGTGATGCAAAATAACTTGCTGCAACGTTGTCAGTCTTAACAATAAACGGATTCCCAATCAGGTAATGCCTCCACACATGAAGGCAGTGAATGATTGCATTCATCTCCTTCTCGTGAACCGGATACCTTCGTTCTCTATCCTGCAACTTCCGACTCTCGTACGCCACCGGATGCCCATCCTGCATAAGAACCCCTCCTATGGAAAAATTCGAAGCATCAGTGTGCACCTCAAACGGTCTCTCGAAGTCAAGCAACTTCAGTATCGGTGCTGTAACCATCCTCCTCTTCAAGTTATCAAATTCCTCTTGACATTTGTTCGTCCAACTCCACCTCTTGTCTTTCTTCAATAGGTCTGTCAGTGCCGATGTCACCTTGGAGTACCCCTCTAAAAACTTCCGTTGGTAGTTGGTCATGCCCAAGAACACCCTCATCTCATGGACATTCTTCGGTTCAACCCAGTCCTTGATCGCCTTCACTCTACTCGGCTCCATCCGTCTGTACCCTTGACCAACAATATTCCCAAGGAACGGAATCTCGGTCTGAGCAAACACACACTTAGACTTCTTCAAGAACAACTGATTTGCCCTCAGTGCCTCGAACACCATTGCCAAGTGCTTCTTATGATCCTCCATGTTGTCATTGTACACCACTATATCGTCCAAGTACACTACTACGAACAAATCCAAGTATGGTCGTAGAACATCATTCATCAAAGTGCAAAACGTAGCAGGAGCATTACACAACCCGAATGGCATAACAAGGAACTCAAAGCTACCATACCTTGTTAGTATCATGGTCTTCTTCTCGTCTCCTTCAGCTATCCTCACCTGATAATACCCATGCCTGAAATCCAGCTTGGAAAACACTCGGGCTTTCGCAAGCTTGTCAAAGCAATCAACAGCCAATGGAAAGGGATATCTGTTCCTTACCGTCTACTTGTTCAATGCACGGTAATCACAACACATCTGTAGCTCATTCGAATCCTTCTTCCGCTGGAACAATACCGGAACTCCATAAGGGGACCTTGAAGGTCTAATGAAACCTACATCAGCTAACTCCTTTAGCTGTCGTTTCAATTCCTCCAACTCAGGTCCTGACATCCGATAAGGTGCTTTAGCCGGGGGTTTCTTTCCTGGCTCAAGCTCAATGCTGTGGTCCACTGCACGCCTTGGTGGAAGTTTCTTCGGCAGCTCATTAGGCATCAAATCTGCATATTTGGTCAGCATCTCAGAAATCTCAGCTGGAACAAGCGTCCCCAATCCATCACCTTCGACTCCCTTGAACATCACCGCATATGTCTCCATATGTGACTCCTTCATAGCCTTCTCCAAACTTAGTGCAGAAACATGCTGCACCTTGACTTCCCTCCTTTGCCTATGAGTGGGCAAAGTCCAAGTCTGTGTCTGTCCAACCAGCACCATCTCATCACAGAAGGGGACAACAATAGCCTTGTTTCCCTTCAAGAAATCCTATTCGAGTACCATATCGAAGTCGTTCATCTCCATCACTGTGAAGTCCAACTGACCCTTCCAGTCTTTTATCTGCACAGGCACTTTGTGTGCCAAACCCGTCACTTTAGCTCTCGAGTTCACTGCCTTGCCTTCCACATTCGAGGGGAAGATCATCAGTCCAACCTCTTTTGCCAACCGTGTCATCATGAAGTTATGAGTGGTCCCCGTGTCCACCAGAGCTTGAATGGTCTTGCCATTAACCATCAAGTCCACGAAACCCAGACTGTTCATCCATGATTTCTCCGTAACGTTTCCTTGCATACATGTCTGTTCTCTGCGTTCATCCAGCAACGGCTTCACTCCCTGTGAACCTGCTCTGATACCACCTGTCACAAAGTGCAGGTGTGTATCAGCTTCATCATACACCGGCTTCACTCGTCGTGAACCTGCTCTGATACCACCTGTCACGCCCTCAATTCTTTTTTCCTTGAATTGGCCGGGTGCGGCACCACCTAAGTAACCAACATTCTCCATTGTTAGCCCACTTTGCGAACTACGCCTTAACGTTCATTATAAACATGGATTATATTATTAATGTGCGGAAACCATTAATAACAACATAATAGAACAATAATAAGAATACAGTCATATGCAAGAGAACTTATTTTATTATATATGAAGATTTTGTACAATGACCGGGAGCTAGGCTCAACCAGCGTTTACACCAGGGTTGGGCGCCCACCCGTGCAAGAGCGCACGGTGGTCACACCTCAACCTCAACCGAAATACAACAATACAAGTTTCTTTGCCCGAACAGGCGGGCGTGCCCGTGCACACCCGCACAAACCACAACTGAAACTCCTTCACATCACTCGGCAGGCGGGCGCCTTAGTACGCCCTCCACCCGCACCTCCAACCGCCCTCCAACTCTTCGTGCGACCGTGCCTACCGCACGGCTAGCGGGCACATCCCTTGCGCCTTGAGCTGCGGCCTTACTCACTCGCACTTCTTGTTAGAGTGATAGAAGATGAGCGAAGGTTGATGGTTCGAATGACCAACTCCTCCATGAGTTTATACTCTTCAATGCGTGGCGGTCATGCCTTCGGCCGACTCTCCCACATATCACCAACCAACGCGCCTTCAAACGATTTGCAACAACATCGTGTGCTCGGCTCGCCCATGGCGCGGGACCGCCCCACCGGTTCACCCACCGTTTGCCATCGTCTCCTTAGTTGGCTCGTGGACGAGCTCCCCTCGACTCGCCCTATAAACAATGGAGCGCCCATACCGTCTATATCGCATGTATTCCGTTCTTGGTCGCTCGCCTTGGTTATTTCATGCCTTAGTCGCATCTTGTGGAGGAAGGAGCGCGCGCCCGGTTGTTTACGAACCACAGGACGTTACACTCTTGTTTGTGGGCACGTTGTCTATGCAATCCAAACACCAAATTGGTGTATGAGACCCTCTTGTTTGTGGGCACGTTGTCTTTGCAATCGAAACACCAAATTGGTGTATGAGACCCTCTTGTTTGTGGGCATGTTGCAATCCAAACACCAAATTGGTGTATGAGACCCTCTTGTTTGTGGGCACATTGTCTATGCAATTCCTGCCATAAGGCAGACACCAAATTGGTGTATGGAGACACCAAATTGGTGTATGAGACCCTCTTGTTTGTGGGCACATTATCTACACCAAATTGGTGTATGAGACCCTCTTGTTTGTGGGCACATTATCTACACCAAATTGGTGTATAAGACCCTTTTGTTTGTGAATAAGACCCTCTTGTTTGTGGGTACCGCAGGGAGAAAACACATGCTCTTAACCATTCTGCCCACATTAATCAAAGACTAGAACTTGTCATTTTGACAATTTAAAGTATTTTTCAAATACTAATACTAGTGAGCTGAAGATCAGGTAGATCTCTTTCTTAAAAGAAAAACAAACACAACTATTGGCTTATCTCTTTTGGGGATTCTTTCATCTACAGTGTAATAGTCTACTATCCATAGTACACGCAATGTCATCAACCTCAGATCATTTCACATATATTTTTGCAAGTAAAATAATGGACCATATTTTAACTTACATTTATGTTGAAATAATAATGTAGTCCTATGTAATAATATATTTATAAATGATATAATGTTTATGTTTTCCTACCAAACATATACAATTTCAATTTCAGTGAACTTTGTTATTCCAAAATTGAATTTCATGAAAAGGCAAAAATATAGTCTAATTCTTTTATGTTTTTTTTTTTAATTTTTAATAGAAATTTGGTAACACAATTTTTGATGGTATGATAATTTAATTATAATTTTTAGTTATTTAAATTGCATTTTTAATGTACAAATAAATTTAACTCCAAAAAAATTGAAACTTTTGAATGGTAAAAACTATATAACTTAAATTTACAATTTCAACAAATTCTTACTAAAATTTAGACAAAATTGACTCACAAATATATTCAAAAATAAATAATAAATAAAAACATACATATAACAAATTACACTGAAATAAAATGCACAAATTACAACCTAGAATATAAACTTTGAAAAATATGTTAGGTTTTAAATTTACACATTTAATAACCATTTAAAAATTACTTAATTTTCATATAACAACAAAAAATTAAATCCAATATAATTAAGAATTTTGCTAAAATTGAAACCAGTTTTGTTTTGGGCTTTAATTTATAAAATTAAGAAAATATCTATATCACATATATTCATATTACAAACTTCTTAACTATTTATTCAATTTGTATTAACACTATTTATTAGATTTTATGGTTGATAACCCAGTAACCATTTAATAATTAGTTGATCAATATTTATAAACAATTGAATAATCTTTTTTCTTTTTTAATTTCTTGTTTTCCAATTTTACTTTTCTTTTTTCTAATTTTAGGCTATGGTTTCTGCATACACTTATATAAACTTCCATATTGACAAATCTTCAAAGTCTTTTACTTTAATTTAGATATATTTAAATTAAGCCTCAAGTATGCTGGTATTCACTACTATATAGCTTGTTTTTCACAGATAAAAAAACAATATAAAAGATGAAAAACAATCAACCAAATTAAAAACACACAATACACCACATACACTAACGTAAAAAAAAATGATAACAGAATACCACAGTGCATAAAAAACCAACCTATAGTTGTGTCAGCTGATAAAAATAAAATCATAACACAATGCCACGGTACCAAAAATAACTGACATATAATATGAGTTACTCAACATACTTCCCATGATCATTTTTATATAAAAAACACAAAGGTCAACATTTTTAAAAAGGCCTGAACTAACGTGCACAAAAGCAACATAGACGAAGAACTGACACGACCGTTGAGCACTAGACAACTACCATCTGCTGCCTGTTCGCACCCATCAGAGATTACATTTTGTTTTTCAATAAATTGATTGATGAATTTGATTTGAAATTTTGTAAAAAATTATTAATAAAAGCCGAAACATAAAACAATTCTACAAGGCCACAGGCCTACTTTTTTTCAGGTATGCTCACAGGATTTAGTAAAGTTTAATCATATAAAATCAGGGATCAGGGTTGGGTTGGAGTTTTCAAACAAGACACCGTCAAATTTAAAAGTTTTCACACCTCCACATACCATCTTTAAAGTTTAAAAAAACGATCTTAACAGGCTTTCAAAATTTGCAAATCACCCATGACCCCCATCAAATTCCATCCCTGCGCGTGACCGTACCGTTCATCTATTTATTTATTCGGAAAAAGTGGTAACAGAAGACTGACTTTGTTTTTGAATGTGGTTGACAGAGTGGATCAGTATTGTGTGGAGGCATTTGCATCCGTGAAGATGGTAGACCACCACCTCAATTCCCAAATAACATAAACTTCAGGGGTGTACGTCTTCTGGTTGTTGAACATCCCGCCGACTCGTCGTGGTTTCCCTGTTCGGCCATCTACGGGGATTTGGTATGGCTTCGTTGGCGTAATTCTCGATTCATCTCCCTTTCTCGTACCATTTCACTAAGAAGTTTAAGAGTTTTGGAACTTCAGACTCCTAAAGCTGGCCTCCTCGAAGAGTTCTTTATGTGCAATGATGAGGTAAGTAACTAAAAACATTTATAGAAGTATTTGTTCCACGCTCTCGTTAGATCATGTAGTCAGTTCGTTGTCGGGAATTTCTGGTTATTCCAAACAAAATACAGTGGAAAAATCCTAAAAAAATATGAACAGAGAGTAGTTTTTGGAATCTCTGATAATTCAAAAACAAAAGAACAGAGCATAAAATAATACTCTACTTTGCCACAGGATCAAAAACTGATCGAAATAATACTCTGTTTTAATATAACGAAAACAGAAAAAAAATAAATCGCTTTGCTGTAACTGGTGTTGCAGCAACGTAAAATTTTTAGTTGTTGTTCGTGGTGTTGCAGCGACGTAATTTTTTTGACATCAAGTATTTTTCGACTTATGGTGTAACAGCGACGGTGATTTGACGTCGACACTATTTTTTGTGTAACAGAAATGGTGATTTTAAGTCAACACTATTTTTGACTTTTGGTGTAACAGCAACGGTGATTTTTGACGTCAAGCCTATTTTTGACTTACGGTGTAACAACAACACAAAAAAAACTTCTATTTATAAACGATAAACTAACTGATAAAAATAAGTCTTCCTCACATAGAGGGATCTTCACAAAAGATTATGCTAAAGAACATCTTTCTCTTGACAGAGGGATTACAACAGGAACGCTTCAGTTCCACAAACCAGCTATCTCAGAAAATTACAATTTTAGCACTGCTGTGCAATACAAAAAAAACTCTCAATCTATTTCCTCTGTTTTCTACTTCTATTTCTATTTCTATGTTTTCTACACTGTTGTGTCTGCATTTTATAGTGTGGGAAATGGTCATCACCGCTTTAACTTGCTGATGAAGTCTCTGCTGTACTCTGTTGTTCATAATGAACAAAATCTGATCTTTTGTTGTATTTCTTGAGTCGGTGGTGATGAAATCTATGGCTGATAAATGCTGTGTCGGCTCGAGGCTGGTTCTTTTCTCTTTCAGCCATTCTGCTCATTAATATGGTTGTTGAGAAGTAATGGTGTAGTGCTGGATCTGATCTTTCCTCCTTCTGGAAACACAAAAATAATTAAAGAGTGAAAAGATGGTAATGGCGGTGACTTAAAAGATCGGGAATAAATGTGGGGCGCTGGATTAGGACAAATAAGTAAAGTAGCTGCTGCTGTTCTGTTCACTGCAGTTGAAATTATAATTTCAACACTCCCCTTTAATTTCAATTGTTGGGTTATCAGTCATACCCAGAAGTTTCCTTAAAAACTCAAAACTTTTCTGGTCCAATGGCTTTGTCAGAATATCCGCAACCTGTTCCTGAGTCCTGCAGTGTTGTAAAACGATTTCTCCATTGTTCACCAATTCTCTGATGTAGTGAAACTTTGTGTCTATGTGTTTTGTTCTCTTGTGGAATACAGAGTTCTTGGATAATGCAATAGCTGAGCTATTGTCACAAAAAATAACTGTTGCTGTTGCCTACTCCTGGCATAGACTTCTCAACATTCTCCTCATCCAAACTACTTGACACGCTGCTGCTGTAGCTGCCACATACTCTGCTTCTGCTGTAGACAATGCCACAATTGGCTGTTTCTTGGAAGCCCATGAAATGGCTCCTGAACCTATGTGAAAAATGTAACCAGATGTGCTTTTCCGGTCATCTACACTTCCAGCCCAATCACTATCTGTGTATCCAACTAAATCTGAACGTTCTGAAACAGTATAAAATATCTCATACTTTTTTGTACCTTTAACATACCTCAGAATTCTCTTTGCTGCCTACCAATGTGTTTCTTTTGGCTTCTCCATGAATCTGGAAATTAAACTAACAACATACATTATGTCTGGCCTAGTTGCAGTTAAATACATAAGGCTGCCAACTATGCTCTTGTACACGCTAGGGTCAAAATCCTTACTGTTGTCCTCTTTGCTGAGTTTTAATCCCATCACTATGGGAGTGTTTGCTGCCTTGCTGTCCTGCATGTTAAATCTACTCAACACTTCATTTACATATTTTGCCTGTGAAAAAAAAATTTCCATTTTTATTCTGATCTACTTCTATTCTTAAGAAGTATCTCAGCAAACCCATGTCAGTCATCTCAAATTCTTCTTTCATGACTGATTTGAAATTTTCAATGAGGTAGTCATCATTACTTGTAAAAATCACATCGTCAACATATAACACAACAATTAAAATTTTACCGTCATTTTCTTTGATGTAAACAGTGGGTTCTCCCTCACACTTCTCAAATCCGTTCTCCAGTAGATATGAATCTATCCTACTGTACCACGCTCTTGGCGCTTGCTTCAGCCCATAAAGAGCTTTCTTCAATATGCAAACTTTGTGCTCTTGGCCTTTCTTCTCATAGCCTAGAGGTTGCTCAATGTAAACCTCTTCCATTAACACTTCATTCAAGAATGCTGACGTCACATCCATTTGGTAAACATTCCATTTGTTTTGTGCTGCTATGGACAGCACTGCTCTCACGGTTTCCATTCTTGCAACCGGAGCGAAAGTCTCCTCATACTCTCTTCCATACTGCTGCTTGTATCCCTTGACAACAAGTCTTGCCTTGTGCCTTTCTATCTTGCCTTCAGCATTACTCTTGGTCTTGTAGACCCATTTAACTCCAATGACTTCTGTACCTTTTGGTAACTCAACTAAATCCCATGTCTTATTTCTTTCTATGGCATTCATCTCCTCATCCATAGCTTCTATCCATTTCTTATCTTTATTTGCTTCTTCGAAATGAATAGGGTCATCAACATGACAATATAAAGCAAACAAAGAATTCATTCCTTCATCATAAATATCACTTAAATTTCTGAATTTCTTACCTCTTTCATTCGGTGTGCAAGTGCTTGTAGATGCACTTGAATTTCCTCCTTGTGGTGTGCTTGGAGAAGCACTCTCATTTCTCCTCAAGGGTGTCTCTTGCTGTTCTGGTGTTGATGCTGCTGTTTGAGGATGTGTTTCAGCCAACTTATCATCTTCATCATTATGAGACAAACAATTTTTAACATTCACTGTTTTCTCTATGCTTCCATCCGAAGCTTCCTCATCAATAAATTGAACATCTCTGCTCACAAAAAACTTCTTGGTGGATGGGATATACAACCTGTAAGCTTTGGATTCCTCACTGTATCCAATGAAAATACATTTCTCCCCTTTGCTGTCCAATTTCTTCCTTAGCTGATCTGGAATGTGTGCATAAGCCACACAACCAAAAACTTTCATGTGGGTGACTCCTTGCTTTCTCCCACTCCATGCTTCTTCTGGCACTTTATTCATTACTACTTTTGTAGGAAACCTATTCAAAATATATACTGCGCAGTGTACAGCTTCAGCCCAATAATCATTTGGCAAATGCTTTGCCTTCAACATGCTCCTCGCCATATCCATGATTGTTCTGTTTTTCCTTTCAGCAACTCCATTTTACTGCGGGGTGTACCTTGCTGTAAATTGCTTATGAATTCCATTTTCTCTGCAAAAACGTAAAAATTCTTTGGAAATATACTCACCTCCTCTGTCAGTTCTCAAAACCTTGATACGCAGCCCACTTTGATTTTCTATAAGTGCTTTGAAATTTTGAAAATTTTCAAACACTTCACTCTTATTCTTCAGAAAATAAACCAAAGTTTTTCTGGTAAAGTCATCAATAAATGTTAGAAAATATTGGCTGCCTGCAAGTGATGGAGCTTGCATCGGTCCACATAAATCTGAGTGGATAATTTCTAAGGGTGCTTTTGCCCTTATGCTTTTTCCGGTTGGAAAACTTTCTCTGTGTTGTTTCCCCAATATATAACCTTCACAAAGGCTGTCTGGTTTTTCTATCAATGGTAATCCTCTTACTATTCCTTTTCTACTCAATAAATTAAGACCTCCAAAGTTGAGATGTCCAAATCTCAAATGCCACAACCAATTTTCATCCTTTGGTATGCTTTGGAGAGCCTCTTGTGTCACTGCTGCAATTACTTCTTTATTTTTCAAATCTGCCTTTATTCTGAGAGGGAACATCCTATTCCTTGTCATCTTCACTTTAGCAATACAACGTTTGCTGGGTAATCTATCCATGATGGTGCATACATCATTCTCAAAGAAAACATTGTAACCCTTCTGAACAAGCTGTCCAATACTCAAGAGGTTACACTTCATTCCGGGAACATAATAAACATCTTCTATGGTTTTCTTTTCACCTTTCTTTGTAAATATTTTAACTTCTCCTTTTCCCATAGCATAAATTTTACTATCAGTCCCAAGGGTGACTTGTGACTGCACACTCTGATCTAAAGCAAAAAACAGGGCTAAGTTTCCTGTCATATGGTTGCTGCAACCAGAATCTAGAAACCATATATCCTCACTATTGTTTCAGCCATATTACAAACTAACAACACATTATCTTGACTGATATTTTCTCTAGTGATATTTGCACTAGATCTATTACTCATATCATGCTGCTTCTTCCTACATTCATTTGCATAGTGCCCATATTTTTTACAATAATAACATTGGACATTGGATTTTTCATACCTTTGTCCTTGAGCATGATGTTGTCCACTTTGCTGGCTGCTGCCATGGCCTTGGTTCTGATTTGAATTGTTGCCTCTTCCTTGAATGTTTGCTGAACTATTTCTTCCACCTCTGTATTGGCTTCTGCCTCTTCCTCTCTTGTTTCCTCTGCCTTGACCTCTTCCTCTTCCAAATAACATCTGGGTCTTGAAAGCTTGCTCTAGAGATAAGTTTTCATTTCTACTCAACCTCTGCTCATGTGTTATCAGTGATGCATGAAGTTCATCAACTGAAAAATTTGAGAGATCCTTTGTCTCTTTTATTGTGGTGACAATCACATCAAACTTTGAGGGTAGGAACCTCAATAGTTTCTCCACAATCCTCCTTTCTTCAAGAGTTTATCCATGAGACCTTATCTGTGTGACCAAACCAATTGCTTGTGTGAAGAATGAGTCAATATTGTCTGACTCCTTCATACGCAGGTTCTCAAAATATTTCCTCAACAACTGTAGTTTTGCTGTCTTCACTCTCTCCATACCTTGATAGGCTATCTTGAGAGTTTGCCATGTTTCCCTGGATGTCTTGGCTGCTGCTATCCTTGGAAACACACTCTCATGCACTGCTTGATATAAGAATACAAGGGATTTTGAGTCCTTTTTCTTATTGCGCTTCAACAACTCTTTCTCTGCTTGAGTTAATCCAATAAACTCTTCTTTATTTGCTGGCTCTTCAAATCCATATTCAACAAGTTCCCATAAATCTTGTGAGACAAATAGGGCTCTCATGGTTATTGCCCAGTAGTCATAGTTTTTCCCATTGAACTGTGGGAGCTGAGTATTAAAGATACCCACATTGGTGCTGGCCATTCTTTCAATACTTGACTGTGTAAAAAAAAACACTTAATTGTCTTCAACAGCTACAAAAACTAAATTGAAAAATACCTTGACAACGTTTTCATTCTGTTGGATAATTTGTTGCAGCAAGAAATCTTCTTTCAGCTTCTTTGATGTCTTCAAAGAGCCTGGACAAGCTCTGATACCATGTCGGGAATTTCTGGTTATTCCAAACAAAATACAGTGGAAAAATCCTCTGTTACCACTGTTGGGAATTTTCTGATAAATTCCGAAACAACAAAAAAAATATGAACAGAGAGTAATACTTTGTTTTCAGAATCTCTGATAATTCAAAAACAAAAGAACAGAGCATAAAATAATACTCTACTTTGCCACAGGATAAAAAACTGATCAAAATAATACTCTGTTTTAATATAGCGAAAACAGAAAAAAAATAAAATTGCTTTGCTGTAACTGGTGTTGCAGCAACGTAAAATTTTTAGTTGTTGTTCGTGGTGTTGCAGCAACGTAATTTTTTTGACGTCAAGTATTTTTCGACTTACGGTGTAACAACAACGGTGATTTGACGTCAACACTACTTTTGGTGTAACAGCAACGGTGATTTTAAGTCAACACTATTTTTGACTTTTGGTGTAACAACAATGGTGATTTTTGACGTCAAGCCTATTTTTGACTTATGGTATAACAACAAAACAAAAAAAACTTCTATTTATAAATGATAAACTAACTGATAAAAATAAGTCTTCCTCACATAGAGGGATTTTCACAAAAGATTATGCTAAAGAGCATCTTCCTCTTGACAGAGGGATTACAGCAGGAACGCTTCAGTTCCACAAACTAGCTATCTCAGAAAATTACAATTTCAGCACTGCTGTGCAATACAAAAAAAACTCTCAATCTATTTCCTCTGTTTTCTACTTCTACTTCTATTTCTATGTTTTCTACACTGCTGTGTCTGCATTTTATAGTGTGGGAAAGGGTCATCACCGCTTTAACTTGCTGATGAAGTCTCTGTTGTACTATGTTGCTCATAATGAACAAAATCTGATCTTTTGTTGTATTTCTTGAGTCGGTGGTGGTGAAATCTATGGCTGATAAATGCCGCGTCGGCTCGAGGCTGGTTCTTTTCTCTTTCAGCCATTCTACTCATTAATATGGTTGTTGAGAAGTAATGGTGTAGCACTCGATCTGATCTTTCCTCCTTCTGGAAACACAAAAATAATTAAAGAGTGAAAAGATGGTAATGGCGGTGATTTAAAA
Organism: Pinus tabuliformis; assembly: GCA_031772625.1. Taxonomy (NCBI): domain Eukaryota; kingdom Viridiplantae; phylum Streptophyta; class Pinopsida; order Pinales; family Pinaceae; genus Pinus; species Pinus tabuliformis. The sequence continues at coordinate 2,068,365,518 of CM062818.1, read as the reverse complement.
GATCGGGAATAAATGTGGGGCGCCGGATCAGGACAAATAAGTAAAGTAGCTGCTGTTGTTCTGTTCACTGCAGTTGAAATTATAATTTCAACATTCGTCATGTTTCAATGATTTTGTGCATCCGTGATGGTAACATTCATGCACTCAATTAATTAACTAATCATCGTTGTTGCAGATACCTTTGGAATTGCGTGAGGTCAACATTGATGTGACGGAAGAGGGCGCATCTTCAAGTACTTCCAGCAGCGCCCAGCCAGTTGATCTTCAACATTCGTCGAAATCATTTGATGGAAAAAGCGTCGTGCCATATTTTTCCCGTTTTCTTCAATCGATAGGCAGTTTGATGAAAAACTTGAATAAGATAGTGTTGAAAGGTGTCATAGTTGCACAGTCACTCCCTTTTGACTTCTCGGAACTTAAAAACCTAAGACATCTAGATCTATCTGGCTCTACTAATCTAACCACATTGCCCAATTCCTTCTCTCAATTATTGCAACTTCAACATTTGGCATTGCGAGGCTGCATTAATCTATCCATCCCAATGGATATTTTGGGAGAAATTTCCACACTGGAGCATATCGACTTCAAAGGCTGTGCTCAATTGGTATACTTGCCACAAGGAATCACCTCTCAGAGGCGTTTACGATACTTGAATTTACTACATACTCGTTTACGAGAATTTCCCTTGAACTTAGAACCACTAGAGGAGTTAGAACAACTAAGACTAGGAAGCGCAAGCTTGACAGAGCTACCATATTCTGTGGCCTATTTTGTGCACTTGAAAGAGTTGATTCTGGTCGAATGCTTCAGATTAAAGCATATCAGCACACCTATTGAACAGCTAACATGTTTGGAAAGGTTGGAAATATATGGCTCCAACGTGCCCATTTTACCAGCAGGAATTGCACGGCTGAAACATCTGAAAGTTTTGACTATATACAGTTGTCCAATAAAAAATTTTGCCTTGGATAACAATGTCTGCATGGATGCTTTAACAGATTTGTCTTTGTTACACACATCCATATCCGATATAACCATTCCTGCCGGTGCTTGCCCTAGGCTGGAAATTGTTGATCTTTCATGTAACCCTCAGCTGAGTCAGGTTCAAGTCTTCCAATCAACCCTTGTAAAACTAAATCTGGATTGTTGCTCCAATCTGTCTTCTTTAACACTTGTACGCCTTAAATTTCTCAGCATAAATGGATGTGGCGTCGTCAGCCTGAATGTTGAAGATTGGAGATCATTGGAGGAGATTATGGCGGAGAGATGTTGGCTATTGCGGATGAGAGACGAAGCATGGAATCAGTTGGAACGGCTAAATTTTTTCAGCTTTTCAAATAAATTTCTTTTCAGTGCTGTGCGTACCTCTTAAAATTATGGAATCTTCTTTTTTACGAAAATTATTTATATAATTTTTTTTACCAATGGTTTTTAGTGTGATTTTTTGGAAGTTTTTTTTGGATTTTTTATTTATTTTTTCTAAAATTTAATAGAAATTTATTGAAATCACAAGTTTGATGGTAACTTTGCACAATTTAAATGCCACAAATTTTTTTCAGTGTGCTGAATCCATATATACAATAAAAAAAACCAATTTAAATAACATAAATCAAGATTTCACCTTAATTTTTTCAACGAATTAAAACACTCACAAATCTAAAACATGACAATAAACACACTTCTTTTTCTTTATGAAAAAAACATGTTTACAATATTTTCTTGGGGGAGCTGTAGCTAATAATTTTAAATATACACATTTCCATTGTGATGAAGAACATGCTCATCACATGCTTATGTATGCAAGGGATAAGCGGGAGGAACATCGACAAGGCTGTATATGCAATGGTAATAATTTTATTTTATTTTATTATTATTTTCTTTAATTTAATTTTCAAATAGATTTTTTTTTTTTTTCAAATAGAATTTAGTTGTGCAGTATTTAGTTTGAATGGGGTTAGTTTTTATTAACATTTAGCTTGAAATTTAGTATTTAGTTTGAGTGGGGTTAGTTTTTATTTGCTTTTAGTTTGAATTTTTGTATGGGGATAACAATGGAAGTTATCTGGGAAATTAAACTATTTTAAAATGTGAATTGAATTTGATGATAATATTTTTATTATAGTTAAATTATTTTTTTATAATACCTAAATTTGATAATAACATTTTACTGTAAGCAAATTGTTTTTTTACTATATATAAAATAATAATAATAAATTTATTTGAAATTTATTTTTATGGTTAAATATGAATACTTTTATATTATTAAAATTAAATTAGGGACATAAAATTGTATGGTGAAATTTGTACAGGAGTTCGAGAAATTGCTGAACAGTTTTCATGATGTCACAGTGCTGGAGGTCCCTCCTACAGCCACACCTGCATCTCCGATGTTGATAAAGAATGTACAATTACACAGAGCAATATTGATGTGCTTTCTTACAGTGGAGACAGGTCCGTCCATAGAGTGGAACAAATTTAAGGTAAGATTTGAAGCCTACAATAGTGGTTCTCAATATGAGGTGTTTGAAACCGGCCGTGGAGACGGAGGCGGAGGATTGTGGTTACACATGTATATGTGGACACACGATTGGAAATCATTTAAAGATGAAGACCATGTGTACAACAATGTGAGTATTTACAAAGAGGACAAAATCGATGTAGAGGGTGGGGAAAGGGGATGGATACTCACATTTGCAAGTGGAGACCATATCTTAAATGTTTGTAAACGAGTAATGAAACACCTATGATGATAATGAAATGCCTATTTTATTGAAATTTGAAAATGTAAGTATTTTTTTTTTTTTCAGAGAGAAAATCATCATAGATTATATTAAGAAAATATAATATTCTGAATACATTACAAAGAGACCATCCAAATCCTGAAAAAGAGTTTAGGAAAGTAAGCGGCAGATAAATAGAAAAACCATAAAGCAGAAAACTTTGTCAGTCCAAATTACTTATAGATTTTTAATTTTGGAAACCAAAAAAAAACATATTCCATAATGCATAGAGATAATATAAAAAATGTTGACTCCCACAAAAAGCAGAGATCATGAAGGCCAGATAACCTATTTAAAGAAACCATAGACCAAAGTCATCCAGAAAGGTCGAGATATGCCGATATGTGAAACAGAATGGAGGCAAGGGGCGCCCTGGAATCTTGAAAGATTTGAGCGTTCCTCCATTTCCATAAAAACCAGCAGGCAAGGATAAATAAGGTTCGCCAAGATGAACACTGTTCACTCCACCATTTGAAACCATCCTGTACAGAGGAGAAAACCCGGTAAGGAAAACCATAAGACAAAGACAGTTCATACCAGATATGAGTAGTTGAAGCGCATTGGAAGAACATATGAGCGTTAGTTTCAGCCGCAAACTGACACATGGAACATCTGCCCGGACCCTGCCAACCCTTCTTTTGAAGGACCTCCCATGTAAGATTCCTGTTTGAAAAAACCAGCCATGAAAATAGAATCATTTTGAGAGGACATGTCGCCTTCCAAAGCCTGGGTGGAAAGATCGGATCGGAGTAAGACGTAAGGCCTGTTGACATTGCTGTATATAAATCCTTAACACGTAAAGGCTGAGAAGAATTCTGTAGAGACCATGCCAGAACGTCCTTTGAACCAGATCGATGGATCCCCTTGCTGATAAGGTTCTGAGCAACAGACAACCATAAGGGCCGCAAAGATAGAGGCAAAGATAAATCCTCCCCGTCCTTCCATACTGGAGATGAGAAGGACCAAGATTTTATCAGCTTGTCCCACGTAAATATGCCCTTTGAGTGGAAAAAGGAGATCAGTCTAGGGGAGAGCAATGAATCCAAACCATTTACAATTGAATCGAAACCGATGAAGATGCTTGAGCCCAAGAAAATTCTCCACCGTAAATTTCCCATGAAGAAAGACTGAATTTTCCTGAAACTTTGCCAGATAGCTGATCCTCTTTTAATGCCCAGAGATTTCCTCCTGTACCAGAATACCATGCTTCTACCTTTTAGATATTTTCTATTGATGACTTTGCTCCACGGACCCTCACCATAAATGCCTCTATGAAGAGATTTACATAGGAGGGCTTTCCCAAAAGTCCTCATGTGCATAAGACCCCAGCCTCCCGCCTTCTTCGATTTTGTGATAAAATCCATCTTTACTAAGTGAATCTTGGTCTGATAAGATCTTCCTCCCCATAAAAAATTGGCAGCTAAAGAACACATTTTGTTTATAACAGGAGCAGGGAGAAGATATAGGTGGGCCCAATAAACCACCAATTGAGATAGAACCGCCTGTACCAAGATGTACCTCCCCGCCAAAGATAGGAATCTCGTCTCCCATCCTGATATTTTTTTGTAGAAGCGATCTATCAACCATTGCCAATCCTGTTTGTGATTTCCTTTTGCTTTCAGGATAAAACCCAAATATTTAAAGCCTTCCTTAATCGATGCCTGGTTAATGCCGAACAGGGCTGCAATCCATTGAACTGTCTCCAGAAATGAGTTGTAATTTTGGAGAATTTAAATAATACTTTTAAATATATGAATTTTTATTTTTTTATTTTTATTTTTATGTTTTTTCCCTTTCCGCAAGTTTTTTAAAACAATTATATTTTCCCTGAATAATTTAAACTTTTATATTATTTTTTTAATAATTTAAATTTATAATTGATAAATTTAATAATAATAATAATAAGTCAAGTATAAAATTAGTACAATTACATTATTGAATATGGTTAAGGGTTTTTTTTAATTGGGAAGGTGTATTGAGTTCATATCAGTAGGGAGTTTATTAAATTGGGAAGGTGTATTAGGTTCATATTAGTAGGGAGTCATTAAATTGGGAAGGTGTATTGGGTTCATATTGGTAGCGAGTTAAATAATGTGATTTTTAGAGATATTTCCTAATATGTAGTCAAATTAAGGGTATTGTTTAGTATGTCACAAAAATACATGATATGTCAAAGGTTCATGCAACTATTGCAACTATTGCAGTAGAGTTAAAACACACTCGTACAATATGTCAGAGTTAAAACACACCCATGATATGTCAGAGGTTTGAACTCATTCGTGCAACTATTGCAGTAGAGTTAAAACACACCTGTCCTTCTGGGGAGTACAAGCCACTAGGGGTTATTCATAAGAGAACTCGAGATGTTTCGATCTCCTCTTAATTGTTGTTTTTTTCCTTTTCAACATCTATAAGAGATGATGTGAGGATGGAGAGGGAGCCATGACTTCCAAAATAGGCAAAGCCAGTAAAGGTCTCATAAAAAATAAGAAAGTTTTTGTTTGGGGAGGACGTCTTCTAGGATCGTGTGGTAGGCATGAAAAAATAACTCACATTGATTGATTGGATTTTTCGAAGATTGATGGGCCAAAAATGCAGAGATGGGTGGAGAGAGGATGGGCACCAATACTGACCTATAAACCAAAAGTTAGTATTCTCATGGATGATTGGTTTAGCATTCATTTTTTGTATGAGGAGAATGCAATACAAATCCTCAAGTCCCCATGGGTGGTAGGTCATATTTTCCTTAATCTGAGCCATTGGCTTATAGGATTTAATCTGTTGTCGACAATTCTGAGTCAGACGATGATTTGGGTTAAACTCACTAGGTTGTCCCTCAAACTCAACACAAGGAAGGTATTGAAAGATATTAGAGATACGATTTGACGTTTTCTACTCGTGGATAAAGCTGGTTTAGTAGCGATGGACAAACAAGTGGCTTGGGTATTGTAGGAACTAAAATTCACCGAGGGATTGCCAACAGAATTGGACCTTGTATGGGGATGACTATTCACTAGAAAAGAATTTACTATTGGGGAATACCATTTAGGTGTTTGATATGCCATAAAACGAGTCATGTATTGGCCAAATTCCTTGGGAATTTTAGGGTTGATGGGAAGCATAGAGAACAAGATGATGTTAAGCAGTGGGAAAGTGATCTAGGAAACTCTCCTTTCATTACTAAGATTTCGTTGGGGAGGCACCAGACTCCATCCAAATCTCAAGAAATGAATTTGATTCTTCCCATTTCCCCTCAACATTGTCCTTTATATGATCCAAGTCAGATTGAGTTCTTGGAGGCCCCAAAGGGAAAGGTATGAACTAAGACTCGAGGCATAAATCATGAACGACTAAACCTAAGGCTTTGTTCTAGGTGAGAGAAACATGCTCCCTATTATAAAACATTATCCAAATTAGGTGACAGGTAGGTTTCCATAATACATTCCATCCCAGATTTGGAGGGGGTTGGGGGGCGCCAACCCTCCTAGTGATCCTGCCCCCCCGGCATGGCATCAGTTCTTCCTACTTGTGATGTCCTTGTTATTGGGACATTTTCCTCGACAAACTCTATAGGGAGTGATCTGGACTTCTTGGCTCAAAACCCCAACTAATTCCTCTGACCATTCCCAAAGATGTTGGCTCATGCACTAGCTTATCTCTTAGCTTGGGCTCGATGAGGAATGTGACCATTCGAAAGCCCAGGAAGGGAAGAGGAAGATCCAAGAAGGTTACTCGTAATATGGTGGAATAGGCTCCGTATTTTTCTAAAGGCACGAACCTACATGACATTGTTATTTATAATGGTATTGTTTCTAGAGTGCTTAGAGGGGATATGCCCAATTCGTTGTGTTCATGATGAGGATTCTATCACTGAATTTTCAAGGTCTGGGGGATTCTTGCAAGAGAAATTCCCTCAAATCGCTTATCCGGTCGATAGGACCTTTTGTCATTCATTTTTAGGAAACCATGGTAATTGGGGAGAACACCCAAAAATGTTTCCTATCTATTGGAATATTGTCACGATTGATTCAAATGGTCTATCGGGTGGCATGGCATCAATCTGGGGTCCTTCCATGATTAATGTTTATGCTTTTAAATTTTTTGCATGTATCTTATTGTACGTTTCGTCGAGGTCATGCAAACTGTATCCACTTCCTAAACATTTATGCTCCATACAGACATAAGAATGATTTCTAGAATCAGATGGATGCATGTGACATATTGAAGATGGACTCGATGATCATGGCTAGAGATATGAATCTCATGATTAAAGTAACAGAGGTGTGGGGTACATGGAGTAGGAATGATCCCATGGGAAAATATTTCTCGAAACTATTCAACACAAACAACTTGGTAGACATATGCCCAAGTCCTTTAGTGCCAACCTGGAGGAATGGTTAGTTATATCCACACAATATCGCAAAGTTATTACACTACTTTATGATTCCTGAGAATATATTGGATCTATTGGGGGTCATCCAATCGTGGGTCTCTCATGCGATCTTATCGAATCACACCCCAACCATATCGCAATGATAGGGTGATAGTATTTAGAAAGGTATCCCATTTCAGTTCAACAACACAGACACGAGACTTTGCCAACTGATTCGTGAGATGTGGACGAAACATGCCTTGCAATAGGGCCTATATGACATGGAAGTGGTGGTTTCAAAGTTGAATAATATAAAATGGGTGGTTGGGCGATGGATAGTGAAAAAAACGAAATGCACGGAAGGGAACTACATAGGATTGACTCGGAGACGGCCCTGATAAATGACCCTAAAAAGCTGACATTTTTATCTGAGGCTTTACACAGAAGGCTTATGGAACTAGAAACTTGTAAATGGGAGATTCTGTGGATGTAGGAAAATGAATGGCTTATGAAGAGCCACAGGATTTGTGTCAACTGTGGTGATAATAATATATATATTTTTTCTTCAGAAATTTACAATAAACATGACGAAATCCAATACTATTTGGGAGATCAATGATGGCATGGGAGATAAGGTTAAAAAGTTAGTGGAAATACACAGGAAGGCAGTGAACTATTTTGGGAATTTCTTCTTGGCACAAGAAAATGTAGGCATTGACAAAAATTTGGATTACATTAGACATTATCCCAAGATTTTCTTAGAGGCAGATGACCAGATGGTTGGGGGGTCAATCACAGAGGAGATACATAAAGTTCCCAAATATTTCTAGAAGAAAAAGTACCTAGGCCTTGGCGGATGGACGGTGGAGATCTTTCTACATTTATTTTAGATTATGAGTTTTGAAATGTTGAATATGGTTGAGGAGTCCCAACGTTTCAAGCGTATATCTCGTGTAGTAAATGCTACCTTCATAGCATTGATTCCAAAAAATTTGAACCTTAAGGAATTCCAGGACTTCAGACCAATATCCTTGTGTAATATCGTTGACAAACTAATATCAAATATCATAGAAAACGGGTTGAAGGCATGCCTTTCATCCCACATTTCATCAGAACAATTTGGTTTCTTGACAAACGAACATATATAAGATGCAGTCACCATCACATAGGAGGAATTGAATTCAATGAAAACAAGAAGGAAAGAGGTGCTTATTTTAAATTGAATTTTCCTAGAGCATATGGGAGCATTTACTGGTCATTTGTAAGTGTTGGATTATAGGGGCCTGACCCAGGTTTAGAGATGATTTAGCCAAATAAATCCCTGTACTACTGGCCCTTTGGGCAACAGTCCACTGAGCGCGGACTGAGGTCTCACCCGAAGTAGTATGGGAGGGTGCTAGAACCAGGTTTCCGCACCCTAGAGATGTTTGATGGTTTTTGGGTGGTCCACGGTTTGACCCTGCACGCACGTCGCTACACGCACCTATTAGTACCTTGCAGCCTGCAATGCTGCCTTCATTCAGCTCTGTTCGAGGCGTGATCTGTGTTATTACCCAAGTTCCTTACTATTAACCTAATATTATCCGATTACTAACTTATCTGTATGAGCCCAATTATCCTTAACAGTGTTCTGTATTCATATAAGTGCGCGCAATAATCAAAATAGTATAAATGCATAGAAAATCATACAGAAACAGATACACAGTATTTAGAATCAAACTTCTCTTTATTATTCTTCTTCTTGGGTTATAGACTCAACTTCGCCCTGCGCACTCAGCTGCAGGGGTCTGCGCACTCAACTGCGGACTCTACTAGGCCTCTGCGCACTCAGACGCAGAGCCTCTTCCTACTACTACGACCCAATACATTTATACTTCTTCTCTATCTGCTACTAGATCATTACATTAATCCATCTCCTGTTTTTCTTACATATTAGAGCCTCGCTCTATTTATACAATCCCATGGTCTGCGGACCATGGGTAGGCCGACATGAAATTACATTACATTACAAAACTTAGGGTGAACAACCCTTTGACTCAATGTACATTTCGCACTCCACACCTGCAATTCATGGAGTCCTACAACATATTTGAACAAAACTTGGGCTTTGAGCCCCAAAACATGCTGTGGGGGGATTCCATGCCCAACAAGCCCCCAACACAAACATTGTGACTTGCCCTCGAGTCACTCTGTCGGCACGACGATCTTGGTGTGGAGTCCCTCCAACTGGTCTCGAACGGCCTGAATGTCTGCAGCGCACTGCGCCGTTGCCTACTAAACCTGCTGCATTCTTGCTTCTGAACCCTCCGTGTCTGAATTGTGTCCTTACCTTTGTACCGGCATCTATTACGTATTTTTATAGTCACGCACCCTTTTCTGGCTCCTCGGGTTGTGAAGGCTGTGCTTTGGCCGGTTAGTCAGATAGTCGACCCACCCGTGTAGGGCTTCAAGCGACTGTCGTTTACTTTGCCTGGGAAGGGTTGTCCATTTAGTTTGACTAGCTGGACCGCTCCTCCGTTTGTGACCTCTTTGACCACGTATGGTCCCACCCAGTGCATTTTGAATTTTCTCGAAAATTTTTCAAACTTACCGTCATACAGCAACATTAAGTTGTTTACCTTAAAGGTGAAAAACTTAATATGGCGGTTGTGCTAGGCCTTTTCACGCTGCTTTTGTACCTGTTGATGAAATCCAGCCAGAAACTGTTCTTCCTCGAGTTCTTCTAATTGCGCGAGCCTTTCTTCCAGAGCTTCGTGGTCCATCATGCCTGTGAGTGCTACTATTCGCAGACTAGGTATGATGTATTCCATCGGCATGACAGCTTCCGTGCCATAGACTAACCAGAAAGGTGTCTGTCCCATCAATTTCTTGCACATTGTCCTGTAAGCCCATAGTACGACAGGTATGCATAGGTCCCAGTTGTTTCGCTGCGCATTACATACTTTGGTCAGCACAATCTCCAGTATTTTGTTGAATGCCTCTACTGTCCCATTAGCTTGTGGGTGGTACGGTGTAATTTTCTGATGATACACCTGGAACTCTTCTGTGAGCGCGCTGATGGTTTCATTTAGGAAATGTGTTCTGCGATCACTCATTAAGATTTTCGGGCAGCCAAATCGTGTCAACACGTTTTCGAACAAAAACTTCACAGTTGTAGCGGCTGTGTAGTCTTTAACCGGTTGCACTTTCGTCCATCGCGTTAGGTACTCTATCACGGTGATGATGTAGCGTGCGCCCGTCTTTCCCTGAGGTTTGATCGGCCCCACAAAGTTGATTGCCCATTTTTCAAACGACTACAGTGTCATTTGTGGATTTAACGACATCTCATCCCTCCGTGATGGTTTTCCAGTCCTTTGACAAATATCGTAGGTCTTACAGTGTGCTTTCGAATCCTGGTGCAGGGTTGGCCACCATAGCCCTGCATGAAGAATCTTCTGTGTGGTCGTGCGTCCTGCATAGTGTCCTCTTGCAGCACCCCCATGTGCTTCTGCGAGGATCTGACCTCGTTCAAATTCAGGTACGTATCTTCGCAATATCTCATCATTGCCCATTTTGTATAGGTGCCCTGCGATGACAGAAAAGTCCGTCATGTGCACCACCAATTCCTTTTTCTATTGGATTGAGTATTCCTTTGGCGTAATACTTGTTGTTAGAAAATGGATTATATCTTCGAAGTGTCCGTCCGCGATGTGCACTACAAAGAGTTGTGCATCAGGTAGTCCCTCCTCCAAATTCATTGGTTCCTCGCCCATCTCAATTCGTGACAAGTGATCTGGTCCTGCATTCAGGTGTCCCGACTTGACTATGACCTCAAAATCATATTCTTGGAACAATAAGATCCATCTGCATATGCGCCCCCCCAACACAGGCTTATTCACCAGGTATTTCAACGCGGAATGGTCGGTATACATCTTCAAAAGTCCACCGAGTAAATAGTGTCGGTATTTTTGGAGCTCGTACACTATTTCTAACCCATTGTTGTTGTGGGGAAAAATGCCTATGCAGGACGATCCTATCCACCTAAGGTGTGACAGTGCCTTAGCAATAAACAAAGACAACTATTCTAGTATTCTTCCTTTATGAAATGAGAATGAAGAGAGATAGATGGACTAACCGGTGTCTTCCGTTTGTCCCCCGATCTGATTTCTCTTCTCTTTGGGAGTTCCCAGCTACTCGCCTTCTCGCTCGCCCAGCTTCAACGGGTTCCTGCAAGATCTCAAGAAGGGAACACTACACAAAGACATAGATTCATATTCATAACTAGTTCAGGATTAGAAATAAACCAAATATACTAATGCAATCATACATCAAAGACACATCAGCATATAGGAGAAACCAAGATAGCTTTATTGATGAATAACAAGGTTCAGGAGGAGATACAACCAAGAGAGTTCCAATCCAGCATCTCCTTCCCAGCAAATGAAATTCCTATCTTCACCTCCCTTCAAAGCATTAAGCACCCAATGATTCCAATCTCAAACCAACAACAATTCTTTGCAATAACAAAATTCTAGCCTCCAGATCCTCTGGGTGAGAGATCCATATATAGATGTTTGGAGAGAGGATGAGTCAGCTTGAGATCTGACTAGTGTCCTCTCTCTCTGTCAGTTCTTGTTTCCACTTGGAGGTTCTTGCTTCCACTTGGAGGTTGAGAACCTCTTACTCATCACTCATCGAATTCACTGAGGCAAGTGTCATTGAGGAAGATTCTGGAAGCTTCCAGGGTCTTGACACCTCGTTGAATGAACTTGCCATTTATCAATTCCCGCTCAGCGCACCCTGGTAGTGCTTCTACCTGCGTTGCAGTGCAGGTAGCCATTGTAGACTTTGCATTTCAGCGCAGACAGCTAGTGGAGCCACTAAATTGATCCTGAATTGACTTGTTTTTGAGCAGTTTCTGGTGGAGAACTTCTGTGAATTGCTGTGGTTTGTTAGCCTTGTTCCTCTAGGGGTAGGAACAACATGTTTAGGGACTTTGGATCCCTTAGATTATGGACATTTCATGCTTATAGCTGTAAGGCACAAAAATGTCTATAACAGTTGCCCCCTAAAGTATGAGGCCGTTTATTGGGTGAAATGCTTTATTAGGAGGATCCGAAGTTCATCCAATGCTGGGAGGAGACCTGTAATAAGATACAATACAATACATTATTTTTCATACTGCTTTCATGATTTAGCTGAGGCGGGCATTCCCATGCTCAACTTTGTAAATTCATTTTTCTGTACATAGAACAGACAATCGTCTGATGGTAGACTGATAATTTTGATGAAATTATCATCCTTTGGGTAGGATGATTATCTGCTGCAATGATGTACATGTCAATGTCTTTATCTTTCCTGAATATATATCGCAGCTTGGATGGATGAAACTAGATCCGGGGTCTTCAAACTCATTCGATCTTCACTCTAAGTACAAGTCGATCCATGCGAGAAATGTTCTGAAGTCGAACATGGAAAGACATCGCTTGATTACCGGTCAATGAGGTAAACCGTTAACAAGCGCGAGAGGAATCACCGATAATGATAATGACCCTCAAGGTACTGCAGTACAATTCACGTGGTGTGAATAAAGGACTTGGCGTCGAACACCACGCAAAATCTTTCGGTCGAAGGTCATTGATGTATACCAGTCACCGGAAGTGAGAAACTTGCCATTGAGGCATGCAAGCTTCAAAGTACTGAAGGGGGTGTTCCTAGATCAACTTCTTGGATAATGAGCTGATGTCGACAAGAAGCGATCCGTCAAAGGAGGGCCTTGATGTATCCCACATCAGTGACACGGAACAGAGTTAATGATTTTGATGGAGGTGAAAACGATCTGATGACATATGATTCAGGGTGGCGGTCATGAAAGGATGAAGGATAATGTACGGCAGTGGATGGGACACGGTTGACTTCTCTGAACGACTTCTCTTGAACATATGGCGACACTTATGCGATGGATCGGTAGCATTACCCCAAATATGGATGGTATGGTGAGACCATGGTGATGTGATCGGTGAATGAAACAACCCAACCCAATTGTGGTACGGAGGAAAAGTGTCATGTTCAAGAGCGACTTGCTACCATCAAAGTTTTCTTGAGTTTCTCCCAATTTTCCCCAGTCATTGCTGACCAGTACCTCTTTATTTTTGTCAAGCTTGAGGAGGATAACATATGCTTGTTCTATAACTTGCCCTTCGGGCAAGCCCATCGCTATGTTTTAACGAGCCTAGCGATAGTGAAACTCGTTCTCGTCTAAAGACAAGTTTGTCGCTATTTAATGATTTTAACGAGTCTAATGACAAAGATAGCTCGGTCCTTTTCAATTTTAGAGAGTCTGAAAAGGTACGTAAAGTCAACTCCGAAAAGTCCTTTTTCGTCATCTAATCCCTTAAGTCCGAAAAAGTATAAAACAATATAGAAGGGATGAGTTTTCGATAGTTTTAACGAGCCGAACAAAACAAGCGCTCGATCTTTTTGTGCAATAATCCCTCAGGTCCAAAAAGATTAAAATCTAGAGGAGGGATAGCACTTTCGGTCGCTTTAACGAGCTGGAAGGCCAAAACTCGGCAATCTTTTCACATTTTACGAGTTAGATGAAAAGAGCTTAAAGAAGACTCGTCTTTTGAGGAACAAGTGATAAAACGGGTTAGCAGCTGATTCCAGGTAAGGGTTGGAATTTTCCAAGCACAGCAGTGTCACAAGGATGGCTAGTGAAATCACTCTTCGCAGCTGTTCCTCAAAATGGGTAAACAATCATATGGAGGTGAACGATCGGCCAATGAAAAGTGGAGGTAACGGTGCAAACACGACCAAGGCTTTAATGGCTGATAATGTTACATTCACAGTGGTTATTTACCAGAAGATAGTTCATTTTTTAACGAGCTTAAACGCGGAAAAACACTGCTCAGTTTTATGTTTATTTTTTAACGAGCATGAACTATACGATAAAACTGCTCGATTTTATGTTTATTTTTTAACGAGCATGAACTATACGATAAAACTGCTTGATTAATCTAGTCATATGATAAGAATGTCTCATGGAAGATGCTATTTTTTATGGAGCTTAGATCTTACAAAGCTTTGCTCCGGATCCTTTCGTTATGCAAGTTCGGAAACGAATAATCCTACGAGTTTAAAGGGTTAGACCTACAGGTTTAAAGGGAGGACCTAAAAATTTAAAAAATAAATAGCCGCCCCTTGCTTGCACTCAAAAAGGTTTGCATGCCCCCAGGCATAAAGTACGATTTCAAGGTTACCCCTCAATTTGTAGATAAAACAATTGTTTTACCAGGAAAGGCCTACGTCTTTCAGGTTACCCAAAGATTGTTCTATTAATCTTTCAAACAAAACACTTCTTCGGCAATGTCTACCGAAATAGACAAAGGTGAGAGACTCCGTCTGTCAACTCACATAACTTTGACAAAAAAATCTTATTCTAGAACAACCCCTCTTCCATGCCGAACGGGGTACGGACTAGTCATCTTCTCCCGCGGAAACCTACCTTATACCCAAAGTTTTCCTGCCGAAGCAGACCAGGACGCATGACCCCTGGGTTCCAGTCACATCCTTCCGAATCACTCGCGCTCATCGGGAGGACGGACCATGGGTTGAGACATTTCTTGCGTGAAGAGACCATTTAGGGATGGTGTATGACTATTTGCGATGCGTGATCCGGGAAACGAAAGTTGGTCCACGAGCTTGACCACTCTTCCTTCGTGCGGAAAACACATTACTCTAAAGAGTGAGGAGACGATGGCTCCCATGCAATATATATAGTCTCGTCCAAGGAGTAGGTTATAATCCAAGGGTCCTTGAACGACCATCACGTTCATTTGAACGGTTTTCCCTTTCAATGTGATTGGCACATTGGGAAGAATCCCTAAAGGTCGACTGGTTCCTTTATCGAAGCCTGTCAGATTTCTCATTTCAGGAAAAAGCGTTGGTGAACCAAGCGCTTTCCAAGCAATAGAGGAAAGGATACTCACAGATGCCCCCTCATCAATGATGGTGCCAGCCATTACCATTCTGTATATTTGAATGATAATTCTGAATGGTATACTGGCTGGCAACCGGGGTCTGCCTAGTTGGTTCCAGTCGAAGGACACAACCAGGTTGCTTGGCGGTGGGACCGAATAGACGGCCGGATATCGCTCTGACGAACTTCCTTCCTGCGATAAAGGAATGGGTGCATTGCCCCCATGCTCGTCAGAGTCTCTGTTGATGAAAAGAATCTGGATGGTGTCATCCTTATCCTCTTCGGTGACTGTACCATTTGAAGATAAATCCTCTGAAGGCAATACCGGGTCAACTGCCGCCTCAACCTTTTGACTTTCGTCAGGTATGGATTCGGATGGTTCATCCTCAATGATAGGTGCTTCGGCTGACCACCTGAGCGGGCCAGCCGGGTTCTCAACTGGTGAAGGACTTGGCAGGAGTTTTTGATATCCAGGAGGGAGTCGCGCTGGTAAAACCGGGCGATCTTCCAAAACTCTTTTAGCCTCGTCTAAGAAGGGACAACGGTGGATGGCATGGTCGCCTTCACACAGTTTGCAGGAAAATCTAGCTTTCCCTCTTTATCCTGTGGCTTCAATTTCACTAGTTGACGGTGTGCTGTCAACATGGCTATCAGAGGTTGACGTCACCGAATTGTGCAAATGGGGAGACCAGTCCCTTAGTATCCGAGGGATGCAGGGACAATCTCTGTGGAAGTGGTCTCCCTTGCATATGACACATGGCGATTTAGGCCTAGTCAGTGCTGTGTGTGGATTTTTGTCAGACGACACTTGTTTGCCCCCAGTCGCTTTTGGCTCCTTCTTTTTCTTCTCTTTCTTCTTCTTTTCCTTCTTCTCCTTAGGAACTTGGTTTTTTGTTTTACCAGTTCCGTCAAGCGAAGAGGAAGGAGGAGAGGAAGAATTAGATGAAGTAGAAGGCTGGTGGGTAACTCTGGTATGGTCTAACTGTTGATTCGACTGTTCAGGAATAGTGGTGTTCTGAACGACATTGGTTGAAAAGAGCCAGACTGACAGGCCAATTGTCAGTCCTGGAAGCGACAATGTGGCCATATGGGGCGCACCAACATCTCCCCAAGAGGAGAAGGGACTAGGATTTCCACCAAGGGGAATTCCTTGGTTGGTGGGCTCCATTTTCTCAACCTAAAGATCAACGCCAGAATAAAGGGTGATTGTTCCGTTTAAAATAAATTTTAACGACACTTAGACACAACTTGCTTTTTCAATTTTAAAGAGTCGAGAAAAAGCTAAAGATGACTCTAGTCTCCTTCGATGTTTTAACGAGCCCGAAGTGACAAATGCTCGGATGGACTTTTTTCGTTATAGAGTCTGAAAAAGGCCAAAAGGAACTGCTCTGGAGTTCTAGGCAGAGGGTGTGCCAAACTTTTCACAAAACCGCAGAATAATTTTTAGGGTACGGGCGGTCGATCTTCCTGAATGCTGTGTTCAGTGCATTGCGATCAGTAGGGCGGCCGACACGGCTTCCTAAGGATAAAGGTTTTATGCCTATAGGGGTCTCCCAATATATACTCGACGGTACATGGGAGCACAATCCGTACTGGCGCTATCGTCCCTCAGGAGGAATCACCCACCATCAGCGAGATCGACAGTCACCAGGCTTTACGACGCCGGAACACGTCTCTAGCCTAGACCTCTATGTTGTGCATTATGTTGCAAAGCGTTGTTAAGTTCATTCAATTTATTTTAGGTTGATCTTTTTAGAAGTTTGCCTTTTTGGATCACCACGAGATGTATGGTACAATTCCTAAATGCAGTCTAAAGATGATAAGCAAGCTTTATATCTTTTCAACAATGAAAATCCTAGCTACAAGGGGAAAAGAAAGACACCATCTTTTCTCAAAGAGCAATCAGCGCACTCTAATGTACTTTTCCTAAATCAAGCATGCAAACTATCAAGATGCAAATGCACAATGCAGGTGTTTGTTTTCCGCTTTCTTAATATTGATGCCTAAAAAGAAAGCTTTTTGTACAACTTTGAATTTGCTTTTAAATGAAAAATACAAACAAGTTTACTTTTTCGAAATCAGAAAGGGTAGAAGAGAATACAACACTTTACGACTTTCAAAATGAACACTTGTTTCGACACTTAAAAGAGACAAACTCAAACCAAAAGCAAAAGTAAATGTATAATCAACTGTAAACAACCAATGAACTCTCTCCTAAGATCACAATCAACAGATCTGAATCAAGGGCTACAGGATGATTATTTCACTCTTGCAAAGGAAAACTGTAAATGACGCCACAAACACATAAAAACACTCACAGTCTTTTTGTACAAAAGGAGACGGAATTTAAGCAGAGAAAAGGAGTTATCAGACAGGTACCTATGCTGGTTATAGGCTGCAAAAATCAGAGATCAAAACAAGGCAAAATAGAGCAGAGAACTCCAGCTGCACAAGGCCTAACTGGATCAACGCACCCTCAACGCAGAGGTTTTGACATTCAGCGCAGGTAGCCTTCACGGAACCTGCGTTGAAATGCAGAACCTCTTCACAGAGTCTGCGCTGAAGGAGAAACGAGAGTTCCTCACTGGGTTCTGGGTCACAGTTTGCTGATTAATCTACGTTTTCAGGCCAAATAAAAGCAACAAGCAAGGTACAATCAAAGGGATGCTTTGAGGGAGGACTAAGATCTATCACAAAGGATCATCAAATCATTTGTGAGTCCATTGTTCAGATCATAGACAAATCCAGTGATTGGATCAAAGCAGCAGCTGTCTACTTTGCATCTGAGAATAGCAGATGCAGTTCGATTGTTGTTGTTGAGTCTATGAAACAAACAATGATAGAGACACAAATAAAATGACTAAATAGATCTCCCCAGCGGAGTCACCAATTTGTTGTGGGGAAAAATGCCTATGTAGGACGACCCTATCCACCTAAGGTGTGACAGTGCCTTAGCAACAAACAAAGACAGCTATTCTAGTATTCTTCCTTTATGAAATGAGAATGAAGAGAGATAGATGGACTAACCGGTGTCTTCCGTTTGTCCCCCGATCTGATTTCTCTTCTCTTTGGGAGTTCCCAGCTACTCGCCTTCTCGCTTGCCCAACTTCAACGGGTTCCTGCAAGATCTCAAGAAGGGAACACTACACAAAGACATAGATTCATATTCATAACTAGTTCAGGATTAGAAATAAACCAAATATACTAATGCAATCATACATCAAAGACACATCAGCATATAGGAGAAACCAAGATAGCTTTATTGATGAATAACAAGGTTCAGGAGGAGATACAACCAAGAGAGTTCCAATCCAGCATCTCCTTCCCAGCAAATGAAATTCCTATCTTCACCTCCCTTCAAAGCATTAAGCACCCAATGATTCCAATCTCAAACCAACAGCAATTCTTTGCAATAAAAAAATTCTAGCCTCCAGATCCTCTGGGTGAGAGATCCATATATAGATGTTTGGAGAGAGGATGAGTCAGCTTGAGATCTGACTAGTGTCCTCTCTCTCTGTCAGTTCTTGTTTCCACTTGGAGGTTCTTGCTTCCACTTGGAGGTTGAGAACCTCTTACTCATCACTAGTCGAATTCACTGAGGCAAGTGTCATTGAGGAAGATTCTGGAAGCTTCCAGGGTCTTGACACCTCGTTGAATGAACTTGCCATTTGTCAATTCCCGCTCAGCGCACCCTGGTAGTGCTTCTACCTGCGTTGCAGTGCAGGTAGCCAGTGTAGACTTTGCATTTCAGCGCAGACAGCTAGTGGAGCCACTGAATTGATCCTGAATTGACTTGTTTTTGAGCAGTTTCTGGTGGAGAACTTCTGTGAATTGCTGTGGTTTGTTAGCCTTGTTCCTCTAGGGGTAGGAACAACATGTTTAGGGACTTTGGATCCCTTAGATTATGGACATTTCATGCTTATAGCTGTAAGGCACAAAAATGTCTATAACAATTGTGCTCGGTGGTGGAATAGTTATTTTTTGCTTTGGACAATCTTTGACTTGCAAATGCGATCCGGTGATCCGTGCCCTCCTGTGTGAGTACTACTCCCAGCACAATACACGAAGCATCAACATGTACATGAAATTCTACATCCCATTTTGGGAAGACTAGGATTGGAGCAGAGGCCAGTTTCCCCTTTAGGACATCCAAACTCTTCATACAATCATCATTCCAACAATATGTAACATCCTTTTTCAATAGCTTTTCCATCGGCGCTATTATTTGGGCATAAATTTTGATGAACTTCCTATAGTATCCGGTGTGTCCCAAAGTAGTGCGCAATTGTTTAACACTTCGCGGTGCTTCTAGATTTAGAATAACGACAATCTTCGTGGGGTCCACCATCAGTCCTTGTTTGCAGACCACATGTCCCAGCAGGTTCCCAAAAGGGATGAGGAATGTGCACTTCTTAAGGTTCAATGCAATCTGGTGTCAGCGGCAAGTATCTAACATCAAGCATAAGCTTGCTACATGGTGCTTAACTAATCTAAAGACAGTCTAATCATCCAAATAGACCTCCAAGAACTTGTGGATGTATTCTTTGAACGCAGCCACAACGATGAGCGAAAAGATGGCTGATGCGTTCTTCAGTCCAAATGGCATAACGGTGTATTGAAAGCAACCCCATTCTGTTGTGAAGGTTGTTTTGATCCTGTCTTTCGGCGTGATCTTGATTTGATGGTACCCTAAGAACCCATCGGTGAATGAGTATGCTTCCTGACCGCCAACATTCTTGAGTACTTCATCTGTGAACGATGTCGGGAATGGATCATGTACACATACGTCATTCAGCTTCCTAAGGTCCACGCATATTCTTATTTCGCCCTTCTGCTTTTTTTCTTGTACTACCATAGGACTCACCCAGTCAGATTCTTCTACTGGCTCAATAATTCCGGCTACGAGCATTTTGTCTAATTCTTCATGGAATTTTTATTTATATTTCGGATTCAAGCGGTAAGGCCGCTGCTTAACTAGCTTCACGTCGGGTTTCAGGGTGATCTTCATCATCCCTAAGTCGCCAACGATCCCTTTTAAGTCCGTAATTTTGGTCGGGAACAAGTCTTGGTATTCGCGGAGTAACTCAGCAACCTTGTCCACCATGGCATCGTCCCAATAATCCCCAAGCGTTGCGTACTTCAGCTACGCCTTCGTTCCAATGTTTACCTGCTTTGTTTTTAGCGATGCGGTGATGTCTGGGTCCTCAATCAATGGTCCTCGAAGCTCGCGACAGCCTTTCGTTTCTGGGATATTAATATTTCGTGGGTCCTCATCATCCTCCTAAACATTTACGTTGTAACACTCTAGCGTGCAGTTTAGCTGTGTCGCCCATTTTGGTTGAAGTTCCTCCATTGGCTCCTAGGGTATTTTGAAGATAGCTGCTTTCACTACTTGTAGCGCATCGTCAACAGTATCCCACCAACGATCTTCAAATATGAAAGTTAATAGTAATCTCGCTCGTACCATGGCGGAGCTCTGTTTCCGTATACCAATTCATGGGTATGACATCTAGGGTATGATAGAATAAATGTACCCATTCAGGCTGTGGCTCTTCCCCATAGACCATGGTCCATTTCGCGAGGTGTGTACGTGGATCATCCCATCTGTAATACTTGTGTACTAGCCGCATCTGCGGTTTCCCAAATCGTAGGCACATCATCATTTTGCATCTGCACCAGTCCTCAAAACTTCCATGATGCGTACCCCACCACCTTACGGGCGTTGTGCGTAGTTCCCATTTCAAAGCATTGAACCGCTACTGTTCTAGTGCTGTGCTTTCAAATTTGTTCAAGAATTCATCCAATGCTGTCAACCCATCATATGTAGGCAGATCCCTTGCCTCTGTTGTCACGCAACGTAGTGATCTAACCATCATGTTGCAATTAAGCGTTGTTACTTCTTGTAGCTGATTCTGCCATCGCTCTACTTCTTCGTCTGAATTTGAAGTGCAGGAGATTTCACGCTCCCATGAAATCCTTCCATCTGCAGTCGGATTCACCCAATCCTGTTCTCGTGCAGTTATCTTGTAGACGCAATCGAGATCGTCGTCACTATCATCATCGCACACCAATTTAGTGTATTGCGTTCCTTCGGCTGGATCTAACGATACTACTACGCATAGTGACTTTTTCTCAAAAATCATTTTGCGCTTCTTCAGATTTATGACTCTGTTCATATCGGTGGCCCAGTCTATTCCTAGTAGTGTGGGATAGGGATTGCTATCATCGACAATCTCTATCACTTCAAAATTTGCTTGCGTGCTCGCACCTTCAATATCCACCGTTACCCCTTGCAATCTTCCCATGGGCAAGATCTTCTGTTGGTTCACCATTCGCAATTGAATAAGAGACCATTGTAGCGTGGTTTTGCCCATGCGTTCGTAGTACATTCACGTCCGACCTGAGATCTAGGATTACCTGATCCATTTCATACCCTCCGATTTGTGCAGTCAACCTCATTTGCCTTCCTCTGTGCAATGCATGCTTTCCACGTTTCCGGACCACGCGCAGTTCTCCTGACCCCGCGCACCTAGTGATAATTTCCTGTAATCATTTTACTACCTTACTATCATGTAGCAGTTTCATGCATGTCTCCAAAAAGGTAGTGAGCATTGAAGGATCCATCCTTGGTTCTAGTTGATCCTTACTACCTGAAGTGGAGGCCTCCGTGAAGCTCTTCTTAGCTTCCATGAATATCTCCTTCGCGCGATCTAGATAAAATTCGGGTTCCTTTGTAGGATCCTTGTGAACCCATGCAATTTCTTTTGACTGCTTACCTTTATCATCACCAGTGTTCATACCGCTCCTGAGCATCATGTTTACATTTGGGTCTTCTTCGCGCGGCTCAGACCTAATCATCTGCAAATTCTGAGTCAGAGGAGGCTGGAGTACCCATTTTTCGTGCAACCTCGCTATCAATGTAGGGAAATCTTCTACCTCATGATCAAACTGAGTACAGTACAAACATGATGTCCTTGTTGGGTTTGTATAATCACGGGCATAATGCCTTGGCCCCCCGCAATTGTAACAAATTAGTTGTCCACGACCCCTTCCTAGTCCCATTCCACCTCGACCTCATCCACGCCCCTGAAATCCAGCATGTGCTATTCCTGTATCTGGGTCGAGGGCTCGTGTTTCGGTCTGCACCCTGTCGGCAGGATTCTGATCCATCATTACTTCCTAACTTCTACAAGTGCACTCATCATGGCCTACCAACATACAAAAGTTACAAAACAATTGCTGGGATGTCTGCGTATACTTCTAAAATAGATGACAATTATATGTAGTGTGTTTTCCTCCTATCTGACAGATCGTGCACCATAGTGCAGGTGCCGTGCTTGGTCCTTCTTGTGCCTCGGTCCTTAACGGCATCGGCCCTCCTCCCGCTAAGTAATCGTGAACATTGAACAATGGTCCTTATCATGCCCCTGGCCTTTGCAGTTTATGCACCATACCTCCTCGCGCGCCTCTGGCCAAGGTGTCCTGTTTTGTTTCAAACTTTGCATCTCCAGACACAAATTTTGCAGTTGCACGTGGGTTTGTTGGACTCCCAGACCAGGGTCTTGTATAGGGGTCTCATGCAATCTAATTGCCATCTCCAAAGCTTCAGCCTGGGTGGAAAGCTTTTCTTGTGACAACGTTGTCCTTAAATGTAGTGTTAGTGATGCTACAAACCATGCATGGTGTTGTCCATCCGTCAATGTCATGTTGGCTTCACGAATCATACCCTTCATTCTTTGGTCCAGATCCCAGGGGGTCTCACCCAGGAGCATCACGGTCTCCTTAAACCCAATAATTGATTGTGTCTCGGCCTTTAGCCTGCTAAATTCCCTGTTTAGAGCGGTCTGCATTTCTATGATTCCTGTGTTTGGATGGTCATTAGAATGCTTAATGTACTATGTTAATGCGCGATCCTGCAACGCGCTCACTAGTATAGCCTTCTTGATATTGTCATCCACGACGCCTTGTGCTTCCCATACTGCCCTTACCACGAACCAGAATTGGCCTGGATCTTCATTCTCTACTCCTCTTAATACTGGTAGTTTGATCGCACTCGCCATACTGAACTGTATTGGTGGTAGAGGCGGGGTGGGTGGAGATAGAGGTGAGGAGGGTGAGATGGGTGGCGGTGTAGGTGGAGGTGGCAAGTGTGAAATTCCCTGCCTTATCAGACTAACCACACTTGTCGGAGAAACTTTCGCGAGCTTTTCCTCGCTTTCCTGCGAGGGTGAAATTAAGGGACTAGTTTCTAATTCTTCATTACCTTTGCTTCTGTAGATCTTCCCACTTCGCGTAGTCCCAAACATTAAGTTATTCACATAACCCACTTTTCACACAATAGCATCTTAATCCAAGTGTTCAAAGATTTAATATACTTACCTCGCGGTCCTTTGAGGAAGCGTCGCTCCGCCTCACTGTAGCTGACGGTCGTATATACCATGAACTTAGTGATAAATCCCCCTATAATTCGATTGAGCCAATGGTCCATAGCTCACGCAATATTATCTCCTGATGCTTCTAGTCTGTGCACTAATTCCGGAGTCCACACGATCATTTTGTCGAGCCTATACCTTCCTTGACTGTCTGCTAGCTTCGCGATCCACTCATATAGATCAGAAGGAAAGGATGCAAATAAAATTTCATGGATTTCCGTATATAAGTAGGCTCCAACCACTATTCCTTATATACTCGCGGATTCCTGTTTCCTACGCCATGAACTCGTGAATCTTCTTGTCCAACTACCCTTCTATTTCTTTCTTTGTTGGATTCCAGTGACACGACATTAGACATGCCTTATACAGATCCTGCTCTCGGCAATGGAACCATTTATTGGCTTATAGGGGCCTGACCCAGGTTCAGAGATGATTTAGCCAAACAAATCCCAGTACTACTGGCCCTTTCAGCAATAGTCTGTAGAGCGCGGACTGAGGTCTCACCCGAAGTAGTATGGGAGAGTGCTAGAACTAGGTTTCTGCACCCTAGAGTTGTCTGATGGTTTTTGGGTGGTCTGTGGTTTGACCCTACGCGCACCTATCAGTACCTTGTAGCCTGCAATGCTGCCTTCGCGCAACTCTTTTCGAGGTACATTCTGTGTTATTACCCAAGTTGCTTACTATTAACCTGATATTATCTGATTACTAACTTATTTGTATGAGCCCAATTACCCTTAATAATGTTCTGTATTCATATAAGTGCGCGCGATAATCAAAACAATATAAATGCATAGAAAATCATACAGAAACGGATACATAGTATTTAGAATCAAACTTCTCTTTATTATTCTTCTTCTTGAGTTATAGGCTCAACTTTTCCCTACGCACTCAGCTGCAAGGGTTCGCGCACTCAGCTACGGACTCTACTAGGCCTCTGCGCACTCAACTGCAGAGCCTCTTCCTACTACTACGTCCCAATACACATAGACTTCTTCTCTATCCGCTACTAGATCATTACATTAATCCATCTCATTTTTTTCTTACAACTTAGAGCCTCACTCTATTTATACAATCCCATGGTCCGCAGACCATGGGTAGGCCGACATGACATTACATTACATTACAAAACTTAGTGCGAACAACCCTATGACTCAATGTACATTTCGCACTCCACGCCCGCAATTCGCGGAGTCTTGCAACATATTTGACCAAAACTTGGGCTTTGAGCCCCAAAACATGTTGTGGGGGGATTCCATGCCCAACAGTAAGACTGGTCTTCCACATGATTGTGTTATGGGTTGGGGTGGTTGAATGAATAATGGTATGCATTACGATGGTTAGCTATGCAATCTTAATAAATGGTGTTCCATGCGGTTTCTTTCGAGCATATCATGGGCTCAGAAAAGGTTGTTTCTTATCTCTATTAATGTTTTTGTTGGTCATTGAAGGACTCAATAGGTAGATTCAAGTTGCTAAGGCATAGGGCATTTTTCCTATTTTACATCTTACAAGGCAAGTTTCAATTACACACCTTATGTTTGTCGATGATGTACTAATCTTTTTTGAGCTTTCTATAGAATAATGAACTCATCTTCAACACATTATCTCAACCTTTGGGGATGCCTCCAGTTTATTTATGAACTCTACCAAGCCATCGCTCATATATGCATCTCCTATGATGGAAATGGTCGATAATATACCCAACACATGAGGAGTCTGTAGCTCCCCAATGGAGGAGGGATTCACATATTTGGGTTTTCATATGAAACTAAAGAAATATCACATCATGGATATATCATTTCTAAGACTCGTATTGCACAAGTATTAGTTGGAGTGGTGGGATGAATAATGGTATGCATTACGATGGTTAGCTATGCAATCTTAATAAATGGTGTTCCATCTAGTTTCTTTCGAGCATTTCGTGGGCTCAGAAAAGGGTATTTATTAATGTTATTAATGTTTTTGTTGGTCATTGAAGGACTCAATAGACATATTCTAGTTGCTAGAGCACAGAGAATTTTTCCTAGTTTACATCATACAAGGAATTTTTTAATCACACATCTTATGTTTTTCAATGATGTGCTCATCTTTTGTGAGGTTTCTATAGAACAACATAATTATCTTCAACAAATTATCTCGAACTTTGGGGATGCATCTGGTTCATTTATGAAATATTCCAAGCCATCACTTATATATGCATTTGCTATGATGGAAATGGTTGATAATATATCCAAGATATTAGGAGTCTCTAGCTCCATAATGGAGGAGGGATTTATATATTTTTGTTTTCATATGAAACGAAACAAATATCACAATGTGGATTGGTGATCGAGGATATTTACTTCATTGATGTTCTTAGAATTGCATGAAAAGAGCATGTAAAACCATTTGTGCAAACACTTAAAGAAAAGAAAACATAAAGGAGACCATATAGACAATGCAACAAAAAAAATGATAATGTAGTTCGTTCAGTGTGGACTACATCTCTGAGCCTACTTCAATAATGGGGAAGCCTCTTCATTCATCTCAACAAAAATCAAAATGAGTACATGGAAAAATACATCATTATACCTCCAATCATGGCAGTGACCTAAAAATGGGTTTCTCAGCTCCAAAAACAGACTGCACCAGTGAAATCCTCTCGAAATTTTGAGTAATTTTGCATATAAACTTGACTATATTTTGTCACCTACAACTCTAGCCCCTCATAGAATCTAAAATATTCTAAAATAGTTTCCTTATTCGAATATTCCTAGGATATAACAGAGAATATTACTTGGGAATATTTTGCATCGAATGGTGAACTAAGATAGGGTCTGCCTGTTGTAACTTATTTTACCCTTGTAATAATTTGTAGTTTTCCTTCATTTTCAAAAATGAAGGAAAATAGAGAAAAAGAAATAAAAAGAAATAGAAAATAAAAAGATAAATAAAATAAAAGGGAGAAAAGAATAAAAGAATACAAAAATTATTATATCATGTTGGGTGTGTGTTATATTCTTTCCATGACAAGCCCTATGTGTGAAGTCGGGGGATTAGATGGGGCAAGGCTAGCCCCCCATTTGTTGCGTCGGGCGCAACACCCTAGGAAATTGTTTTGGACCCTATATTAGGTAGGCGGACCTACCTATGTTTTTGTGCATGGGTTTCACACATGGTTTTTGGCATGATGGATTTTTGGCCATGGTATTTTGTAGATCCGGTCAAGGTGTAATATCCCTTCCCTTAATAATAAATAATAAATAATAAAAATAATAAATAATAAATAATAAATAATACAAATAATAAATAATACAAATAAATAATAAATAATAAATCACATAATAATAAATAATAAAAATTCATAAATAATAAATGATATTTAAAAATATACAAGAAAATAAATAAAAATAGTAATAACTATAAATCAGAATAAATAGAAATAAAACAAGAAAACTATCAAAAAGAAGGAAATAAAACAAGAAAGCTAAAAATCAAAAGAAAAGTAAAGAAATAAAACAAGAAAGCTAAAAATCAAAAGAAAGTTGCATGTAGACACATGGAGTGTGTGCATGTGGTTCCCCTTCCAATGTTGTTCTATTTAATAGATGGTGAGGAAGATGAGAGGATTCCGGCATTCCATCTTTCCAAGATTCTATCTTTCATTCTCTTGGGAGAATGGTATACTAAGACCTAGGAGTCACTGGCAGTAGAACGTTGATTGAGGGCTCGGGGGTGGCCAGTTGTAGCAAGACGTTGCACAATTGAGCCTACGGTTGGGTGGAGAGTCGTCCCCAAAACCTTGTTGCGGTAAGCCTACTTCTATCACAAGTAACAGGTAAGCACTATTCATTAATTTGGAATTTAGTTAATTAATTACATGTTTATTTGGCTAGGTAAGTGCCACTCTTTTTTAAATTTAATGTTAATTAGATATTTTTGAGCCGTTACACAAGGGAACTACGGTTATGTTCTAATCCATGGTTAATGGATTGGGGTTTATGAATGCTTCAGCATGTATATATATGCATTGTAACATTGAAAGGAACATAATGAAAAATCAATCTGGTAATCCCCATTTTTGGATCCAAGGTAAAATCTTTGTGTATTTGTTTTTGTTTCTTTCCATTGTATTTTTTTTTTAAGAATTCGTTTATAGGTAATTTCTATACAGGGTTGAAACCTACATATCCCTAATAATAGAGAGCACATTTAAATGCCACATTTTCATTTTTTTTATCCTTAGCATATTTAAATAGATTATTTTATTGCAATAATTTTATCTGATTGATTGCTGTTGAGAAATTAAATTTCACACAGTTTTTAATGGACGAGATTGGGCTCGCCGAGATCAACGACCCTAGATACATTGCGGGACCCCTCACATTAACAAAAGTTTTTTTTTTTGGGGGGGGGGGAGGTTCCGCAAAGAAGTCTTCTTGCTTCCGCTTTTGGATATGTGGCACCCTCATAGGGATTGTGGTACCCCTCTGTTATGAAACCAACTCACAAAAAGATAGAAAAAAAAGATCAATGCCTTAGAAATCAACCTCTTCGAGGGGGCAACCTCTTTTACATCACACAAATGAAAAATTCTTGGATGATACAAATGACAAAACCTCCTTTCTATATATAGGAGTCTAAGGGGTCACAATATAATCAAAGCCAACATAACAATAATAATATAAGGGCACAACAATAACAATAGTGGGCTTCTATGGGGCACAATAATAACAATATGGGGATAATAGGGGCACAACAATAACAATAAGGGCTACAATGACAAGAGTAATGGGGGAATCACTAGTATTATAGGGACCTAAAATGCCCCTCTCCTTTAAAAAAGTGTTGTCCTCAATGCTTGAGTAGTTATGGATGCTTCTGTATAAAATTCTCATCCTCCCATGTGGAATCTTCAGCAGGTAAGTTCTTCCACTTGACAAGATACTCTGAAATTGATCGATTTCGCAGTTGTCGAGTTCTTGTTTCAATGACTGCTTCATGTTCCAATATGATTTTTCCTTCCTCGTCAAGTTCCAACAATATTGTTTGAACTGGGAGCTTGTCACCAATAACCTTCTGTAAGCATGAAACATGGAAAACTAGGTGCACTCGGGAAGCTGCGGGAAGCTCCAATTTGTATGCCATAGAACCAATATTTTGAACCACCTTGTACAAACCATAATAATTTGGTGATAATTTATTATCCTTCTTAGCTTTCTTGAGGGACATTTGTTTATATGGTTGTAGCCGTAGAAATACCCAGTCACCTATATCAAAACTTCTTTCACTGCAATGTTGATTTGCCTGTTGTTTCATTCTATTATGTGCCAAAGTTAGGTTATCCTTTATGAGTTGGAAAACTTGTTGTTGATGATCGATCTGATCTTCCACTGCTTGAACCTTAGAATTTTCTCTTAAATATGATGTGATGGACGGTGGGCGATATCCATAAAGTGCCATAAATTGGGTCATTTTTGCTACAGTATGGAAGGAAGTGTTATACCACCATTCAGCCAGAGGCAACCATTTGACCCATTGTTTCTATTTATCAGATACAAAGCAATGAAGATATCCTTCCAAACATTTGTTTACTATCTCAGTTTGCCCATCAGATTGAGGATGATAAGATGAGCTATGAGCTAACTGAGTATCAATACAAGAAAATAATTTTGTCCAAAAATTTCCAGTGAAAATGGGATCTCTATCACTTACAATAATCTTTGGGTTTCCATGTAGCTTTTGAATTGTTTCCATAAATGCAGTAGAAACTATACTAGCTTTAAATGGATGAGATAATGCACAAAAGTGTTAATACTTGGTAAGTCTATCAACTACCACCATGATGACACTCTTTCCTTTGGACTTGGGTAAACCTATGATAAAATCCATTGAAACCTCTTCCCAACGTTGACTTGGAATGGATAAATGTTGTAATAGATGTGGGGTCTTAATTGCTTCAACTTTATTTTGTTGGAAAACCAAACATTGCGCCACAAACTTTTGAATATCAGATTTAAGGCCATCCCAAAAAAATTCCTTCTTAACCCTGTGATAAGTTTTTAAAAATCCTGAGTGCCCTCCTAAGGGAGAGGCATGCAATTCCATAAGAATCTTTTGTTTGAGTTGGGAATTATGACATAGGTATAAGCAATCTTTGTACCATAACGAATTATTTTTCCACCTAAATTTATAAGATTTACTGTGATCTTGTTGTATCTTTTGAATGAGTGCCCACACTTCTTCGTCATTCTTCCATTCATCCCTTGCTTCGTTTATCCAATCTAGTTGGATAATAGAAATGGCACAAAGCAATGCATCCACATCCTCATCCTTTCTTGAGAGTGCATCTGCCACAACATTTTGCTTCTCTTTTTTGTATATGATTTCAAAGTCATAACCCAACATCTTTGTGACCCATTTTTTCTTCTCTTCTAAAGATAATCTTTGTTCTAAAAAGTATTTAAAACTATCATGATCCATTTTTACCTTGAAGTGTCTTCCCATTAGGTAGGGTCGCCATTTCTTAAGTGCATGTAGTATTGCCAACATTTCCTTCTCATAATTAGCTTTATGCAAATACTTTCCTTTGATTGGACGACTTTCGAAAGCAATGGGTCTTTATTCTTGCATTAAAACAACACCAATTCCATTTCCTGAGGCATCACATTCAA
Organism: Pinus tabuliformis; assembly: GCA_031772625.1. Taxonomy (NCBI): domain Eukaryota; kingdom Viridiplantae; phylum Streptophyta; class Pinopsida; order Pinales; family Pinaceae; genus Pinus; species Pinus tabuliformis. Next base: position 2,068,335,321 of record CM062818.1, on the reverse strand, counting down.
TAATAAATGTTTTTGTGAAGTCCGGTGTAGCTAATACCGGTGCTTGACACATTGCCTCTTTAAGATGCTTAAAGGCCTTCGTTGCTTCCGGAGTCCATAAAAATGCATCTTTCTTCAATAATGTTGTTAGAGGTGCTGCTATTCTCGCATAATTCTTAACAAACTTGTGATAATACCTTGTCAACCTGAGAAATCCTCACAGATGCTTTATGGATGTGGGGATTTTCCATTCCTTAATGGTTTTAGCTTTGCTAGGGTCTACCTTAACACTTTCATGAGATACAATATGGCCCAGATATTCCACATCTTGTACTCCAAAGAAACATTTGGAGCTTTTTACATATAATTGTTTCTCCTCCAATAGTTTGAGCACCCTATTAATATGTTGAACATGATCCTTCCAAGACTTGCTATAGATTAGTATATCATAAAAAAATACTCACAAATTTTTTCTAAGGGTTTGAAAATGGAATTCATCAAACCTTGGAATGTAGAAGGTGCATTGGTAGGGCCAAAAGGCATGACCAAAAATTCATAATGACCCTCATGAGTTCTAAATGTTGTTTTTGAAATGTCTTCAGTCTTCATTCTAATTTGATGATATCCTAAACGAAGATCCAACTTGGTGAAGTAAATTGATCCATGCAATTCATCCAATAGTTCATCAATGACAAGAATGTGAAATGTATCTTTAATAGTGAGCTTGTTGAGCTCCCTATAATCTGGACACATTCACCATGATCCATCCTTCTTGTGCACCAATACTACTGGAGTAGAGAAAGAACTTTGACTAGGTTGAATTATACCAACCTCTAACATTTATGCAACCATACGCTCAATTTCACTCTTTTGGGCATAGGGATATCTGTAAGGCCTGATGTTTGGAGGAACACTTCTTGGAACCAAATGAATGGCATGATCATGATCACGAATAGGTGGGATACCTTTGGGAGTCTCAAATACCTTGGAATGATTGTCCAAGAGTTTTTGGAGATCTGGAGAAATAGATGATTTCGATGTAGGAACCTCCAACCAACATAATTGTGCAATTACGTCTCGTTGTTCTTTATCTAGAAGATTTGTCATTCCATTAGAGCTGATTGTCTTTCCCAGTTTCCCTGCGATACCTCTTAATTCAACTTCCTTTCCTTCCGAATAAAATTTCATGAAAAGTTCTTGAAAATTAAAAGTTATTGTACCCAAGGATTGTAGCCATTGGACTCTTAGTACAACATCAACACCACCCATTGCAATGGAAAGCATTGGGCTATTCAATACCTATTCTCCCATGGATAGCTTGATATTATGGAACTTTCCAAAGAAATTTATGGTTCCTCCACTTGCAACCATCACTTGACACTCTAGTGCTGGATATAGGAAGCAATTCAATTCCTTGGCTATCTTACAATGAATAAAATTATGGGTATTTCCCGAATCAATCAACAATATTACCTTTTTCTTCTTGATATGTCCTTCTATCTTGATAGTTTGAGGAGTGGTAATTCCTGCCAAGGCATTACAAGATATGGTCGGATTCATTTCTTCTTTCTCTAAGGTTTGTTCATGGTGTATATCCTCTTCTTTTGACGTTTCTTGTTCCTTTTCTTCCTCCTCTTCACAATCTATGCAAAATAATTTATTCTGAGCACTTATGACCTTTAGTGTATTTTCTATCACAACTGTAACAAAGCCCTTTTCCTCTTTTTTCTTCCAATTGTTGGGGTATCAACCTTGTAGGTTGTTGGGCATGGAATCCCCCCCAAGGCATGGTTTGGGTCTCAAAGCCCAAGTTTTGACCCAATATTGTTGTAAAGACTCCGAGAATTGTGGGCGCGAAGCGCAAAATGTATGATAGAGTCACAGGGTTGTCTGCCCTAGTCTTGTAATGAAATGTCAGCTTACTCATGGTCCGCGGACCATGCGATTGTATAAATAGAGCGAGGCTCTATGTGTAAAATAAAGTGAAGTAGAGAAGAAGAGAAAGAGTCTAAGTGACTAAGTGTATCTTTGGGTCATAGAGTAGGAGAAGGCTCTGCAACTGAGTGTGTAGAGGCCTAGTAGTCTACAGCTGAGTGCGTAAACCCCTGGAGTTGAGTGCGCAGGGCGAAGTTGAGTCTGTAACCAAAGAAGAGATTAATAAAGAGAAGTTTTATCATAATTCTATGTATTTGTTCTTGGGTTAATGCATGTTTAATGTAACTTGCAAATATACGGTTTATTTACTGCGCGCACCTGTATGAATGATTTATGTTGTTAAGTATAACTTAAAGTATGCAAGTAGGCTAAAATAATAAACTAATAGTGGACTACTAGTAAGAACTTGGGTAATAACAGCGTTCGTCCCCCGAGTAGGGCTGCGTGACGATAGTATCTCAAGTCACGAGGTATGGGAAGGTGCGCGTAGGGCTGAACCGTGGACCACTTGAACCCATTAGACATTTCTAGGGTGCGGAAATCTGGTTCTAGCACCCTCCCATACTACTTCAGGTAAGACCTCAGTCCGTGCTCCGCGGGCTGCTACTGAAAGGGCCAGTAGTACCGAGATTTGTTTGGCTAAATCAACTCTGAACCCGGGTCAAGCCCCAATAAGCCAACAAATGGTTCAATTGCCGAGACGGGGATCTGCATGAGGGATGTCTGATGTCATGTCACTGGAATCCGATAAAGAAAGAAATTGAAAAGTGGTTAGACAGAAAAATTCACAAGTTCGCGGCACAGGAAAACAAGAATCTGTGGTTATCAAAGGAAGAGTGGTTAGAATGCTACTTATATACGGAAATCCATGAAATTTTATTTGCAGCCTTCCCCTCTGAGTTATACGAGTGGATTGAGAAGCTAGCAGACAGTTAGGGAAGGTGTACGCTCAACAAACCTATTGTGTGGACTCCAGAGTTGGTGCGCAGACTAGAAGCATCAGAAGATAAGATCACGCGCACCGTGGACCATTGGCTTGATCTAATTATTGGAGGGTTTATCACCTAGTTTGCAGTAGATACTTTAGTCATTTATAGCGAGGCAGAACGACGCTTCCTCAAAGGACCGCGAGGTAAGTATGTTAAATATTTGAACACTTGGATTAAAATGCTACCGTGTGAAAAGCGGGTTATGCGAATAAATTGATGTTTGGGTCTACGCGAAGTGGGAGGATCTACAAAAACAAAGGTAGCAAAGAATTAGAGACTAGTTCCTTGATTTCACCTCCACAAGAGAGCGAGGAGGAGTTCGTGAAAGTTTCACCAAGAAGTGTGATCAGTCTGATAAGACAGTGAATTCCGTGCATACCACCCCCACCTACACCACCACTAGTTTCACCATCTTCACCCCCATCTTCGCCCACACCACCTCCGCCACCACCACAGTTCAATATGGCAAGTGCAATAAAATTGCCAGTGTTCAAAGGAGTAGGGAATGAAGATCTGGACCAATTTTGGTTCATGGTAAAGGCTGTATGGGAAGCACAAGGAGTCACGGATGACAATATAAAGAAGGCAACGCTGGTGAGTGCGTTGCAGGATCGCGCACTGACGTGGTATATTAAGCATTCCAATGACAATCCAAACGCAAGGATCGTGGATATCCAAGCTGCGCTAAACAGGGAATTTAGCAGGCCAAAATCAGAGACGCAGTCGATTATTAGATTTAAGGAGATCATGATGCTTCCAGGTGAGACCCCCTGGGAGCTAGATCAAAGACTGAAGTGTATGATTCGTGAAGCCAACATGACCTTGATGGATGGGCAACACCACACATGGTTTGTAGCGTCACTAACGTCGCATCTAAGGACCGCGTTGTCACAGCAGAAGCTATCCACTCAAGCTGAGGCCTTGGAGATCACAATGAGACTGCACGAGACCCCGATACAAGATCCTAACCTGGGAGTCCAACAGATCCACGCGCAGTTAAAGAACTTGTGTCTTGAGATGCAGAGTTTGAAACAAGACATGACAACTCACTAAGAAGCGCACAAGGAGGTATGGTGCATAAAGTGCAAAGGCCAAGGACATGACAAGGACCATTGTCCAGTCTTCATGAACTACCTGGCGGGAGGAGGGTCGATGCCGAGACCAGAGGCACAAGCAAGACCGAGCGCGACACCTGTATTATGGTGCGCGATTTGTTAGATAGGAGGGAATCATGCTATAGATAACAACCATCTATTGCAGAAGTATACGCAGACGTCCCAACTGTTTTTCTTTAATTTCTACAGGTCAGTAGGCCATGACGAGCATACCTGTAGAAGTTATGAACTGATGATGGATCAGAATCCTACCTACAGCGTTCAGACCGAAACTCGAGCCCTCGATCAAAATGTAGGGATGGCGCGCACTGGATTTCAGGGGCGTGGACGAGGTCGAGGTGGAATGGGACCAGGAAGGGGTCGCAGACAGCTGATCTATTACAATTGCAGAGGGCCAGGGTATTATGCCCACGATTGTACAAATCTGACAAGACCATCATGCTTATATTGTACCCAGTTTGATCATGAGACGGAGGACTATCCCATGCTGAAAGTGAAGTTGCGCGATAAAGGAGCGCTCCAACCTCCCCTGACTCAAAACCTGCAAATGATGAGGTCTGAGCTGTGCGAGGAAGACCCGAATGTAAATATCGTGCTCCGGAGTGGTATCACGACAGGAGATGACAAAGGTAAGCAGCTTGAAGAAAGTGCCTGGGTTCGCAAGGCTCCAACAAAGGAACCAGAATTCGATTTGGAGCACATGAAGGAGACATTTATGGAAGCTAAGAAGAGCTTCACGGAGGCCTCCACTTCAGGTAGTAAAGACAATCTGGAACTAGCGATGGACCCATCAATGCTCACTACCTTTCTGGAGACATGCATAACGCTGCTACACAACAGCAAAGCGGTGAAGGGACTGGAAGAACTCATCACTTGATGTGCTGGACCAGGAGAATCACACGTAGTTCGAAAGCTTGGGAAGCACACAATGTGAACAGGAAGGGAGATGAGATTGACAGCGCAGATCGGGGATTATGAAATGGATCAAGTGATTTAGGATCTAGGATCGGACGCGAACGTCTTGCCAAAGTATACATGGGAGCGCATGGGCAGGCCCGCATTGTAATGGTCTCCTATTCAATTGTGAATGGTGAACCAGCAAAAGATCCCAGCCATGGGAAGATTGCAGGGAATAATGGTGGATATCGAAGGTGCGAGCGTGATTTCAAATTTCGAAGTGATAGAGATTGTTGATGACAATAATCCCTATCTCGCACTACTAGGAATAGACTGGGCCACTGTCATGAATGGCATGATAAATCTAAAGAAGCGCAAGATGATTTTTGAAAAAAAGTCGTTGCGCATAGTGGTACCTTTAGACCCTGTGGAAGGATCGTGCTACACAAAGCTAGTGCGCGACTACGAGAGCGACGACGATCTATACAGTATCTACAAGATAACCGTGTGGGATCAGGACTGGGTGAATCCAACAGCGTATGGTAGGATTTCATGGGAGTGAAAAAGCTCCTGCACCTCAGATTCAGACAAAGAGATAGAATGATGGTAGAACCATTTACACGAGGTAACCACGTTCAATTGCAACACGATGACGAGGTCGCTGCGCTGCGTGGAAACAGAGCAAGAGATCTGCCTATGTATGATGGGCTCACCAAGGTAGATGATTTCCTGAACATATTTGAAAGAGAAGTGCGAGAACAACAGCGTTTCAATTCTCTGAAGTGGGAACTACATGCTACACCTGCAAGATGGTGGGGTACGCATCAAAGAAGTTTTGAGAATTGGCGCGAATGAAGAAGGATGATGCGTATGCGGTTTGGAAAGCCTTAGGTACGACTAACAGACAAGTATGACAGATAGGATGATCCACGTGCACACCTGTGAAATGGACCAAGGTCTACGGGGAAGAGCCACAACTTGAATGGGTGCATCTGTTCTGTCACACCCTGGATATCATACCCATGAATTAGTATATTGAGACAGAGCTCCGCCATGGTAAAAGCGAATGGGATCTCTTACGCGAAGGATTCCTATTAACCTTCACATTTGAGGATCGTTAGTGGGACACTGTTGATGATGCACTACAAGCTGTAAAAGCATCTAACTTCAAAATACCTCAGGAGCCAATGGAAGTGCTGCAGCCGGAATGGGTGACTCAGCTGAGCTGCGTGTTGGAGTGTTACAAGGTAAACATTGAGTAGGATGATGAAGACCCATGAAAAATCAAAATTCCAGAAATTGAAGGATATCGGGAGGTTTAAGGACCAATGATTGAAGATCCTGACGTCACCGCGCCAGTAAAAACAAAGCAGGTAAACATTAGGATGGAGGCTTAACTGAAGTATGCAATGCTCGGCGACTACTGGGACAAAGCCACAGTGGATAAGGTCGTTGATTTACTTCGTGAGTACCACGAATTATTCCCGACCAAGATCACAGATTTAAAAGGGATCGTTGGCGATTTAGGGATGATGAGGATTACCCTGAAACCTGACGCAAAGCCAATTAAGCAGAGGCCGTACTGCTTGAATCCAAAGTACAAGGAAAAGGTCCATGTAGAATTATACAAAATGCTCGTGGATGGAATTATTGAATCGGTGGAAGAATCCGACTGAGTAAGCCCTATGGTAGTACAGGAAAAGAAGCAGAGGGGTGAGATAAGAATATACGTGGACCTCAGGAAATTAAATGATGCCTGTGTGCATGACCCATTTCCGACCCCGTTCATGGGAAAAATGGGTGCACGCTACATCATCACCGCGATGGAGTACCTGACGCACTGGGCAGAAGCACAGCCGGTCAAAGACTACACGGCTGCTATGGTTGCGAAGTTTTTGTTTGAACACATGTTGACCTGATTTGGCTGTACGAAGATCTTAATGAGTGATCGCGGTACGCATTTCCTGAATGAAACCATCAGTGCGCTCATAGAAGAGTTCCAGGTGTATCATCAGAAAAACACACCATATCACCCACAAGCCAATGGGATAGTAGAAGCATTCAACAAAATAATGGAGACTGTGCTAACCAAAGTGTGCAACGTGCAGCGAAACAATTGGAACATGCGCGTACTTGCAGTACTATGGGCTTATAGGAAAACGTGCAAGAAACTAACGGGACAAACACCTTTTCAGTCAGTTTATAGCATAGAAGCTATCATGTCGATGGAGTATATTGTACCTAGTCTACGAATAGCCGCACTCATAGGTATGATGGACCGCGAAGCTATCGAAGAAAGGCTCGCACAATTGGAGGAACTTGAGGAGGAATGGTTCCTCGCTGGTTTTCATCAGCAGGTATAAAAGAAGCGTGAAAAGGCCTGGCATGATCGCCATATTAAGTTACGCACCTTCAAGGTAAATGACTTAGTGCTATTGTATAACAGTAAGTTTGAAAACTTCCCGGGAAAGTTCAGAATGCATTGGCTGGGACCATACATGGTTAAGGAAGTCACAGACGGAGGCGCAGTACGGCTGGTCAAACTAAATGGTGAACCTTTCCTAGGAAAAGTGAATGGCAGTCGCTTGAAGCCCTACACGAGTGGGTCGCATATCTGACTAGCTAGCAAAAGCACTGCCTTCTCGCTCCAAGGAGTCGGACAAATGCGCGAGACTATAAACATATACCATAGATACCGGTACGGATGTAGAGAAGCACTTTGGATACAGAAGTCTCGGAACAGCGCATGCAGCAGATTCAGAAAGTAGCAGCTCAGTGCGTTGCCGACCTCAGCACAGTTCGAGAACAGTTGGAGGGACTCCGTGCAAAGATCACCGCGTCGACAGAGTGACTCGAGGGTTAGTCACGATGTTTGTGTTGGGGGCCTGTTGGGCATGGAATCCCCCCCAAGGCATCGTTTGGGACTCAAAGCCCAAATTTTGACCTAATATTGTTGTAAAGACTCCGCGAATTGTGGGCACAGAGTGCAAAATGTATGATAGAGTTGTTTGGACTTCAAAATGTCATAGAAATTTCACTCATTACCATACATTTTTCACCTATGCTTCCATTATATCACCCATTATTCACCACCATGTCACTTCATTTTCCCTATTATTCACCATTAATGGGTCTCATTTATATTTTCCAAATATTATTTATTTTTAAGCATTTTTAAGAGAAATTCTTGATTAAATATTAGAAAATAATATATTTTACTTTATATATGGAAAGTGGGTTGTTTTTGTGACATGTGTAGGTGCCAAGGAAGCTTCCAAGACACCTTTATGTGGCCTTGAAGGATCAAATTCGAATTTGAAGAGATAAACCTCATGGAGAAGATTATGATCTCATGGAGAAGATCAAGGACAAAAGGGGGTTATGTGTCTAGATGGTTGAGAGATTTATGGAACTAAATGAGAGATTAGTGGATGATCATTATGAGTTTGTTACTCATCCCATTGTATAAATAGGAGTACAATCTCCTCCATTTGTAATCTTAGAATCTTGAAGTTTTTGTAATCTTAGAATTTTGGAGTATGTAATCTTAGAAGCTTAGAGTTGTAATCTTAGAGTTGGTTTGTCATGGAGATTTTGAAATAAAGGATCATACTTCTATTTTTCTTCTACATTTGAGTCTCCATTGAAGTGGTGTGCTTGTGGAGTTATGGAGGGCCCCCATGGCCTCACTTGCATGCTTATTTGCTTATTTTAGGTATAATTTGTTTTATGTTTTTTTGTTTGATTTCATCTTTCAAGTTTTATTAAATGTTCTAATATTGGAAGGATCTTATTTGAAAGTGTTTTTATAAAATAACCATAAGATCTCATTCAATGATTAGATCTAGGTTTACTTCATTTCAGCTTTTAAATTCTTATTAGATGATCTAATTTTTGGAAGAGATCTTGTAGAATATGTTCTTGTAAGAGAATCATAGATCTCAAACAATTGTTAGATCTAGGTTTGATTAGTTATTGAAAGAGATCTTAATGAATATGTTCTTGTAAGGGGACTTTAAGATCTTGGACAAATTAGGAATCTTTCTAGATCTATATATTTTAGATAGGCACTTCTAAGTTTACCTTCCCGGGTTGACATTAAATTAAGCTCTAATTGACATCATCAATTGGAACCACACAAGAGTCACAGGGTTGCCCACCCTAGTCTTGAAATGAAATGTTGGCCTACCCATGGTCTATGGACTATGGGATTGTATAAATAGAGCGAGGCTCTAAGTGTAAAAGAAAGCGAAGTAGAGAAGAAGAGAAAGAGTCTAAGTGACTAAGTGTGTCTTTGGGTCGTAGAGTAGGAGAAGGCTCTGTAGCTGAGTGCGCAGAGGCCTAGTAGTCCGCAGTTGAGTGCGCGGACCCCTGCAGCTAAGTGCGCAGGGCGAAGTCGAGTCTGTAACTGAAGAAGAGATTAATAAAGAGAAGTTTTATCATAATTTTGTGTATTTGTTCTTGGGTTAATGCATGTTTGATGTAACTTGCAAATATACTATTTATTTATTGCGCGCACTTGTATGAATGATTTATGTTGTTAAGTATAACTTAAAGCATGCAAGTAGGCTAAAATAATCAACTAAAAGTGGACTACTAGTAAGAACTTGGGTAATAACAACGTTCGGCCCCCAAGTAGGGTTGCGTGAAGATAGTATCTCAGGCTGTGAGGTATGGGAAGGTGCGCACAATGACGTGGGCGTAGGGCCAAACCGCGGACCACTTGAACCCATCAAACATCTCCAGGGTGCGGAAACCTAGTTTTAGCACCCTTCCATACTACTTTAGGTGAGACCTCAGTCCACAATCCGCGGGTTGTTGCCGAAAGGGCCATTAGTACTGGGATTTGTTTGGCTAAATCAACTCTAAACCTGGTTTAGGCCCCAATAAGCCAACATAGGTTGTGGCAAGCTAGGGGAAACAACACTTCCATCCTTATAGTTGTGAGTGGTAGGATTCCTTGTTGCCATAATTTTGCTTTCCATTTTTCTTGCCAACCTGAATGCCTTCTCCAATGAGTCAGGTTCCCAAAGGAAAACCTCATGTTGGATGTTATCCTTTAAAGTCCCTATGAACACATCAATCCTATGCTCCTCTGTAATATCTTTTACCCTTATATTCAATTTTTGGAAGTCCTCAATGTGCTCCATCATTGAACCCTTTTGTTTGAGGTTTATCAATTGGCTAAAAAAGTGTTGTGTTTGTATCCGCATAATGTGCTATCATTTCTCCCATAAAAATTTCCCAAGTGACAATTTGTTTACGAGAGTAAATCCATTGATACCATACAAACTGATTTGGTTCCAAATATAAAGTTGCAATGCGTACCTTTTGTGTGTTTTTCACATCATGGAGATTGAAAAATTGCTCCATTTGTAGTATCCATGTTGCGGGATCCTTGTGATCCAGGTGGATGTTGGTGGCCACCCACCTATCCCACTTGGATCTCCACAATTGTCTCTTTCAATTTTTCAGTTTCCTTAATTATAGCACAGTTTACTATTTTTATCAGTTTTTTGGGTCCTAAACTTCCAGAGCCGTTTTGAGGCCCTAAACGACAATTTTTGGGATAGATATTTCTAATGAAGTATTGTGTGTGTCAAACAGAGATCGTATGCCAAAGTTACGACCCTGGGAAGTTGATGTACCAATTTACCCAAAACGGGGCCCACAGTTTGACGTTTCATCTCCTAGGGTTAGGTTTTTGGATGTTTAAGGTTTTCCATTGTTTCTCAACAATAAATAGGTCTTCGAGACTCATTGTAAGACAGTTCAGAGGCATGTAGCCGCCACATCTCTTCTTAGAGATAAGCTACCATTGCCCTAGCTGGTTTATTTCAATTTCTGTTTATAAGCATATTTCAGTATTTTACATTAATGAAATGAAGTATTATTTCTGTTGCATCTCTGTATTTATGGTTATATCTGTAATTTGTTGTGTTCCTATTTAAATTTGGATCACCTCGCCATCAAACTTCCTCATATTGATCTTTGGAACATGGTGGGTATTCAATCCAAAATTAGAGTCCATGAAATCATGATTAACATTTCTTTTGTTCTCATCATGGGTTTCCTTTACTACCCTTTCACCATTAGTAAGCATTTACTCTAGCAACTTAGTCAAATCTATCTTCAAATCTTCCATGTTGCCTTTCAGTTTTTCTTCTATACCATCCATCTTAGCGTCCATGCCATTAATCTTAGCTTCCATGCCATCCATCTTAGCTTCCACACCATCCATCTTAACTTGCACGCCATTCATATTAGCTTCCACACCATTCATCGTAGCTTCCACACCATTCATCGTAGCTTCCACGTCTTTCTTTAAACCATCAATCTTAGCTTCTGTTACCTTTTGTGAGAGTGAAATTTGTTGCACTTGGTCTCGTAATTTTGATATATCATGTTGCATTTCTTCCTCTTCTTCATGAGTCATGCTAGAGCTTTTAGGTTGCTTACTAGGTGTTTCCATTTTCTTTCTTCGGGGCATCAATTAATGATAATTACGCCTTACTATGCCCTTTGAACTTCAAACTAATTTTTCAACCCAAACTTATGCAAAATTTTAAAAAGACTACACACCTTTTTTTGCTTTGTAGAAGCTTGATATTGAATATTCTGTATCTCTGTAATTGCGGATCTCCAAGGTCTGAAATTTCTTCCCGTGGTAGCCCTCTGAATCCTCTTTCTAATGCCACCAGTCTAATAAAATTTGGCTTTTCCAAGAAAGAGTTATGCCCAATCTCCTAAGATGGCCGGATTATATAATTTTTCAGTAGATAGAACTTGTACGACATGCGACGTGTCAGTGTTTCAACCTTCAGATCCGAAAAATATACACAAAAAACTACAGTTCATCCTCCTTTTTTAACTTCTTACGAAATTTCAATCTGATGCTTAGAGAGACGATTATGACGATTTTACTAAGGTCACCTGTTTGGAATGTAATTCAAGAGTCTGCAAAAACCCCAACTTCCTCAGACTGTATCACTGAATATATATCGAGACAATATCTGAAATTCAGACTCGAGGTTCATAATGATTTCGGCTCAAATGGGTTTGTTTTCAGCTTCTGAAACATCGCAGAAGAAAACTTATAGCGAAAATTCCACGATGACCTATTTGGAGTAGCAAAACCCTAGAATCCAAAGCTCTGATACCAAATGTTATGAAACCATCTCACAAAAAGATAGAAAAGAAAGATCAACATCTTAGAAATCAGCCTCTTCGAGGGGGAAACCTCCTTTACGTTACACAAATGAACAATTCTTGGATGATACAAATGACAAAACCTCCTTTCTATATATAGGAGTCTAGGGGATCACAATATAATCAAAGCCGACATAATAATAATAATATAAGGGCACAACAATAACAATAGTGGGCTTCTATGAGACACAATAATAACAATATGGGGACAATGGGGGCACAATAATAACAATAAGGGCTACAATGACAATACTAATGGGGGAATCACTAATATTATAGGGACCTAACACCCTCTGCCTAAAACCACAAACCGCCTCATATGTCTTCTTAAAAAATGGAACATGTTCTTATTCTTCCTCCTCCATAAGGCTTGAAGGTAGGGAGTCTTAAATGTGACCTTGATTTCTAGGTGTTTTTGCAATCTAATGCCCCTTTATCTTTCTTGATTGATCAACTTGTCGTTGCAGCTACAGAGGTGTCTTCTAACAAGGTCTCCTTCTTTGTCTCCTTCATCATCATCCTATCATAAGATGATAGAATACCTCCAAATCCACTCATGAAAAGATGACATTAGTCCGATAAACCCCTAGTCTAACATGCTTCATGAAAACCATTAAATGAGCTACAATCGGGTGATAGGCTAAGAGAATGACTCACAGATTACGTAGTTACGCAAATCAAGAGGTTAGGGTTTAGGTTTTTAGCCCTGAGACTACACAATGTATAGTTTAGGCAGGCTAGGGAAAGGTAACTTTGTAATTAAGGGGCTCAAGGAGGCAGGCTTAAGGTTTGAGGCTTGAGGTTGCCTACTACATAGTTCTAGAGCGATAGAGGCATAAGGCTTGCGTAGTTGCGCAATTCAAGAGGTCAACATGGAGGCTTGTTGCTTGACACTGTGAAATATGCAAAAGAAGGTGAATCAAATGTAAGGGTTGTGCAATTTTAGAGCTTAAGGGTCAAGGTTTAGCACTGAGACTACACAATGCACAATTCTCGAAGGCAACAACTACACATTACGTAGTTCTAAGAGACAAGATCTAAGCCTGAGGGTTGAGACTGCATAGTGCGTAGTTCAGGAAGGTTGAGTGAGGTCAAGTTGCTCGGGAAGACACTTTTCCAGATTTGGTTAAGTGTGGGATTAGTAAGGCCAAAGCGAACAAAGAGAAAACTTGAGTATGATCACATACTTAGAATAGTTGACGACATAACATTGATCACTCAGAACACATGAACAACATAATACCCTCAATATGATGACATTGTGACCTTTTTCCCCAAGTGTGACACCAAAGGTACATTTTACGACGATAGTGATGACACTTGTGTGATAGTGCTTGAAACTTTGGGGATGAGTGTGATACACATCTACATAATAATAATGAATCATTAGCACCAAGGTCACCCCTTGAAACAAACCAAAACTACATTTGTGTGATATCGTACGCTTGCCATGCTAAAAGACGACACTTGCTACAGTAAGAGGAAAGTGTAAACGACACTTGCAAAATGCAAATGACATTGAAAGCGACACATGTCAGAATGAAGATAGCATGAAATGACACTTATTAAAGTGAAAATAAGAAAAAACGAAAGTCGTAAACATGAAAGCTATACTTGTGAAAGCGAAGGTACGCAAAAGCTATAGTTTGAAAAACTCATCGAAATAGAGAACAACCATGACCAAAAGTGAGACACTGTTGATGAGAGTGTGCACTGACTGTTGACATAGGTTGAACATTGCACAAACAATGTCTTGATGGACTTGTGATATGCCTATTCAAGCTTATATAAAAGAGTGCACCCATGAACTTGTTGCTGACTAAGCATGTGTGAGGAGGTGACTTTGACACTTACAAACTGAGAATAAGACTAGAATACTTAACAAAGCACCGATCGACCATAAAGTGACTATGGAATGAATGATTATAAGATCCACAGTAGGCTCTAAAATTCAAGTGTAAACCAAATTTTGGAGGGTGTTTGTCATAGCGACAACAAAGGGGTACCTAGAGAGGTACTCAAAACGAATAATAGGGAGGTCATTCAATTTAAGGTGGACTAAGTCCACTATATTATTAAATAAAGTCCACTTTATAGTCAGTATTAAATAAATGTAATGGGACCTCATTAATGAAAGTCCACTTGATAGTTAGGAGTTTTTTATGATTAGAGTTTGTCATAGTTCTCTTTGTTAGAGATAATGGAGAATATATTATAATAGTGAGTTGGTTCACAAGACCTCAGGAAAGGAATTAGTTTCTATCTTTTAGGTTATGGTTCTAACTTCCCTAAATTTTTGATTACTATATATTGTGTAATGTACATGAGCAATGTAGAGCATTCTGCAGAGCCAGACTCTCGTGGTTCAGACTCTCTTTCGTAGAGCTGACCAGTGGGTTTTATTTCTTTTAATACAACATTGCCATTTTTATCATGGTATCAGAGCGTCAGGGCTGAGGAACCTATACGCTGAGAGGAGGGTGTGACTAAATGGAGATTGTCGCAGGTTTCAAGAGAATAAACGCGACGATTACGAAAGCATACTTAACATCACCATCTCGGATATTGGGTGTATAGCTGCGACGATGTCGTAGATAAGTGGTGTACACTTGCGATGACGTCTCAGATAAGTGGTGTACATCTACGACGATCGTGTAAACAACAAAAAAAGCCTCCATGGAGGCCGAGAGAAGGATACATCCTGGAGAAGGTTGCAGAGGCTGACAACAGAAGGTTGTCTGGAGGCTGTGAAGGAAGCCACGGTGATCTGCCAGTGTGTTGTGAGATCAAACAACATTGAAGATCATTGATCTATCTTTGTCACAGATCTGGGGTAAATCTAACATCTTCTTTTACCTGTCGAATTTTTTTGTCTAAATTGCCAAGATGAATAATAATATGTTTGAAGCATGCCTGAATGAGCATAACAAGCTCGATGGTTCCAATTATGCAAATTGGAAATTCAAGATGCAGACTCTGTTAGAAGTGTAGAGTGCTTGGATGATTATAAATGGGGATGAGTTGAAGCCAGTGACTGGATCAACATCGATCCTAGATTGGGAGAAGTGAGAAAGTAAAACAAAGACGTTGTTGAAGATGTCAGTGAAAGACTGCATCATACCACACATCAGAGAGTGTAAGACAACTAATGAGATCTGGGGAATTCTGAAGGATCTGTATGAGATTAGGAATACAAATCATCTTCTGTTTCTTAAGAGAAAGATCTTATCCCTGAAGATGGAGGAGAATGAAACAGTTGTTGCCTTCATAGCAAGGATCAAAGATCTGAAGAATAAATTGGCAGACATTGGTCATACAGTTGACGATACAGATCTTGTCACAATTACCATGAATGATGTGACCGATGACTACCAAATGTTCATCACTGGGATAAATGCGAGAGAGAAAATCCTGAAGTTTTAAGAGCTAACAGGAATACTGATGCAAGAAGAATAATGAAGATTGACTCTGAAGCCCTAGAGTGTCGATCTTGCGTTGATGGCGAAGAAGAAATTCTTCAAAGGGAAAGGAAATCTGCAACAGCAAAACAAAGGACATTCACAAAAAAGATCGAATCAGACCCAAGGTATGCATCCGAATAGAAACAACTCTGAAATTAAATGTTTTTTATTGCAGAAAATTTGGTCATATTGCCAGGGAGTGCAAGAAGAAGAAATATCATGAAGAACAACAAAAGTAGAAACGACATGCAAGTCATCTCGCGAATGAAAATCATGTGCAGAATTTCAGATTGTTCATGGCAGATTTTGATGAGAATGTTGATGCAGACATCTGGTATGTAGATTCGGGAGCATCAACACATATGACAGGGAACAAGCATTGGTTCGAAGATTTTAAAGAAATCAACGAAGGAGCACAAATTTACCTAGGTGATGATAGAAGTCATTAGATCAAAGGGTGTGGGAAAATTTCTGTCATTCTACCTAATGGTAATGTAAAACAAATTCATAATGTCATGTATGTGCCTGGTGTAACAAAGAACTTGATTTCTGTATCCATGATCACAGATCAAGATCTTAAAGTTGAATTTTTTAAATCTAACTGTTATATTAAAGATCTGCTAGATGGCATGAAGACAATTGCTACAAGAATCTGAACAGGAGGTCTGTACAAGTTGGATGTAAGACCTGCACTAGTTCGAGCCTTGACAGCTATGAGTTTGACTACAGAAGAGCTATGGCATCAGAGATTTGGTCACATCAACTACAATGATTTTCTATTACTATATAAGAAGGAAATGGTAAGAGATCTTCCTATGCTAAAGCAAGTACATAATGATTGTGATGCGTGTACATTAGGAAAAATGCATAGAGAATAATTCCCTATTCGAGTAGAAAAGAAACAGAGGGATATACTTGAATTAGTGCATACAGACCTGTGTGGACCCATGCAAACAAAATCATTAGGAGGTGCACTATATTTTTTACTGTTTATTGATGACTACACAAAGTTTTCTTGGGTATATTTCTTGAGTAAGAAGAGTCACACATTTGAATACTTTAAGCAGTTCAAAAACATGATTGAAAGGCAAACAGGGAAACAGATAAAAATTCTCCAGTCTGATCAAGGGGGAGAATACAGGAAAGATGAGCTTATCAGGTATTGTAAAGACCATGGAATATTGCAGCAGTTCACAGTACCCCATACTCCATAGCAAAATGGAGTAACTGAAAGAAAGAACAGAACACTGGTGGAATGTGCTAGGAGCATGTTGAAAGGTAAGAATCTTTCGAATGGTTTTTGGGCTGAAGCAGTGAATACTACAGTTTATTTGAAAAATAGGAGTCCTACAAAGAGTTTTGAGTTTAAAAATCCTTATGAAGCATTATATGGATTTAAGCTTGCAGTAAAACACTTAAGAGTATTTGGATCTAAAGCATTTGCCCATATTCCAAAGGAAGATAGAAGAAAACTAGATTCGAAAGCCATCAGATGTACTTTTATAGGGTATTGTTCACAATATAAAGCTTATAGATTATTTAATCCCTCTACTCACAAGATTTTTGTTAGTAGAGATGTCATATTCCATGAGCAGGATCATGAAGAATCTGATAAGCACAATGAGGAATGGGATATTTCGTACTTGGTGGAAGAAGAAGCAGAAAACAATCAGGATCAGCAATAGACAAAAGCAGAAGATGAACAACAACAACAGTAGCAACAACAACAACAACAACAACAGGAAGAAAATAATGATCAAACAAGGTTTTAAGCTACCACGCCTCTCAGGAGATCATGTAGGAAAGCTCAATTGCCTGCAAGATATAAGGAAAATGCTTTTATAACTAGTATGATGAATGTGGTTGAACCTTCTATTTATAAAGAAGTAAATGAAGGTAGAGAATGGAAAACAACCATGGAACAGGAATATGAATCAATAATTAGGAACAACACTTGGGAACTAGTTGAACTTCCTAAAGGAAAACAAACCATAGGTTGTAAATGGTTATACAAACCAAAGATTAATGCAGATGGAACCATAGAAAAATTAAAAGCTAGATTGGTAGCAAAGGGGTATTCACAAAAAGAAGGTATAGACTATGAAGAAACCTTCGCCCCTGTAGCTAAACTAAACACTATCAGAATGTTAATTTCTTTAGCTACTAAGAAACATTGGATGATACACCAACTAGATGTAAAGTCTGCATTTTTAAATGGAGAACTAAAAGAGGAGGTTTATTTAGAGCAACCTGAAGGGTTTGTCCAGAAAGGGAAAGAACATTTAGTCTGTAGATTGAAGAAAGCACTTTATGGACTAAAGCAAGCACCCAGGTCTTGGTATGAAAAGATTGACTCATTTTTTCTACAAGCTGGCTACAACAGAAGCAAAAATGACCCTAATCTTTACACCATGCAAGATGAACAAGGGCGCATAGTGATGATTTCTCTGTATGTAGATGATTTGATCATTACAGGTGATGCTACATATCTGATCAAAGAAATCAAGCAACAGATGTCACAAGTATTCGAAATGAAACACCTTGGTGAATTAAGATACTGTTTGGGTCTTGAGATCTGGAGAGATTTAGGACAAACATTTTTGTCCCAAGGAAAGTATGTTAAAGGCCTGTTAGAGAGATTTAGTATGGATCAACGTAAGCCTGCAACAGTACCATTACAACAGAACATCAAACTGCAAAGTGAAGATGGCTTAAAGGAGGCAGATGCGGCACTTTACAGATAGCTAGTTGGGAGTCTAATCTACCTAACCACCACTAGAGCAGATTTGGCTTATGCAGTTAGTGTACTAAGCCAATATATGTCCAAGCCACTTGAAAGCCATTGAAATGCAACGAAAAGTGTTTTGAGGTATCTACAAGGTACTGTAGATTACGGTATTATTTACACTGACTCTTCTGATGTTAGATTGAAAGGATTTGCAGATTTAGATTGGGATGGAAATTTAGATGATCGCAGATCCATAACAGGTTATGCATTCAGCATTGGATGCGGGGTGATCACATAGAATAGCAAGAAGCAAAACACAGTCTCCTTGTCCTTAGTGGAAGCAGAGTATCAAGCCATGTGTGCAGCAACGTGTGAGGCAGTTTGGTTGCGGAGACTTTTCCAGGATGTCGGGGAAGAACAGATTGACACAACAACAATCAAATGCGACAATTAGAGTTCAATCAAACTTGCTAATAATCCGATGTTCAACAAAAACACTAAACATATTGATACACAATTCCACTTTGTTAGGGAGAAAGTGCAATCAAAAGAAATCCATTTGGTATATTGTAATACATGTGATAATGTTGCAGAAATTTTCACTAGCCTCTTGGAAAAATCAAGCTTGACATGTTTAGGGAGATGTTAGGCATATTTGTGAACCCCTTCTCCATTAAGGAGGAGTGTTAGAGATAATGGAGAATATCTTAGAATAGTGAGTTGGTTCACAAGACCTCAGGATAGGAATTAGTTTCTATTTTTTAGGTTATGGTTCTAACTTCCCTAAATCTGTGATTACTATATATTGTGTAATGTACATGAGCAATGTAGAGCATTCTGCAGAGCCAGACTCTCCTGGTTCAAACTCTCTTTCGTAGAGCTGACCAATGAGTTTTATTTCTTTTAATACAACATTGTCATTTTTATCACTCTTAATAATTATAAATAAAGATAGAAAACTCCTTATAAAATGTGTGGTAGATTATTATTATTGGAATTTAGTAGATTAAAAAATTGTTTCTGCGATAAGGCAAATGAATAGAAATAAATTATTTCTATAAAAAAAATTATAAAACGTTTCGTCACCTTAAAAATTCTTATATTAATGAAAAACATATAATTTCTATTTTATCATAATATTTTGTATATATTTTTATGTAAAACTTAGAACATTTAACACATAAATCAACTCTTTAAAACTCATACATTAATAAAAAAATATATATTAAATCTCAACAATATTCATATAAACTCTCTAAATACATATAAATTAAAAAATAAAAATACACAATACAATGAAAACCAAACTAAACCATATCATACAAAGTTAAGGTTACAAAGAATATAATAGAAAATGAACTTTAATATAACCAAACTTCATACAATATTATAAAGCAACCAAACCAAAGGAAACAATATAATGAAGAACGAAACAAATTCTACGTGGTATCTCTCTCGATCGAAAAAAAAAAACGGTTATTATTGATTAAATGCTCATCTCTTCGCAATATTAATTAAAAAAATAAAAACAACAACACAACAAGTCAATGGTTTAAAACTTAAAAACACCAAACGAACCACTATTTTTATCAAATAATTGTGATAAATGAACTTACTTTTACAAATAACAAATGATAATACTTTTTACACCCTTAGAAAACAAAACGAACATTAATTTTTGAAATTTTCATATTCCCCTAAATTATTCAAAAAGATTGATCGGAGAAGTCCAACAACTGATAGGACGTTTTATTAAATTAAAGAAAAATATGTACGGTAACCCGTGAATTTGAGAGTCTCATGTGCAGCAACGCCTAACCACCCATCTGCAGGGTATTTAATGCCCGGGGATATGCACGCTGATTAACGCGATAACAACCACCTATCTGCAGGGTATTTAATGCCTGGGGATATGCACGCTGATTAACGCGATAACATGGGAGTGGGGAGTTTCGGCATTAATTAATATTTTGAGTTTTGCCCTCATGTGCCATCCACTGATCTTAACTCAACCATGAATTGTTTGAAAATTTCTAAACCCTTCTCTTTCTTTGGCAGAGTCACTATCCACCCCTGACCCGGATCCCTCCGAGAAGCACAATCATGTGAAGGGCAATATACAGTGACATTGTTGCAGAAATTTTCGTAGTCAAACAATTTCGAATCTTCTGTCCACATGAATATGTGTAGCATATCTGATTCCGTACCATTTTCGCTTCGATATTCCAGAGATTCTCCAGAACTGTTATCAGCTTCGAATCTCACATGAAAACTCACTGTGCAAGGGATAAAGCACATCAATATTGCACCAAATGAGTGGAGATTTTCTACCTTCACGGGAGTTTCACATGTGGTTGTTGCAGGGACATTTATGATGGTAATATTTTCAATGTCACTCAGAGTACGTCGCACCACTTCCTGGAACTCGATCTGCACAAATACCATAAAGTCAATTCAGTTCATGCTCAAATGAAATTCAAAGCCTTTGATTATTATTTCAAATCTCTGGACGATTCTTTGTGGACAACTGCACCCACCTTCTGATTGACAGTTGTTGTACTAAAGATAGCAGTTGATATTTGAGAGGGGGATGCCTGCACACATTTCCCAAATGCAAACTCAACTTGATGTAGAACATATCGTTTTCAAATTCCAATTATGATAGAGTTATCTTAACATATTTTATGCTTTAAGCATCACTCGTCTATTTTACAGGATATAAATTTGGTTTTGAGAATGAATATATTAGTTGGTTCGAAATTTCGAAAACGGTAAAACTTCCCATTTTTTCTTCATGGAAACAAAAAAGGAGAAATGATATTTTGACCTATACTGACCAAAAATTGGAGAAAGTCATTGCGAATGATTTCATTTTCATTGTAGGTTGAAATGCGTAGACAATTCAACCGTTCCCGCTGACTCAATGCTTCTATTCTCTGCAGCTTCGGACATCCGTACACAAGAAATTCTTCCAGTTGTATCAAACCTTCAACATCCACGGTTTCCAGCTCTTGACACGAAAAGATACCGAGAACCTTAAGATTTACAAGATTTGAAATATTTGTGAGTGCCTTCAAATTGCTGCAATTGACCAGCATCAGTTTTACCAGTGATGATGGGAAGGCTTCCACCTGCATATGTGATGAGGAAAATCGCCGGTTATTTATGACTAACCGTAACTCTGTCAAGAGTGCACTCCCTAATCTGAGTTCTTCTAATTTGTCGAGCAGTTCTAAATTCTCAGGTAATCGTGATACACGAGTATCGCGTAAATTGAGGCATTTTAAAGACGATTGATATGCCATTCCATTGGGCAGCTGTATCAATTGAGCACAACCTCTGAAGTCGACATACTGAAGCGTCGATATTTCCCCGAGAATATCTGTGGGGATGGAAAGATTCTTGCACTCTCTCAATGCTAGATATTGGAGACCCAAACATTTAGAGAAAGATTTAGGTAGACTGGTCAGATTGGTGCAGCCAGATAGATCTAAATATCTTAGGTTTGTCAGATTAGAACATTCAATTGGAAATTGTTGGAAATTTATGGTAATTTCAAACAAAAGATTGAACAGAGAATGCTCTGTTTCTCGATCTTTAAGACAGGGAAGCTACAATTGTTTTTTAAGAACAGAATATTACACACACCTATAAAAGTTTTGTATTCATTAAAATAAAATTGCTGTTACAAAAATATTTTTCCTCTGCCTGAGGGATTACACCAAGAACATTTCAACAAAAAAATTACTGTCTCCTCCTGAGATTTTACACTGCTGTGTGTAAAAATCTCTTACATTTACTGCCGTAAAAAAATCCTCTTGTTTCATTCACGCTGCTGCATTACAAAATAAAAAGAAAACTTCTCTCTCTGCTAGAGAGATCAACACACTGCTGTGTGGAAATTACACATAGATTTTTCTCACGCTGCTGCGTGTTCTTTTTTTTGCATATTCAAAACTACACATACGCACTGCTGTACTTTTTTTTTACAATACATTTCGAAAAAAAACATTACATTATATTCGCGGCTTCGAATTTTCTTTCATTGCTCAACGAACAATAATAAAATAATAAAATTAAAAAATAAAAAACATTTACCTACAATCTACGAACATGAGTAAATACCATTAATTTCTTCACTGAAACAAACAGCGCTCAAACCCAAAACTTCACGTAAATCCTTGTTGCAGGCCTGTATATCAACTTTGACTTAATCGAACGGTGGACAGTCTTCACTTTAATCAAACGGTTATCGCTCGCCCAAACCAAACGAACGTTACCTCCCGATGAAAAGTTGTTTTGCAAAACATACTGAGGACACGTGTCAGCACAGGGTTTTATCGCGTCCGTTCGGAAGAAAACCACCTTTTAGCGATAAGCGGTTCGATAAGGTTCAGCGGTTTTCTGAATTAAATGCAGCACGGCAGTTGAAATTAATATTTCAACACTCCCCTTTAATTTCAACTGCTGGGTTATTAGTCATACCTAGACATTTCTTCAAAAATTCAAAACTTTTCTGATCCAATGGCTTTGTCAGAATGTCTGCAACCTGTTCCTGAGTCCTGCAATGTTCTAAGACAATTTCTCCACTGTATACCAATTCCCTAATGTAATGAAACCTTGTGCCAATGTGTTTCGTTCTCTTATGAAACACCGATTCTTGGATAATGCAATAGCTGAGCTATTGTCACAAAAAATCACCGTTCCTTTTGCCTGCTCTTGGCCTAAGCTTCTTAACATTCTTCTCATCCAAACTGCTTGACATGCTGCTGCTGTAGCTGCCACATATTTAGCCTCTGATGTAGATAGTGCTACAATAGGTTATTTCTTAGAAGCCCATGAAATAGCTCCTGAACCCATGTGATAAACATAACTGGATGTGCTTTTCTGATCATCTACACTTCCAGCACAATCACTATCACTGTATCCAATTAAATCTGAACATTCTGAGACAGTGTATAAAATGCCAAACCTTTTAGTACCTTTAACATACCACAAAATTCTTTTTGCTGCCTGTCAATGTGCTTCTTTTGGCCTCTCCATGAATCTGGAAATTAAACTAACAGCAAACATTATATCCGGCCTAGTTGCAGTTAAATACATGAGGCTGCCAACTATGCTCTTGTACAAACTAGGATCAAAATCCTTGTTGTTGTCCTCTTTGCTGAGTTTTAATCCCATCACTATGGGAGTGATTGCTGCCTTTTCTGTCTTGCATATTGAATCTCTCCAATACTTCATTAACATATTTTGCTTGTGAGATAAAAATCCCATTTTCATTTTGATCTACTTCTATTCCTAAGAAGTATCTCAACAAACCCATGTCAGTCATTTCAAATTCTTCTTTCATGACTGTTTTGAAATTTTCAATAAGATAAACATCATTGCCTGTGAAAATAACATCATCAACATACAACACAACAATTAGTAATTTACCATCATTTTCTTTGATGTAGAGGGTGGGTTCTCCCTCACATTTGTCAAATCCATTTTCCAGTAGATAGGAATCTATCCTACTGTACCATGCTCTTGGTGCTTGCTTCAGCCCATAAAGAGCTTTCTTCAATCTGCACACTTTGTGCTCTTGGCCTTTCTTTTCATAGCCTAGAGGTTGTTCAATGTAGACCTCTTCCTTTAACACTCTATTTAGGAATGCTGACTTCACGTCTATTTGATAAACTTTCCACTTGTTTTGTGCTGCTATGGACAACACTGCTCTCACTGTTTCCATTCTAGCAACCGGTGCAAAAGTTTCCTCATAGTCTCTCCCATACTGCTGCTTATATCCTTTGACAACCAGCCTTGCCTTGTGTCTTTCTATTTTGCCTTCAGCATTACTCTTGGTATTGTAGATTCATTTGATTCCAATGACTTCTTTTCCTTTTGGTAGTTCAACCAAATCCCATGTCTTGTTTCTTTCTATGGCATTGATCTCCTCATCCATAGCTTCTATCCATTTCTTATCTTTAATTGCATCTTCGAAATGAATAGGGTCATCAACATGACAATATAAAGCAAACAAAGAGTTCATACCTTCATCATAAATGTCATTTAAATTTCTGAATTTCTTATCTCTTTCATTTGGTGTACAAGTGCTTGAAGACGCACTTGAATTTCCTCCTTGTGGTGTGCTTGGAAAAGCACTTTCATTTTTTCTCAAGGATGTCTCTTGCTGCCCTTGTGTTGGCGCTGCTGTTTGGGGATGTATTTTAGCCATCTCCTCATCATCTTCATCATGAGACAAATAGTTTTTAACATTCACTGTTTCCTCTATGCTTCCATCCCAAGCTTCCTCCTCAATGAATTGAACATTTCTGCTCACAAAAAACTTCTTGGTAGATGGGATATACAACCTGTAAGCTTTGGATTCCTCACTGTATCCAATGAAAATACATTTCTCCCCTTTGCTTTCCAACTTCCTCCTTAGCTGATCTGGAATGTGTGCATAAGCCACACAACCAAAAACTTTCATGTGGGTGACTCCTTGCTTTCTCCCACTCCATGCTTCTTCCGGCACTCTGTTCATGACTGCTTTTGTTGGGCATCTATTCAAAATATATACTGCACAGTGTACAGCTTCAGCCCAATAATCATTTGGCAAATGCTTTTCCTTTAACATACTCCTCGCCATGTCCATGATTGTCCTGTTCTTCCTTTCAGCAACTCCATTTTGCTGCGGGGTGTACCTAGCTGTAAACTGCTTATGGATTCCATTTTCTCTACAAAACCGTAGAAAGTCTTTGGAGATATACTCACCTCCTCTGTCAGTTCTTAAAACTTTGATATGCAGCCCGCTTGGTGAATATGGAAACACAGCACACAGCAGTGTGAATATGTTTTAGTGTGGTTTGTTGTTGAGAAAGGGAGCACGCAATAGTGCGACTGTAATATGTTTTGTTGAACATATGTAATGGGAATGCGCAGCAGCGCTAATGTCATTTTTTAGAATGAAATGTAATGTAGAGAAATACGCAGCAGCGTGAATGTCAGAAGAGTGAAGAAATTTACACAGCGGTAGTGTAAATTTTTCTTAAGAGACAGAGTGAGGTTTTGGAACTGCATCTGAAGCAGTCTTTTGTGTAATCCCTCTGTGAGAGGAAGACCCATTTTGTAACAACAATTTTTTTTTTTATGAATACAAGTTTTTTTTGTGTGTGTTGCTGAAACTCTATCTTCAGCAAGCTGAAACTCTATTCTTCAGAAAACAAATTTTCGCCTCCCTGTGTTAAGATCCTATGATAAAACAGAGCATTGATCTCTGTTCAGTTTATTCACTTTTGTTTGGAATCATCAGAAATTCCCAACATGGTATCAAAGCTAGTCCAGGCTCTTTGAAGGTGTCAAAGAAACTGAAGGAAAGATTTCTTACTACAGAAGCTTCTCCAGCAGAGTGAAGACTTAGTCAAGAAAAAAATCCAAGAACACAAATGGCGAGGTCAAGGAAGAAAGTCTCCAATCCTCCTAAGGATGTGTCTCCCTCTGCTACTAAAATAGGAGACAATCAATTTGATGAGGCTCCAAGGCTCAATGGGAACTTTAATATATGGGAAGCAAAAATGAGGACTTTCTTACAGTCTCAAGGGATTGAAATTTGGGAATCAGTGATTGATGATAGCAGGATGGATAGAGAATCCAAGGAGTACAATGCAAAAGCAGCAAAGACAATCTTGAATGGGCTACCTGATTCTGTAAAGAAGAATCTAGGAAAACATTCATCAGCAAATGATAAATGGGACAAACTTCATGAACTTCACTCAAAAGGAGCACGAACCATGACCATCAATCAAAAAGGAGATCCTGAACCCATCATAGAAGCTGAAAATGAGAATGATGACATCAAGGCTGATGCAGACCTAGAAGATGAAAACAATGAAAAGGACTTTGTAGAAGAACTCCTCGCTCAACTTATGACTGCCATGGAAGAGATTAACAATTTGAAAAAGGAAAATGAGGCACTTAAGAAGATAGCTCCAGTTGGTAACCAAGATCAAACAAGGAAGGAAGTTGACCTCATTAAGCTTCAAGTACAAGAAAGGGATGAAGAGCTTGCCAAACTTAAGAAGAAATTTCATCAAAGCAAAAGGAAGCATCATGAAGAAGTCATATCCATGACAAATCAATTGAATAAAGCAAAGAAGCAAGAAGATACCTTGTCAAGTCAACTTGAACAAAGGCACAAGAGCATGAACAAACTTGAAGAAGAGATTGGTCAGTACAAGGTAGATGTCTCCTCCCGTAAGTCTCAACTACAAGAAGCCAGGAAACAGGCACAAGGAGCTGAGAAGAGAATGGAGAGTAGGCAAGCAAAGAATGAAGAAATCTGCAAAATGAAGTCAGATATCATCTCCCTTAAAATAGTAGCAGCTGAAGCTACTCGTAGCAAGGAAAAAACTAAGGAACAACTTGCAAAGAAGAATAATGAGTGTGAACGATTGGAAGAAGAGATTGTCCTCCTCAGAAAAAAGGTTGAAGGGATGAAAAAAATCTTGAAGAGCTCTCAAGCCTTGGATGACATGCTCAGCTATCATAGATGTCCATCTGATAAATCAAGACTCGGGTATGCAGGTGAACCCTCAAACAAGAATGAAAATGCTTTAAGAAAAAGAGATGTGAAGAAGCCAGAAAGAAATTGTGATGCTCCTAGTTCCAGCAAAGGCAAGGAGAAAAATCAAGGCTACAATAGAAGAAATCCTATTCAAGAAGAAATCTTGCTCCAAGTAGAAAACCAGCTCCAAAAAGAAATTTAGATGATGTCAAAGAGGCAAGAGGCAATGGTTATCATCAAAGGATCTCAAGGCAAAAAGGCTTCAGAAGTACATCAAGGAAACCTCCATCTCCCAGGTACCAAAGTTTATTTTTTAGTTATTGTTATTCTTGTTCAAACTTTGGTCATATGGCAAAAGATTGTAAAGCATCTCATAGAGATAGATGTTATAGTCACCGACAACCTCTAAGAAACAATTTTACAGGAAGAAATCATGAAATCTTATTCATGAACAATGTAGAATGCTTCAAGTGTCATAACATTGGTCATATGGCACGTGATTGTAACTTAATATGGGCTCTTACACAAGCTAGAACCATGCAAAAGAAGAAATTTACAAAAATAAGGCGAAGGAAGGGAATACAGTCCGAGAGCCCCTTGAGCTCTCCAGCCGATCTAAGTTTTTTTTGAGAAGACTCTGCCAAAAGGAGACGATGCATATAGTTAGGGGGAGCCTGTAACAGTTTGAATTTTTGAGGAAATGTCTGGGTATGACTGATAACCCAGCAGTTGAAATTAAAGGGGAGTGTTGAAATTATAATTCCAACTGCAGCAGAAAACCGCCATTGGAGTTCCCCGCTATTTCCGTTTTCTTCATTTGCGATGCGATTGCGCGATGCGATCAAATCGCAGATCACTTTCGCACATTAACCTATTGCACCCCTGTTTTTGCGTCGAATGCGATTTCGCGATGCGATCAAATCGCAAATCGCATATCGCATAATTCAATGGTTATGGCAGCGGCGGCACATTTTTTTGTTGTTTTCGAAAGACCTCCGTATGACTGAACCGTATGCAAGGCTGATTGAATTAATTGACTGCCATGCTGAAGTAATTAAAGAAATTAATTGAAATGTACTGGGGTCAGTAAATGTTGGTGAAGTTTTAATTCGAGGGTAGACGCAACAGTGCCAAGGAGAAATTTTTATGCACAGTAGTGCGATTATAATGGTGTAGTTGTTCATTGAAAAATGAGAGGGAGCACGCAACAGCGTGTGTTATGTTTTGTGGTTGCTCATTGAGAGAAAACACGAAGGGAATGGGTAGCAATGAATGCCCTGTTTTGTTATTCATTGAATAAGCGAATATAATGCAAAGAGAAACTCGCCGCAGCGAATGTAAGGAGAATTCTTCCAGCAAGTTGAATGTAATACACATAGCGGTATGGATGTAATGCAAAGAATACGCAGCGGCGTAGAAATATGGAATGTAATAGAGCACGCAGCAGCGTGAAGCATTTTGTGAGTGTTGTTCATTAAGGAAAGTATGCAGCAGCGCATATGAAAAAAATACACAGCAGTGTAAATGTAATTTCCTCTCAGTAATGCACAGTAGTGCAGAGAGAGAGAGAGAGTATAGTTTCTATTGGTGAATATGGAAATGCAGCACACAACAGTGTGAATATGTTGTAGTGTGGTTTGTTGTTGAGAAAGGGAGCATGCAGCAGCGTGATTGTAATATGTTTAGTTGAACATATGTAATGGGAATGCGCAGCAGGGCTAATGTCATTTTTGAGAATGAAATGTAATGCAGAGAAATACGCAGCAGCGCGAATGTTAGAAGAGTGAAGAAATTTACACACAGGAGTGTAAATTTTTCTTAAGAGACAGAGTGAGGTTTTGGAACTGCATCTGAAGCAGTCTTTTGTGTAATCCCTCTGTGAGAGGAAGACCCATTTTGTAATAGCAGTTTTTTTTTATGAATACAAGTTTTTTTTGTGTGTGTTGCTAAAACTCTATCTTCAGCAAGCTGAAACTCTGTTCTTCAGAAAACAAATTTTTGCTTCCCTGTGTTAAGATCATGTGATAAAACAGAGCATTGTTCTCTGTTCAGTTTATTCGCTTTTATTTGGAATCATCAGAAATTCCCAACAAATATGAACGATACAAATTTCATTAAGTTTTAAATGGGACAAAGAAGTATGTACTCACTTTTCATCCCTTTTGAAGACTAAAACAGAAATATATGCAGCCTCTCTCAGTGCTTTCTTCCATCCTTGCATGACTTCCATCTTGACTTTTCCTGCATCCACTTTGAGTTGGTGTTTTGCAAAGGCGTCCGCATAAGGTGGCCTATCAATGCCTTTAAGATGACAAGGCTCAACCTCACAAAACACGGGAATAAGGGTGCGCTGGTGAGATGATCTTAACATCCAGCAGAGCTCATCGAAGCAGGGGCGCAACTCCGCGTAACGCTGTGAAAAGAGGGCAATATGAACGGTGGCACTGTCAATGGCTCTCTTGATTGCAGGGTACACGATATTTCCCGTGCGAAGTTCCTCCATATCGAGAAAGATGCGCAACCCATGACAGTTAGACGATGGTAGATGAGGTTGGAAATATTACTCTTGGTGTCGGGTCCCCTGTGGTTTAGGAAAACCTGGTATGCTCTGCTTCTGGCTCTCTAAAGTGTTCCATACTTATAATTTAATAGCTTCCTCTTGGATCGATTACGAAGAGAACGCTCCGCCTGACAGAAATTGAGGAAGGCTTTTGCGAGCAGAGAATATGAAATTATAAATTTGTAAAGCTGCAGATAGCTTCAATCTGATTGAAAAATCATAACAATAATTCAGAGCGACAACTGTGGCTTGTCTGTGACTCTACCCTCGTTGGGTGTCATATTATCACTACAGTGCAGTTAACCTACAAGGATTTTCCATGGTACAGAATAATGATATTATCATTCTAACATATAGAATACACGATTTCGCAATGGGTGGACCGTATTCGATGGGCAAATCACTATGTGACCAGCAATTTGCCCATCAAATCTCATTTCATTTCTGTTCGATCTATTATGGTTTTACACAATCAATAAAATAATAATGACATTACACAACAGTGTATAATTAACTATGTTTTTCATACTAGAAATTTGTTCTATTTATTAATGGTGGTAGTTATATGAGTTGTTTCACAATAAAATATTTGAAGGTAAATATTTTTTAATAATTTCATTTATTAAAATGATTAAATTTAATAAATAATTTTTATTTCATTTGTAATTATTATTTGAAAACTATGAGAATTTTTTTGTTTGTTTTGTATAACAATAGAATTAAAATTTGTTCCTAAATTTTTTAGAATTTTTTCAACTATTTTTCTTTCTTTCTTCTTCAAGTGTCTTACTATGAGATCTAATTTGATTTAACTAGTCTAACAATTTGTATAAAAAATGAGTCTATTATTTCATACTCCATATATATTGTTTCAAAATCTCTTGCCAATTGGTTCGGATTGTGGCTTGCCACCTCACCCACCCAGAGTACAGTCTTTTGAGGCATGTTGTAGCTTGTATTGATTAAGCTTAAGGAGTAGATGGCCCCATAAAGTTTTCACTCTGCCCGTGGTCAATACAGGACATCTAGGCTCTTACTTAGTAATTGGGTCTTACTTGTTGAAAAAAATATCCCTTGCTAATTGGAGTCCTCCTTTCTATTATCTTAGAAAATCTCTCTTTGCCTTCGTCAATGCATGTTGTTGCATCAGTTGGTCTTTGGAACCCATTCTATAGTAAATCTCATATATCTTAGGAACAAACCAATGTCTTCATTGTGATTGTCCAACAATCATAGTTTTTTCCATTAAATTAAGGAATTTGTGGATTTGTAAATCTTGTGCTTGAAGTTGTGATTGGTCACTGATAAAACCTTGCCTCCTTGCCCAACTCTCATAAACCTGCTCAGATAGTCCTTGGCTTTGATGACCCTTAGTTCTGATAAAAAAACATGTGCTAATAAACCTGCTATGATACCAGGCTAAGTAAAAAGCAAAGGAACAATAAAAAACGGATCAAAAAGAATATAAATTTTATAATGCATAGCACAACTATATTTCTTTATTTCTATTTCCCAAAAACAAATACGTCTTCTCGAGAAATAAGAGAGAAAAATGCCATTCGATTTAATAAACGCAGAGGCCACTTTCCAACGAGCCATGGATATAGATTTCAAAGTTCTGTTAAATAAAATGGTTGTTGTTTATCTGGATGACAATATTGTTTATTTAAAGAACATAAATAGTCATTTGCAAGACTTAAAACACATTTTTGAATGCTGTAGAAAATATGGTATTTCATTAAATCCGAAAAAGTTTTAAGTTTGTTTTTTTGTTTTGTTTTGTTTTGTTTGTTTTTTTTTTTTCGCTCTTAGTGAAGGGAAACTTTTAGGAATCATTGTGTCAAAAAATGGTATTTACATTGACGCTGATAGGAAAAAAATAATTTATCCACCATATAATAAAAAAAGCATGCAATCATTCTTTAGACAGATCAATTTTGTCAAAAGGCTTGTCCCTGATTTCTCACAAATTAATTTTCTATTATAACAAATGATTAAGAAAGATGCAACTTTTAAATGGGGTCATCATGAAAAGCAAGCATTTGATTTAATTAGACAAACAATTATCGATGCTCTTTCTTTAAATATTTCAAATTTCTCCAATCATTTCATCTTATATACCCTTGCTTCTTAAACATCTTATGTCGTTGTTTTGACACAAATTAATAACCATAAAATTGAAGCACCCATAGCTTTTTTCAGTTCAAATTTTCAGGGTGTTGAATTGAATTATTCATAAGTAGAAAAACATGCATTTGTTGTATATAAATCTGTAAATCATTTTAGACATATTCTTTTAAAAACACACACGAAAGTAATAGTCCCATTCCCAACAGTGAGACAATTACTAATGCAGAAAGAATTAGGATAAAAGAGAGCAAATTGGGTAACAAATCTGTAGGAGTACGATATTGAAATCAAACCAACCAAAATTGTCAGAGAGGAAGGTTTTTGCAAACTGCTTACATGAGAATCCAACATACCAGTCGAAGGGGACATAGGTAACAATGAACACATTTTTGAGGCAAGTGTAGTTGATGTTGATTCTCAATATGTTGATTTAATTTTTTACTTGAAAAATGGATATGCCCCTCCAGAACTCAATTATAAAATAAAAAGAGCTTTACGATTAAAAGAAATTCATTATGAGATTGTTGATAACACGTTATTTAGAAGAACCCGGATGCGGGTGTTCATCCCAGACATTAAAATGACAAGACCGCAAGGCGGCGGACGGGCTGGCCACATGGCCCCCTGCAACTTCCCCCATGCCACTCTGAATGGCATTCATGGCACCTTGCAGGAGCCATTAAATGACTGCACAGGCCGAGGCAGAGCCAATTCCCACATAACCATGGAGCCTGCGAATTTCTTTGTTATTCCTCCCCCTCTGATTCACTGTGCCTGTCGTCCACAGGTGAAAGAGCCTAATGTGTGCACCGTCACTGGTAGTAGATGCTGGCTATTAAGCTGTATCGATCTGGGTAATGGATTCCACCATTCCCACACCAACCTCTACAATCTTGCTCATGACCACAACTCCTCTGTAATTTCCCCGCACCGCTCCTCTATCAATTCATCCACAATCCTTATTGCTTCTCCCCCTGTTTCCATCCCCATCATGGTCCGCCATCGTATGCGCAGTAGAAGAGGAGGCACAAGAGGTGGAAGCTCTCGCTCACCTGCAATGCCTAGCCCCGATTCAGTTTCCCCTGCCTCCTCAGCTGATAACCCCAACCTGATTAGTTTCGCAGGGCGATACCCAGAGACCCGAAGCGGCAGAGGCAGAGCACGACTCCATGGCACAGGTCGTGTAGATGCTGCTCTCCGCACTGCTACCTTCCCCCTTCCTTTGCACCCTGCTCCTCACACCACGCAATTCCGTTTTCCCAGTTTACTAAATTGCCCAGTAATTATCGCCACCATCTCAATTACCTTCACGGAAGAAATTGAGCCACCAGCTCCTCTGGCTGATCACGCTGAGGAGGCGACCAGAGCAGGACCGAGTAGCAGGAGACAGGACAACACTGGTGATCGGGAAGTTGATGAAGTTCGGGCCACCTTGCATGGCCAAGCAGTTGCTGGTAGTCAGTATGTTGAGAAGGGAAAACTCAGTTACACGCAGGCTTCTGGTAGTCACCGAGGAGACACGTCAGGACCGCGTGTTGGAGCATGCAGCACTGAGGGAGGCCAACTGGCACATGGACGTGGCACGTCAAACGAGGATGACGACTCAGACAAGTACGCGTGTCCGATTGTAGAGGAACCAACCTCGGACGACTGAGTGCCAAGTGTCATGTTAGCCAGGTGGACGTTTTGTCATGTTGATGGTTCAGTTACTGTTCAGTCTTATGTGTCTTCTGGTTAGGTTTATGATTTGGTTCAAATGTTTCTGTTATGTTGTGGTAAAACTGGTTACCCCTGTGTAGGCTAGTTTTTGGACTCATACACTTTTGGACTAGTTTCCCCTCTGTTGGGGCAGTAAAAAACAGTTATTCTGACTGTGTGATGATTTTTGCTAGGATCCTCTGTGGTCGAGCCTCACTGTAATCCCTTTTTTTGTATCATATTAATAGATTGAACTTAGAAAAAAAAACATGTTATTTACAAGAAACTATGATTCCATACTGTTAAGATGCCTTGAAAAATCTGAAGCACAAACAATTTTGCAAGAAATTCATGATGGACCAACAAGTGGACAATTTGGAGGAGATACTACTGCACACAAAATATTACATGCTGGCTACTACTGGCCCACTCTCTTCAAAGATACTCACACACATGTAAGGAAATGCAAAACATGCCAAACTACTTCTAGAAGACAACTTAAGCCAACCTTGCCTCTACAGTCAGTCAACATCGAACAACCATTCGAACAATTGGGACTGAATATCATAGGTGATACTGTTCCTCATTCTTATAAACAACATAAATATATTATCGCTGATACAGATTAATTCACTAAGTGGGTGGAAGAAATTCTGCTAAAGGTAGCCAATCCTGAATCTGTTATTGAATTTATTGATCAATTTATCATTACAAGATTTGGTTTTCCTTCTGCACTTATATTTGATAATGCATTTGATTTTTCGGGTACCAGTATGATTGAATTTGCAATTAGGAGAGGTTTTAAACTCAAATATTCTGTTAATTGCTATCCCCATGGAAACAGTTTGGCAAAATCCACTAATAAAATCACCTTAGAATAATCAAAAGAACTGTAGATCAAAATTAAAAAAGGAACTAGCACAAAGCTTTAATATTTTCTCTATGGGTTGATAGGATAACTCAGAAGGCGTCTATAGGAACTTCTCCATTTAACCTAGTATATGGGAAGGAAGCCATCATTTCATGACATTTAGCTCTTCCTTCATTAGCCCTAGTTCAATTTATTGAAGAAACACCTTCTTCTTCCTTGCAATTAAGAAATTCACAAATCCCAAAACTAGAAGAAGAAAGAGAAAAGGCCAAAATCACACACACCAAACATCAACAGATGATGAAAGCTTCTTTTGATGCAAGTTAAGTCACACAAAGGTCCTTCCAAGTTGGAGATCTAGTTCTCAAGGGGGACAAAACGCACGGAGAAAAAGGGAAACATACCAAATTTGAAAAATTATGTCTTGGTCCATTTCAGATTGTTGAACAGATAAGCCCATCTACATTTATACTTAAAGATTTATCACGAAAGAGAGATTTTTTCCCTGTAAATGGGCTCATCTTAAAGAAATTATTTTCTTAGGAAATTTCATACCAAAAAAAGAAAAAAGAAAAAAGAAAAAAGAATAATAATAATAATAATTAAAAAAACCGTAACTTCCATTGTACATCCCGCTGCAATTTATTTTCCTTTTACAGATTTTGCTAATAAAATGTTAAATAGTACTCTATTGAATTTTCAAACATCTCTCGAAGTTATTTTCATTTTTTCATTTTGAAGGTAGGAATTTTTAAAAATTGGTTACCAAAATTGAAAATTAGATAAAAATTATATCTCTGAAAATCTTTTCCATTCAGTTGTAAAATCTTTTAAAAACCTCAAAAATTATATCCTTTTACTCTAGTTTCAGTCAAAAAGGTTATCCTTAAAAAGTAAAGACCATCTTATGACTAAAAATTTCAACTTGGATTTGTCATCCAAAAATCTTAAGGAGTCAATAGTCCTCCCCGTCCATTAAAAAGGGAATTTTTTAGAGTGTAATTCTAAAATATAATAAATCTAAAAAGATAAGAGTTCTCATTATGAGCCTGCTTACCATGTTCATAGGGAACCAATTAAATTGACATTACCACACTGAACACCAAATCAGGGTAATGACTTATGATTTTTAATTATAACACAAGGAGTCTCATCACGAGCCAATTTGCTCAGTTTTAATTATTATTTTTTTTTTTCTACGTAAAAGCTATCTAATTCATATATTAACTGTACAAGTGAAAATTACAAACTGTGAGGCAAGTCTTCCAGGGCTTCTGATAGCTCGCTGGGAACCAAAAACCAAATTCTGAGGTCTCCCTCTCGGGAAAGCCTTCACAAAACAAAACAGACCAAGCACTGATATAACGCTCCCACGCAGGGGCAGCACCAGACCATATAAGCAGAACCAGACATAAACATCAGCGGGCTTCCATTGGAGCCTCAGGAGGAGGATTCAAAACATTACTGCCCACGCAGGGGCGAATCGCCAGATGGGATTGACTTAATAACCAGGGGCGAATTACCAGATGGGATTGATTGAGCAACCCGACAAAATTGAAATTGAGAATTGACCCATTGAAAATGAGACCCGACCAGCTTCCAAACAAAATTACAGCAGGCGAATAGGTAGACAACCACTTCCAGCCATCAAAACGAAAGCGCAAGAGAGAATTACCCGTGTCAATTTTGATCCTCTCGATGTGTTGAGGAAGAAGGAAGGGACGCGAAGAAGGCATCAGCTTCTTCGGCAAGGCTGTTGTCCTCCACGATGTACGCCCAGCCTTCTCCCTCTGGTTTACCCTTCCACATCTTGCGCCATGTCTCGTCATCAATACCCTGAGGAGCAGGCCCCAACGGAGGAGACGATTCGTGCTGACCAGCCTCAGACGCTGGTGGCTCCAAAGCGGAGCTATGTTCCCCTGCCTCCGGTAATCCATGGACAATTTCTTTGCCTTTGCCCTCCTCTTGCTTCTTCTGCGGGTCTTGAGGGGCAGATTCCCCATTTCCTTCCGGAGTTCTGGTAAACATAATTGAGATGTGGGCACTGAGCCCTGGGGAGCTCTCAGCCCTCGGCAATGTGAAAACCACTGAGCCAAAGGAGGGAAGTTCTGATTTGTCCTCATCAGCACTTCCAACCTCCAAAAACTGGCTGATTGGAAGTGGAGTGGCTTTGGCTCTTCGATGGCAGTAGCAGCAACAACAGTGGTGATGTTCATCCACTGTTGGAGCTCGCGAGGAGGAGCCTCTAGCTGGACCTCTTCTACACGGCTGTCGCTGACGGAGTTTAGCCATGGTGAAACTGATTCTGCTCTTGTGTGTGTGCAGGTGAGCTTGGAGTCGAAGACTGAACCAATTACCTCCCAAATCTTTCTCTGGTGCCCAATTTCCTCTCTGAGACCCGTTCCTTGGTGGCGAGGTGGACCAATTCCGGTTCTCACCCAGCAATTGAGCCAAGTGCTTCCGGCTATAGGACCAGCAACCAGAGAGGCTATGGCGGCGATAGTAACCACCAGACACCCGACGATGAAGTGGATGGAGCTGCCACCGCCTCGGCTCTCTGCAATTCCTTCTTTCCCCAAATTCGCCCGACATACATTCCCTGCAACCTCCATTGCTCTTGTTATGCTCTGCCTCATGCTCTCGATACAGGCGCGCATTAAGTGCTCTGTACAGCCCCATAAACCTACCGCCCTCACCATTAACTCCATTAAACGCAGCAGTGGGTTCAGGTTCTGGTTGACGGCCTTCATATGGAGGCCGTATTGTTTACACGGGGCAGCCCATGCATGGCATGTGGCATGCCCATTGTTGCCGTCCCGCCACCCGCATCCGGGGGCTCAGTTTTAATTATTACCTGTGAATGGCATTGTCATTATTTGGTCACCAAGCGAGGACAATGGTTTTCTAGCATAAAAATAGAAAAGGAAAGAAAAGAAAAATAAAATTTACCTCTAATTATTGCACTATTAAATGGATGGGACATTGGATTGTTGTTGGTTAAAAGTTAACCCTGTTAAGGCTATGAATGCCTTTTGGCAGTAGTGGCTCTACCTATGACAAACGAGTACACTACAAATTAAGTCATAAAAGGCCCCCTACTTTATTTTATAAACTAATTAATGACTGATACAAGTAAATATGAATTTTTCATTCAAAAAAGGTTTTTATCAGAAATTAAAATTTAATGAGTTTTATAGTCAGAGTACTTTTATTTATCTAAATGTTTCGAAAAGTAGTTTCTACTTCTTAGATTATATTTACTAAATGTTTGGAAAATTTCATTTATCAGAGGTAAATGGTTCTTCCAATGAATCGCCAATTGTTGTATTGTTCAACAACCCCCATTTTAATATATTATAAATTTCCTATGAAATTTATTGTATTAAAATAGGGGCCCTTTAGTTTTAGAAAATCAACATAAAAAAATATTGTTAATAAGGAACTATAACCAAAGTTTAATACTTAGGATTTTTAATTAAAACCCAAGTATTAAACCTTGATTATCCAAAAAAACGAATTTTTAATAGCCCCCGAGACCAAAACTATACTTAGGCTTAAAAAACCTTATTTTTTAAAAAATATGGGTTATTTAATCAAAAAACAAAAAATAATTGGAGTTCTTAATTCTCAAAGGTTTTATCTTTATAAACTCCGACTCATTTAAATTCCGTATCACAAAGTTTATAAAGGCTAAGCCTCCCCCACATCGCAAATAAAAAAAGGTTCAATAAGAAAAGACCCCTCTTCCAACTCCATTGCGATTGCGATATAAACCGGATCCACGGGCATTATTCATTGCAATTCGTAAATTCCCGGCGTCTGTGGTTATCACAAAAGGTTCCAAAAATCTTAAGTCCATACTTCTGCCTTATCCTAATTGCGATATGCGATTAAGCTCAGACCCGACGAGATTATAAAATCCATTCCATAAACCCCCTTGCGTCCAGAGCTATCGCAGTTTCCAAAAGTCTATGCCCCACTACCTACGCTGATTTGCGATTGTGATTAGGCTAGCCAACCATTGATTATGATATGCGATAAAGCCCTAGACTCGACGAGATTATCCACTACAATTTATAAAACCCCTCCATCTGCGGTTATCGCAAATACCAAAGAATCATGCCTCATTTGAATTGCGATTTCGATATCCTTCACTCCACATCATCTGCCAAGAAATCACCACGTCATTATTCCACATGGATTCGCCATGTCATAGTGATGTCACCATGACTTCATCCTGTAGATCGCAAATCACAAATATTTCAAGGTTGTTGGTATTGTATTGCTCCATTATTGCGATAGTGATTACACTAGACCCAACGGGATTATTAACTGCATTTCATAAATCCCCTTGTCTGCGACTATTGAAAAAACCACGAAACTAAAGCCATTCCTCCTCTGCCCATTCTAATTGTGATTTGGTCTTATTCATATTTTCGTCTATTTCAATAGGGATTCTCCTTGCTTGAAATATGACAATAATTCAACTCTCGACCTAAAAAGCGATTGCGATTATTCTGAGTTCTACCCCCAATATAAAAGCGATTATGATTTGTGATAAGACTGTAAAATTCTGACTTGTCTCACCGTAGACCTCACTCCGCATTACTCTGCATGATCGTTGTGTTCGGAATTTATTACGACTCTACGTTTTTCCTGATTTCCTGCAAAAATTGATTTGTTTCAAATAAAACTCACTAATCAGTCTCATTAATTTTTACTTATCAGTTCCTGTTTTCATGTTCAGGTACATGACAAAAGAACACAACTGTGCTAATAAGCGACAGTTCAGTTCAAACAGACACACAAACATCCAAATAATATGATGGAACAAACAAAGATGATGAAGACAACAAATCACTTTCATAAAATTACTACCAAAAAACTATTTTTCTTTAAGCATATTGAGGGGATATGTTTAAGTGCCCTCAACGCTCTGCATAATAGATTAAGTCGTTTTCTGCTATTTAATCTTGCTTATTGTATGAAATAAAGGTCCTGAATTTTATGAAAAAAGGATTACGAAAGCTCACACTATTGTACTTTCATCTTTTTCTCAATAGAATGACTCGAACATTGTTTATGAATTTTCATAAAGAATTTTGAGAAGTTGCATTACTGTACTCCTAGAATCATCTTTGTGGGAAGGAATAAACTGCTGCTATTTATTTTATGAGCTAAGAAAAGTACATCTGGTATTTCTATCTTTGTACCTCCATTTTTTTCATGAATAAATAGTGAATTTATCTTTTTTTGGATTGCTTATTACATGTTATTTAAAGAACAATGTCACATGTATTAATTTCTATCATGTTGCCATTGATATTTTTAAATACATGTTAAGCAATTTTCTTTGATATTTTATATGCGATGTGTGTTATACACATTATTTTGATTAACTATTTAATCGACATAATCATCTTGAAATATTTTCATTTCCACTGGTGTTTGAGCAATCTATATTGTCACTTACTAAGAAAATTCATTGTAGATTGTATTTAGATAAACATTAAACAATCCCGGGTTATAGAGTATATTAATGCATATGTTTTGCATTTGATTCATTGCTACAAATCCATCTATTTCACTTCACTATAAGCATTACACACTCATTCAATCACCTTTCATTGGGAAATTGGTCCCATATAATCCAGTCAGAGCCACTACTTAAATGGAAAAGGAGTTGTTTTAAGGTTCAGATCAGGTGGTTTCCCCCTGTGTTGAAGCAACGATTTCCGAGGCCTCAACACAACACTAGTGAAATGATTGCATACTTGTTTTTCAACCATGTCATTGCACGGTTTGGTGTTCCACAAGAAATAGTTACAGATCATGAAGAACATTTCCGAAGTCATTCGAAGACCAAACTAACTGCTAAGTTGGGAATTTCCCATGAAAGTTCCACTCCCTACTATCCTCAGGCTAATGGATAGGTTGAGGCCATCAACAAAGTTCTTAAGACAATGCTTCAATGTATGGTAGGGGTCCACAAATCAGACTGGAATTTTCTCATTTACGTTGCTTTGTGGGCATACCAAACCTCAGCCAGGACAACTACTAGACTCACACCCTTTCAGTTGGTGTATGGTCTAGAAGCTATCCTCCCAATTGAATACAAAATTCCATCATTGAAACTAGATATCTGTTGAAGAAAGTGTAACTAGGTTCGGTCTTCATAATGACATGATCTTTGTATTTGATGTAATAAAAGAGAATAAATTATTTTTGTAATCTTGCTGCATTTCATGAGCAAGAAGTGTCACTAGGTGAAAGACTTCTTCTTGATGTCTTTAGGATTTATTTAAATGTCAAATAGAAACTCTTCATGAGTTTATGTAAATATGTACAAGTCTTCAAAGTTGTCTAACAACCCTTCAAGACCAATATCAATGCCTCAAAAACAAGCCTACAAAAGTCTGTAAGCAAAATCATCAAAGGATCTTCATGTTGGCTTCAATAAATAAAAAAAATATATATTTAAAAATGACTCGTTGGATCAACAAAAGGCCACGTCGGTTCAAAGGTTCATGTCGGCTTGCATATATGGCACAACTACTATAAATAGCCTATTGAATCATCCACAAATGAGTGAACAAAACTCGCTTGAAGACGAAGCCGCAATCATGAAGAGGAGCCGCAGTAGAGGGTGGCCGTAATGGTAAAGAGAGATCTGTAGTCAAGCATGGAGGAGCCACAGTCATATTCGTAGTAGCCACAGTCAAGTGAGGTAGCCACAATCAAGCATGAAGGAGCCACGGTTAAGGGATCAAAGGTCTGTCTGCACCTCGGATGGGTTTAAGGGCAGACAGACTAGGTCTCGGATGGCTAGAAAGAGCAAGAAAGTGACCTCGCATCTCAGGAAGTAGGCAGACTTGAACTTCTGATGAAGAGGCATGAAACAGTAAGACAGACTTGGCATAATGGTGAGACACAATATCAATGGTGACAGTGATAGTGAAAGAACATAATAGTCTTGGCATTACAACAGAGTAGGCCTCGGTCCAAGGAGATCTTAGTCTCAATGAAAGAACAAACATATTCCTTATGACTATCACAATCTTGGTGCAGATGAGAAGTAGCAGTATCTTCATGATGAGAAGAAGCAATATCATAATCTCGGCATAGTTAGAAGAAGCAGTCTTATCATAATAAGAAAGGACTATCACTGCACATGATAATGAAAAGATTTCATTATGGCACATGTACAGTCAGGATCCAATCTCAGTTATGTCCTTGATCTTGAAAGTCATAGTGACATGATGAAGAAGCAGCAAGTGAAAATCTCAACGATGCAACACTGACATCTTGACTGGTGCAGCAATCATGATGATCTCAGCAACGACAGAAGGAAGGATTGATATCTTGGTCTTGGAGGGGCAGAGTGTGTCAAGGGTCATGGTCTTGGTATTCGTCAATGGAATCTCTATAAGAAGAATTTATGCATGGGTTTTCCTCTCCAAGAGGGAGAGGTTTTGTTCCTGGCAGAAAGACAATCATTTGTGTTCTTGTGTCTTTTATTTTTGGTAGCAGTTTGATGAAGTAAACACACAACCTAATAATGCAAAGAAGATCATGCTAAGACAAATTGTAAAACTCTTCACAAATTGTTATAATGTTTAAGAAGAATCAACTTAATTATGTCAAGCCCTAGATTCTTTAACATGGTATTAGAGGGATAGGTTCAGCAGTCAAAGGAAGGGAAGAAAAGAGACATTCAAGAATCAAGTATCTACAAGATATCAAAACAACTGAAGATCTACATGGCAAAACCAAACCCTAGATTAGAGATCAATCTACATCAGCAAGGGCTTTAGATGTCAATAGTCTTCAGATCTCATGATATATAGCAACAGTTTTGACAAATCCATCCACAACTCAGTTTGGATCCTTCTTTATAAAGATCAAGGTCCAATAAGTAGTTCACAACTTCAATCATCTTTAGCAAGGGTTTTTGAAGGTCTGAAGTCAAAGTCTGGTCTATAACAACAACCTTGGTGTCTCTCACACTCCACACCATGGCATGATCTCTACATTACAGTGATGGAGAACAACTCTGATTCCCATTCAAAGAAGCATATCACCTACAACATGATTTGCATGGACAAGACTCAAATTAGATGTTGCACTATCCTATCACATCATGGCAAGCAACCTCTAGTTGATGCTACAAGGACCAGATGTCACTCTTGAAGGACTTGAAGAGAAGCTTCAGCAAGGATCCTATCCGAAGGAAGCATCAATGCATCTACCTCAACATCAGCCAACATGATCAAGGTGAAGATCTTGTACTCACATATCAAGTAAGTATCTTTTATTCTATAATCAAGTTTTGGTTTATTGACTTCATTAGTGCAAGAAGATCTATGGATTAGATAAGTCATCAAAAGGTTCTTGCAGTAGGATTGACAGAATCCTTTTGAAGAAGTGAAGTCAGTATATCTCCCACAATAATTCATCTCCTGAGCATACGGTGGACATGTTTTCTTTCTCATCGGAGCCCGATGGTTCCTTGATTCCTGTCGCAGAGGTGGTTAGCCCTATCTACCTTGGCAATGAAGGCACAATCCTTCCCCATTGCAGTGATCTGAATCACCAGGATTCAAGTAATGTAATAATAATAATAATAACAACAACAACAACAACAACAACAACAACAACAACAACGACGTCGTAGTACTGATCTCTGAAAATAAAATCAATAATATACTTATTAATAATAGTAACAACAGTAGTATTGATAATACCAATATTAAAAAATTATCACTTAATAAGATTAATAATAATAAGTTATCGATTCTTAATAGCCATAATAATTTAAAATATTTAAACAAATTTGATAGAAACAATAATTTTATATTTAATAAGAATTGTGATAATAATAATATTAATCCTCCCTCTCGTAATAATAAAGTTATTAATTTATCTAGTTTCTCCTTTCCTCCTTCTATTTTTAAGCTTCTGGGTAAAGGTTTAAATTTTGCCCTAGCCCCTAAAAGGATCCCGATAGATGACATTATTTGTAACATAGAATTTGGGATTAGAGGTTTACCCGATAATATTAAGGACACTATTAGACAAGATTGCGTTGTGGTCCTTAGGAAGGCAAAGCCTCCTCAGAGTAACCTTAGCAAGGATGAATTTATGGCCCTCAGATCCTTAAACCAGAACAAAGATATCGTTGTTCTGAAAGCTGACAAAGGAGGGGTTGTTGTCATCCTTGACAAAGAGGATTACCGCAAAAAGATGTTAGATCATATTTATAATAGTGGAAGCTATAAAAATCTTCCCAAAAACCTGCTTAAAAAGATTTCTAAGTCTGTAGCTCTTGCCATCAAGTCCAGTAGCTCAGTGAGTTCCCTGTGCCATAAACTCATTGAGAGTAGTCCCATTACTCCAAGGATCTATGAGCTTCCTAAGATTCACAAAGATGGGGCTCCCCTAAGACCCATTGTCAATACCATTGGCGGTCCTACCTACCTTTTAGCTAAATTCCTTGCCTTAAAGCTTAAACCCTTAGTTGGTCATACAGAGTCCTTCATCAAAGACTCTGCTTCCTTTGTTTAAGAGCTCAAGAACATAAATCTTGACCCTACAGATATTCTTGTTAGTTTTTGATGTAGTCTCCCTTTACACTTGCATCCCTATAAATGAGGCCATAGAAGTGATTAACCGCTTAACAGATCCCGATACAGCGCGGTTAGTTGAGATCTGTCTCGCTTCCACCTTTTTTAGTTTTGAGGGTGAGTTCTTTGAGCAAACCTGTGGTGTTGCCATGGGCTCACCCCTTTCCCCTGTCATTGCTAATATTTTTATGGAGGATTTTGAATCCAAGGCTCTATCCTCGGCCTGCCTCCTACCTAAACTCTGGAAAAGATTTATGGATGACACTAATATCATCTGGTCGCATGGCCAAGAGGAATTGGATCTCTTCTTCCTTCATCTCAACAGTCAATCCGCAACCATTAAGTTCACCATGGAACAGGAAGTTGATGGTTGCCTCCTTTTCCTTGATGTTCTTATTTCTAAGAATATTGGCGGTTCCCTTTCCCACCAAGTGTTTTGGAAGAACACATACGGAGAAATATCTTCATGCTAGTTCCATCATTTCCCAGCTCAAAAATTGGGCATTCTCAACACTCTCGCTACTCGTGCCCTAAGGATATCTGATGAAAAAAGCTTCGAGAAAGAAAAATCCCATCTCCTTAATGTCTTTTTTGAGAACGGTTATAGCAGATACCTAGGTCAGAAGGGTTTTTTCAAAGCTTCCAATAATTCAGTTGCTAAAAAAGATCATAAAGATCGAGTCCCAAGGGTCCATCTACCTTATGTTCAAGGGACCACTGATAAGATTGCGAGGATTCTTAGGAAGCATAATGTTCCCTCGACCTTTAGACCCCTTAACAC
This sequence comes from Pinus tabuliformis, assembly GCA_031772625.1. Taxonomy (NCBI): domain Eukaryota; kingdom Viridiplantae; phylum Streptophyta; class Pinopsida; order Pinales; family Pinaceae; genus Pinus; species Pinus tabuliformis. Next base: position 2,068,290,800 of record CM062818.1, on the reverse strand, counting down.
CATTCGTAGATCCCTCAGATCAGTAAAGGACCCTATCGACCCTAAGGACATGAAGGGGGTCTATATTATTCCTTGTTCCTGTGGGACCCCCTATATTGGTGAGACTGGGCACTCCATTAATCAAAGAATTAGTGAGCACGTAGCTGATCTTAAACATAGGAGAACCAAGTCTTCCACACTAGCAGAACATGCGGAGAAGACCAAACATCATGTATGTATTGAGGAGGCCAATGTTATTGCTAGAGTTTCGTAGTTTCATCATCGAAAATTTAGGGAAGCCATTGAGATTGAAAGGAGACCAAGCAATCTCAATAGGGAGGACAATTGGAAGATTAGTAGTTGCTGGGTCCTGACCCTTGCCTCATAGTTGTTTCCTCCCCTTCCGCCCCTCCCTCTTTTTATAGCTTGTTCTAGAGTTTTCCCCTTCTTATCCTTTAACCTTATTTCTTTAGCCATATTCTTGGATCCTTTTTGGATTTCTTCCTTGATTTCTTATAATCCTTTTCATTCCTTTCCTAAAGAGTTAGATTATATAGTATAAGATATTTAAAGAGCATATTTATGTTCTAAATACATGACTTTACTAATAAATTTATATTAATTTGTTACCCTTACCTTAATTAAATACTATTATAACAATACAATAAATCCTTACAAGTACTAATTTCCCGAGTAATAGTAAGACTGGTTCCCATAAAGTCTACTACATATTGATACCCTAATCATATTGTATACTACTTTTAATATAGGTTAGATATCAGTATAGATATTCCCTTTTCATGACTAATCTGAAGAGATCCAGTATACATAATATAACGATAATTAAAATTATTTTAGTCCTTACATTTAATAATATTATCCATAGATCTATTAATTTTACATTAATTCAACATATTTTAATAGATGTTAAATATTAATATTCCTCCCTTTTCATGAATAATCTGAAGGGATCTAGTATATATAATATAACGATAACTAAGATCATTTTAATCCTTAATTAAGACTAATACTATAACATTATTATAATAATAATATAATATTAATTATTAGTTATTATTATACCCTTTTTATTACTAACTATTATTTCTAGCAATTTTAATATAAATATTAACTTAAACATTGTTAACGTTTCACTTAAATAACATATGGTAAATACAAAAATAACATTTTAGCATTATAATATTATATAATTAAAATTGATTAGTCATATTGAGCCGCTCTTGGTCAATCTTAACCGTTTATCTAGTCTAACCTTATATAGCCATTTTTCAATATTGCCATTTTGTAGTCAAACCTAGCTGGTGGATGATCTGCTATCCCTATTTAATATGTAGCCTTGATCTGGTTCTTCAACTTGTCCTGACGATGAGCCACACTCGTTGCTTCGAAATGTGTCGACAAATGTTCTATCATGTGATTTACGCTGAAAAACTTCTCATAAACTTGATATGGATCACAGAAGCCTCAGTTCAACAATATTTAGTTCTCCCTTGATGTCAGGAAGGTCCTATGAATTAAGAAAGAAGACATAAGAAGGTTACATAAGGATATACTATATGAAATGCAGTAAAGAAAAATGAAGAAAAATATTCATGAGATATTAGTCATGAGATTTGGGAAAAATGGTGAGAAAATAATTATCATTGATATTGATAAGCAAGGTAACAGGTGTCCATGAACAAGAAGGTTACCTTGATCAAAGGTCTATGGTCTCTATGTTAGATAGAGAAAGGGAAAGTGATGAGTCACATATAAGTGCAAATAAGTAAAGGGAAAGTTGATAAGAAAAAACAATACTATAGAAGAGGAACTCATATCGCTAGAAGGATGGAGGAAACTAAAGAAAGGATCAGGGAAAGAGGGAGTAACATATCTCCATTATGAATGAGATGGTGTCCCTCTCAAAAGGATCCTATTAAAAGTCCTTGCAGATATGATCATAGTAAAATGCATTATGGCATCATGGAAGCAAGAGCTCATATGAAATCATGAAGAACATAGCTCTTGGGAATCTCATTGTACATTGAAGGAAAGAAATAGTTCATCCAGGTCAAAGGAAACATTTACTAGATGGGGAAATCCTAGATCCTGAAGGATCTCTGATTGAGATTTTAGTAGAGGATCTTCGTGTCCGGGAAGGCAGCAAATGTTTCAGCAGAAATTATAATTCTTGGATCTCATGAGATGGTGGTTCAATGACATGAAGAATGAAGCATATTGTTGGCTTGTTGGGGCCTGACCCAGGTTCAGAGGTGATTTAGCCAAACAAATCTCGGTAGTACTAGCCCTTTTAGCAACACTTAGCGGAGTGCAGACTGAGGTCTCATTGGAAGTAGTATGGGAGGGTGCTAGAACCAGGTTTCTGCACCCTGGAGATGTCTGATGAGTTCAAGTGGTCCGCGGTTCGACCCTGTGCGCCCGTTGCTATGCGCACTTACCCGTACCTTGCAGCCTGAGATGCTGCCTTCGCACAGCCCTACTCAGGGGCCAAATGCTGTTATCACCCAATTCCCTACTAGTGTTCCATTGTTAGTTGATTAACTTAGCCTATTTATATGCGTTAAGTTATACTTAGCAATATAAATCCTTCATACTAGTGTGCACAATAAATAAATAGTATATTTGCAATTGATATCAAACATGTAATAACTCAAGAACAGATACACATAATTTGGGTAAAACTTCTCTTTATTATTCTCTTCTTCGGTTACAGACTCGACTCTGCCCTGCGCACTCAGCTATAGGGGTCCGCACACTCAGCTGCAGACAACTAGGCCTCTGCGCACTTAGCTGCAGAGCCTTCTCCTACTCTACGACCCAAGACACACTTAGACACTTAGACTCTTTCTCTTTGCTTCTATTTTTCCATCTATTACTTCGCTACTTTTACACTTAGAGCCTCGCTCTATTTATATAATCCCATGGTCCGCGAACCATGGGTAGGCCAACATTACATTTACAAGACTAGGGTGGACAACCCTGTGACTCTATCATACATTTCACACTCCATGCTCACAATTCGTGGAGACTTTACAAAAATATTGGGTCAAAACTTGGGCTTTGAGCCCAAAAACATGCCTCGAGGGGGATTCCATGCCCAACATGCCCCCAACACAAACATTGTGACTCACCCTCGAGTCACTCAGTCGGCGCGACGATCTTGGCGTGGAGTCCCTCCAACTATTCTCAAATTGTACTGAGGTCCATAGCGCACTGAGTTGCTGCTTGCTGAGTCTGCTGCATCCGCTGTTCTGAGACCCCAGTGTCTGAATTGTTTCCATACATCTATACTGGTATCTGTTGCATATGTTTATAGTCCCGCGCCTTTATCCGGCTCCTCAGAGTGTGAAGACTGTGCTTCAGCTGGCTAGTTAGATCGCAAGACCCACCCATGTAGGGCTTCAAGCGGCTACCATTCACTTTGCCTGGGAAGGGTTCTCCATTTAGTTTGACTAGCTGGACCACACCTCCGTCTGTGACCTCCTTAACCATGTATGGTCCCAGCCAATGCATTCTGAATTTTCCCAAAAAATTTTCAAACTTACTGTCGTACAACAACACTAAGTCGTTTACCTTGAAGGTGTGCAACTTGATATGGCGGTCGTGCTAGGCCTTTTCACGCTACTTTTGTACCTGCTGATGAAATCCAGCTAAGAACCGTTCCTCCTCAAGTTCTTCCAATTGCATGAGCCTTTCCTCCAGAGCTTCGCGGTCCGTCATCCCTATGAGCGCTGTTATGCGCAGACTAGGTACGATATATTCCATCGGCATGACAACTTCCACGCCATAAACTAATCAGAAAGGTGTTTGTCCCATCAGTTTCTTGCATGTTGTCCTATAAGCCCATAGCACTATAGGTACGTGCAGTTCCCAATCGCTTCGTTGCGTGTTGCACACTTTGGTCAGTGTAGCCTCCAGTATTTTGTTGAATGCTTCTACAGTCCCATTGGCTTGTGGGTGATGTGGTGTACTTTTTTGATGATACACCTGGAACTCTTCTATGAGCGCGCTGATGGTCTTGTTAAGGAAATGTGTTCCGTGATCACTCATTAAGATTTTCGGACAACCAAATCGGGTCAACACATTTTCAAACAAAAACTTCGCAGCCACAGCGGCTATGCAGTCTTTGACTGGCTACGCTTTCGCCCATCATGTCAGGTACTCCATCACAGTGATGATGTAGCGTGTGCCCGTTTTTCCTTGAGGTTTGATAGGTCCCACGAAGTTAATTACCCATTTCTCGAACGACTACAGTGTCATCTGTGGATTCAACGACATCTCATCCATTCGCGATGGTTTTCCAGTCCTTTGACATATATTGCAGGACTTACAGTGTGCTTTTGAATCTTGGTGAAGGGTTGGCCACCACAACCCTACACGAAGAACTTTCTGTGTAGTTGCGCGTCCTGCATAGTGTCCTCCTGCAACACCCCCATGTGCTTCTGTGAGGATCTGACTCCTTTCAAATTCAGGTACATATCTTCGCAATATCTCATCACTTCCCATTTTGTATAGGTGCCCCACGATGATAGAAAAATCTGTCGCGCACACTACCAATTCCTTCTTCTATTGGATGGAGTATTCCTTGAACGCAGTCCGTATAGTCAGAAAGTATATTATATCTTTGAACTGCCCGTTCGTGACGTGCACCGCAAAGAGCTGTGCGTCAGATAATCCTTCCTCCAAACTAGTCAGTTCCTCGTCCGTCTCAATACGCGACAAGTGGTCCAGTCCTGCGTTCAGGTGTCCAGGTTTGACCACGACCTCAAAGTCATATTCTTGGAACAATAAGAGCCACCCACATATGCGCCCCCCCAACACAAGCTTATTGACCAAGTAGTTTAGCGCGGAATGGTCTGTATACATCTTGAAATGTCCTCTTAGAAAATAGTGTTAGTATTTTTGGAGCAAGTACACCATCGCCAACTCCTCACACTCAATTCTGGAATAGTTCTTCTCAGCTTTGGACAATCTACAACTTGCTAATACGATAGGATGATCCAAGCCCTCTCCGCCCTCTTGTGTGAGAACTATTCCCAGCACGATACACGATGCATCAACATGGACATGAAACTCCACATCCCATTTTGGGAAGACCAAGATTGGAGCGGAGGCCAATTTCCCTTTTATGACATCCATGCTCTTCATGCAATCATCATTCCAACAAAATGTGACATCCTTTTTCAGTAATTTCTCCATCGGCGCGGTGATTTGGGCATAGCTTTTGATGAACTTCTTGTAGTACCCTGTGTGTCCCAAGGTAGCGCACAACTATTTAACACTTTCTGGTGCTTCCAAATTTAGAATCACTGCAATATTCACGGGGTCCACCATCAATCCTTGTTTGTAGACCACGTCCCAACAGGTTCCCAAAGGGAATGAGGAATGTGCATTTCTTAAGGTTCAGCGCAATCTGGTGTCAGGTTCAGCGCAATTTGGTGTCATCGGCAAGTATCCAACATCAAGCATAAGCTTTCTACGTGGTGTTTAACCAATCCAAAGACAATCCAATCATCCAGATAGACCTCCAAGAACTTGTGGATGTATTCTTTGAATGCGGCAACAACGATGCGCAAAAAGATGGCTGGTGCATTCTTCAACCCAAATGGCATAATGGTGTATTGAAAGTAGCCCCATTCCGTTGCGAAGGTCATCTTGCTCCTGTCTTCTAGTGTGATTTTGATCTGGTGGTACCCTGAGAACCCATCTGTGAACGAGTATGCTTCTTGTCCGCCAACATTTTCCAATACTTCATCTGTGAATGGTGTCGGGAATGGGTCGTGTACACAGGCGTCATTCAGCTTCATGAGGTCCACGCATATTATTATTTCACCTTTTTTCTTTTTCTCCTGCACCACCATAAGGCTCACCTAGTCAGATTCTTCCACCAGCTCAATAATTCCGACTACGAGCATTTTATCTAGTTCTATGCGGACCTTTTCCTTATACTTCAGATTTAGGCGGTAAGGCCTTTACTTAACCGGCTTCACGTCAGGTTTTAGGGTGATCTTCATCACCCCTAATTCGCCAACGATCCCTTTTAAGTCCATAATCTTGCTCGGGAATAAGTCTTGGTACTTGCGAAGTAACTTAGTGACCTTATCCACCATGGCATCATCCCAATAGTCACCGAGCGTTGCATACTTTGGTTCAGCCTCCATCCCAATGTTTACCTGCTTCGTTTTTAGCAGCGCGGTGATGTCAGGATCTTCAATCAATGGTCCTTGAACCTCGTGACAACCTTCAGTTTCTGGAATGTTAATTTTCCATGGATCCTCATCATCCTCCTCAATATTTACATTGTAACACTCCAACGCATAGCTCAGTTGGGTCGCCCATTCTGGCTGAAGCACTTCCATTGGTTCCTGGGGTATTTGAAAGATAGTTGCTTCTACTGCTTGGAGTGCATCATCAATAGTATCCCACCAACGATCTTCAAACGTGAAGGTTAACAAGAATCCATCGCACAAGATATCCCATTCGCTCTTGCCATGGCGGAGCTTTGTCTCAGTATACCAATTCATGGGTATGACATCCAGGGTATGACAAAACAAATGCACCCATTCAGGTTGTGGCTCTTCTCTGTAGACCTTGGTCCATTTCATGATGTGTGCACGTGGATCATCCAGTCCATCATATTTGTTTGTTAGCTGCATCTGCGGTTTCCCAAACCGTAGGCACATCATACTTCTGCATCCCCGCCAGTCCTTAAAATTCCGCTGGTGTGTACCCCACCACCTTACGGGCATAGTGCACAGTGCCCATTTTAGAGCGTTAAAACGCTGTTGTTCCGGTACTTCTCTTTCAAATTTGGTCAGGAAATCATCCACCTCACTCAACCCGTTGTACATATGCAGATCTCTTACCTCTGTTGTCACAAAACACAGTGATCTTACCATCATGTTGCAATTGAGAGTGGTTACCTCGTGTAACTGGTTTTTCCATCGTTCTGTTTCCTCACCTAAATTTGAGGTGCAGGAGCTTTCGCGCTCCCACAAAATACTACCATCCACTGTTGGTTTCACCCAGTCCTGCTCCTAAGCGGTTATCTTGTAGATATAGTCTAGGTCGTCATCGCGTACTGGCTTTGTGTAGCGCGATCCTTCTGTAGGGTCTAAAGGTATCACTACGCATAGTGACTTTTTCTCAAAAATCATCTTGCGCTTCTTTATATTTATCACTCCATTCATGTCAGTGGCCCAATCTATTCCTAGTAGCGCGGGATAGGGATTGGTGTCATCGACAATATCTATCACTTCGAAATCTGCAAGCGTGCTCGCACCTTCGATATCTATCGTTATTCCCTGCAATCTCCCCATCGGTAGTACCTTTTGCTAGTTCACCATTCTTAATTTAATAGGAGACCATTGCAATGTGGGCTTGCCCATGCGCTCCCATGTCTGTTTTGGCAGTACATTCGTGTCCGATCCTAAATCCAAAATCACTTGATCCATTTCATATTCCCTGATTTGCGCATTCAATCTCATCTCCCTTCCTATTCGCGTTGTGTTATTCTCGAGCTTCCAGACTACACGTGGTTCTCCTGACCCATCGCACCTAATGATGAGTTCTTGCAGCCCCTTTATCACTTTGTTGTCGCACAGCAGTTTCATGCATGTCTCTAGAAAGGTAGTAAGCATTGATGGGTGTATCTCTGGTTCTAGTTTGTCTTTACTACCTAAAGTGGAGGCCTCCGTGAATCTCTTCTTATCTTCCATGAATGTGTCCCTCACTCTCTCCAAATCGAACTTTGGTTCCTTTGTTGGAGCCTTGCGAACCCAAGCACTCTCTTCGGGCTACTTCCCCTTGTCATCTCCCGTTGTGATACCACTTCAAAGCACAATGTTTATATTCGAGTCCTCGTCGCACAACTCAGATCTCATCATTTGTAGATTCTGAGTTGGGGGAGGCTGGAGCCTTCCTTTATCGCGCAACCTTGCTATTAGTGTAGGGTAGTCCTCCGTCTCATGATCAAACTGGGTACAATATAAACAAGATGCTCTCGTCAGATTTGTACAATCGTGGGCATAATGCCTTGATCCTTCGCAATTGTAACAAATCAACTTTTCGCGACCCCTTCCTGGTCCCATTCCACCTCTTCCTCGTCCGCGCCCCCAAAATCCAGTAAGCGCCATCCCTACATTTTGATCAAGGGCTCGTGTTTCCATCTGAACTCTGTAGGTAGGAGTATGATCCATTATCAATTCATAACTTCTACAGGTCACTCATCATGGCCTACTGATCTGTAGAACTTACAGAACAACTGTTGGGACGTCTGCGTATACTTTTGTAATATGTGGCAGTTATCTGTAGCATGCTTCCCTCCTATCTGACAAATCGCGCACCATAGTGCAGGTGCCGTGCTCGGTCTTGCTTATGCCTCTGGCCTCAATGGCATTGGCCCTCCTCCTACTAGGTAGTTCACGAAAACTGGACAATGGTCCTTGTCATGCCCCTGGCTTTTGCACTTTATGCACCATACCTCCTCGCGTGCTTCTGGGTGAGTTGTCCTATCCTGTTTTAGACTCTACATTTCCAGACATAGGTTTTTCAACTGCGCGTGGATCTGTTGGACTCCCAGACTAGGATCTTGTATTGGGGTCTTGTGAAGTATCATTGCAATATCCAAAGCTTCGGCCTGAGTGGATAGCTTCTGCTGTGACAGCGTGGTCCTTAGACGCGACGTTAGTGACGCTACAAACCATGCGCAGTGTTGCCCATCCATCAAGGTCATGTTTTCTTCATGAATCATACCCTTCAGTCTCTGATCTAGCTCCCAGGGGGTCTCACCTGGAAGCATCACGATTTCCTTAAACCCGACAATCTACTTTGTCTCTGATTTTGGCCTGCTAAATTCCCTGTTTAGCGCAACTTGGATATCCGCGATCCCGACGTTTGGATTGTCATTAGAATGATTAATGTACCATGTTAATGCGCGATCCTGCAACGTGCTTACCAGCGTTGCCTTCTTTATATTGTCATCCACAACTCCTTGTCATTCCCATATAGCCTTTACCACGAACCAAAATTGGTCCGGATCTTGATTCCCTACTCCTTTGAACACTGACAACTTTATTGCGCTTGCCATATTGAACTGTGGTGGTGGCGGAGGTGGTGTGGGTGGAGATGGGGGTGAAGATGGTGAAACTAATGGTGGTGTAGGTGGAGGTGGTATGCACGGAATTTGCTGCCTTATTAGATTGATCGCACTTCTTGGTGAAACCTTCGCGAGCTCTTCCTCGCTTTCTTGCTGAGGTGAAATCAAGGGACTAATCTCTAATTATTCTCTATTTCCATTTCTGTAGATCCTCCCACTTCATGTAGCCCCAAACATCAATTTATTCGCATAACCCGCTTTTCACACAGTAGCATTTTAATACAATTGTTCAAAGATTTAATGTACCTACCTTGTTGTCCCTTGAGGAAGCGTCATTCTGCCTCGCTGTAGCTGATTGAAGTATCTACCGCGAACTCAGTGATAAACCCTCCTATGATTCGATCGAGCCAATGGTCCACAATGCGCACGGTCTTATCTTCTGAGGCTTCTAGTCTGCGCACCAGCTCTAGAGTCCACACAATCAGTTTGTTGAGCTTATACCTCCCTTGGCTATCTGCTAGCTTCACGATATTCTCATACAACTCAGAGGGGAACGATGCAAAGAAAATTTCATGGATTTCTGTATATAAGTAGTGCTCTAACCACTGTTCCTTCGATACCCCAGATTCCTGTTTTCCTTGGCCACGAACTCATGAATATTTCTATCCAGCCACTCTTCAATTTATTTCTTTGTCGGATTCCAGTGACACTACATCAGACATCTCTTATGTAGATCCCGGTCCCGGCAACAGAACCATTTGTTGGCTTGTTGGGGCCTGACCCAGGTTCAGAGGTGATTTAGCCAAAAAAATCCTGGTACTACTAGCCCTTTTGGCAACAGTCCGCGGAGCATGGACTGAGGTCTCACCCGAAGTAGTGTGGGAGGGTGCTAGAACTAGGTTTCCACACCATGGAGATGTATGATGAGTTCAAGTGGTCCGTGGTTCGACCCTGTGTGCCCGTCGCTACGCCCACTTACCCGTACCTCGCAGCCTGAGATGTTGCCTTCGCGCAACCCTACTTGGGGGCCGAACATTGTTATTACCCAATTCCCTACTAGTGTTCGACTGTTAGTTGATTAACTTAGCCTACTTGCATGTGTTAAGTTATACTTAGCAATATAAATCCTTCATACCAATGCGCACAATAAATAAATAGTATATTTGCAATTGATATCAAACATGTAACAACTCAAGAACAAATACACAAAATTTGGATAAAAATTCTCTTTATTATTCTCTTCTTTGGTTACAGACTCAACTCTGCCCTGCGCACTCAGCTATAGGGGTCCGCGCACTCAGCTGCGGACAACTAGGCCTATGCGCACTCAGTTGCGGAGCCTTCTCCTACTCTACAACCCAAGAAACACTTAGACACTTAGACTCTTGCTCTTCACTTCTACTTTTCCATCTATTACTTTGCTACATTTACACTTAGAGCCTCACTCTATTTATACAATCCCATGGTCTGCGGACCATGGGTAGGCCGACATTACATTTACAAGACTAGGGCGGACAACCCTGTGACTCTATCATACATTTCGCGCTCTGCGCCTGCAATTCGTGGAGACTTTACAACAATATTGGGTCAAAACTTGGGCTTTGAGCCCCAAAACATGCCTTGGGGGGATTCCATGCCCAACACATATCAAGGGATTGAAGAGCCGTTCAATCAAGAAAGCTGTTGAAAGATACCTAAAGAAAAATGAGTTATGTATGATTATAATTGTATTTTTAATTTATATTGTGATTTCGTGTTCTATGGTTGTAGATAAAATGGATCAAGCATGATTAAGAAGAAAAATATATCCTCCTCTGAAAGGATGTAGAAAGACATAAGTCAGACTAGATGAAATCAACATAATATGTCCTCATAATGTAGTATGAGTTAGTTGATGACCATTGAATAACTATGAGATTTCTTAGGAATGAAAGACATGAGGATGAAAGAGTTAGTGAGACATGCAACCATGGCGAAGGCAGTCAACATCCAGAGAGTTAGGAAGAATTGACCAGGAAACCTCCCGGAATGATGAGTAGACTTTAATGGAAGTCTGAAAATATAAGGACCCTTGACAACAAATATCATCGAGAGATGTGTCAACATGTATGCAGGATGATTGATACCTACAAGAAGATGTCACTGGAATAAGTCCATCACCAAAAGGTAATATGTGATTTGTTTTTGGTGTCTAACCTCTTGGAAAAGTATGGGTATGTGTGCAGGATCAAGGAAATAAGAGTTGTGAAGGATGTCACAACTATGTACCTTGTGATCCAGAGTAATCATTGTTGAAGAAAAGTGAATACAAATGAGCTTATTAAGAAATCCCCAAATGTAAATCCAACGAGGATACTTTCTGGGAAAGAAGGAATAACATGACAGAGGAAAAGCGATGGACGGTTGAACCCTGCATGTGAAGAAATTGATGACTTGAAAGTCTTGGATCGTCAGTCAAATAGAAGACCCTATAAAGTACTGATGATAGAGTCCCTGGGTAAGAGGGAGCTCTGGGAAGTTCCTATGAAGCAAAGGAACTCGAGCAAGTTTATGAGAAAAGAGAAACTTGGAACTCGTCCCTGATTAAGAGGGAGAGTTAGACATGACATTCTTGTCTTCAGTTTTGAAGAAATAATGGAGGATTGTGTAATCATTTGGCATCCAACACTCTTTGAGGATGTGGTAGGGAATCCAAGACATGAGTGGGCAAGAGGAATGATATTCTTGAGGATTGGGAACCCAAGATAAGAATAGTCCTAGTAGAGAATACTCAGAGAACACCCGGGTGGGTATGACCCTAACAGAGACAATGGTTATGTGTGTCTATCATTCATTGGTCTCACCAAAATTATTTGCTCTGATCTAAGTGAGAGATAGAGTTGTTATTCAAGGCCTTTCTAAATGGAAACAATGTTGGTTGAAATGATGTTATAACAGATGGATTGCAAATCTGATTCTTCTTATGAGAAATTCTTTAGATTGAGAATGACCAAGTACCATTATGAATACCTCCCTAGTTAATAGGGAGTGTTGAAGAAAGTGTAACTAGGTTCGATATTCATAATGACATGATCTTTGTATTTGATGTAATAAAAGAGAATAAATTATTTTTGTAATCTTGCTGCATGGGTTTCATGAGCAAGAAGTATCATTAGGTGAAAGACTTCTTCTTGATGTCTTTAGGATTGATTTAAATGTCAAAGAGGCATGTCATATGTATAGAAACTCTTCATGAGTTTATGTAAATATGTACAAGTCTTCAAAGATGTAACAACCCTCCAAGACCAAGATCAATGCCTAAAAAACAAGCCTACAAAAGTTTGCAAGAAAAATCATCAAAGGATATTCATGTCAGCTTTAATAAATAAATTAAATATAGATATATATATATAGACATATATATATATATATATATATATATATATATATATATATATATATATATATATAGATATATCTATATATATATATATATATAGATAGATATATATCTATCTATATATATATATATATATATCTATATATATATATATATATATATATATATATATATATATATATATATATATATATATATATATATATATATATATATATATATATATATATATATATATTTAATTTATTTATTAAAGCTGACATGAATATCCTGCAAAAAAATTCAATAGTTTAGTCTCAAAAACATATAATAAAAAAAAAAAAAAAAAAAAAAAAAAAAAAAAAGCACAATTTTTTTTGTAAAACTTTTAAAACATAAAAGGTCGAAATTTCTTACATGCAGTAGTCCATTCCTCACCCTTAGGAAGCACGAGCTCAAGGTCATCATGAAAATCCATGAGTGCGTAAGGATAATCGTTGATCATGATAAACTATTTGCGCAACCATCTGATGAAGGCTAGTGAAAAGTTGATCGTTGATGGCCCTACATGTTGGGACATGTGATCTTTCCACCTCCTCATCCATGGCACCCTTGGATCGATAGGATCGAGTATAACATGTTGAGGCTGAAGTAATGGAACCCATTATAATGTAAATGAAACTAAGATTGCACCGCATCCAAAGTTCTTTAGTTTTCCCTCTTTTTCTTTATATAGTTGTTCTTTCATATTGACCAGAACTCCCTTGCTCCAGTTGAAGAGTGTTGGTTCCAGACACTCCAATCCATATTGCATATATGATCTGCTTGCCACATGCAATGTGGAGCTACCTGCCAATCTTGCGATAATGAATATGATCATTCTCAAAGGTAACCAGGTCACATATTTTATACTTATCTTTCCATCCTTTTTTAGCTGGGCTTGAGGTCTACAATAGGTGATGATATAATCTTTCACTGTCTCCCCACTACTTCTCCCACCTAGGAGAGATATGGGGGCACCCCTCATGGAAAATCCTGTCAGAAAGTAGATATCCTCTACCTTTATCTCGAGTAGATGTTCCCCAAACCTGAACGCTTGTGCCTGAACATCCCATGAACGAACAAGGTATTTCAACAACTCCATCTGTTGCCTCATACCAGGAAGCCAAAATAATTTTAGCAATCCACAGTTCTTTAATGCTTGGATGGTAGCAAGATCATTTTCTGCATTTAATATTGTTCATCATGTTCTCTTTCTATCCATATGAAAGCCATTTTGCGCTGATGAACCCCTGAAACATCAACAAGAGATTCATTAGGATCCTTTTCATGCAAAAAAATTGTCAAAATTTGAGGGAAAACTGATAAACAAGATTTATATTTGCACCCAATGCACCCCAGAAGAGAAAACTAGAGCATTTCACCTCTTCCTGCAGTGCATGACTTCCTAGGTGCAATGCACTTTTCGACCCTCTGGGTCTGTGTTGGTCTTAGGGGGGAATTTTGGAACCCCAAGGCCCTAAAAAACTCATAATTTTTTTTTGAAATCACAGAATGGAACTAGTGAAAGCAAGAGAAAGGTTTTAGCTCCTACCTAGAAGCGACGATACTCAAAATCGTGCACTAGATTGGCCATAATCAGCTGCAAAAGGTCAAGGGCCAAAGTACTAAGAACTCTCGATGTTAGATGTAAATGTGAAATGGTAAAAATGAACAATAATTTTGAGTATATGGTCATATTGTTCATTATTTTATTCATATTTAATGTTTTGACCTAGTGATGATTCATTTTTACTATGAAACAAGTATGTTTAATCCTTTTTGTGTTATTCTAAGCATTTCGACAGATGTTAACAGATTTTGTTGTGCTTTACACAAGTGATTTTGACCAAAGAGTACACTTTTATTTATTTTTTTCGGGCACTTTAAACCTACGAAAAAGGAACCCCTTGGACTTCTCTTTCAGCTCTTTTTAGACTCCCAAAACATGAAAAGATTGTTGAGCACTTGTCTTTTTGAACTCATAAAAGTAAATGAAAAGACGTCTACTCAGTATAAGTTTATCCCTTTTCTGGACTAATATACACTAACTACAAAAAAGGAATACCTTAGTTGAATAAGGCTAAGAGGTTCTCCTGGGTATTGTTTTCTACCTTTTTGGACCTAAGGGACTACCTATGAAAAGGGACATTGACAAGTTTTCTTTTTCACTCTTTTCAAATTCTCTAAACATGAAAAAGATGTTGAGTTTTACCTTCACTAGACTCATTAAAACATCAAGAAGCGATGGACTTGTCGAACATGAAAATGTCATACCACTCCTTCGTAGGGTTAATTAAATATACTCGGAGGGATTCATCTCAAGGATGGACCTACATATCAAGCATATGTTATCATCCTCAAGCTTGTTAAAAAATAAAGAGGTACTGACCAGTATGGTTGGGAAAATTGGGAAAACAGGGTACTCCATTGTTAATGGCAATAGGTCGCTCTTGAACATGAAACTCTTCCACTTAATCTCTATGGCTGTTGGGTTGGTTAATATGCTTGTCTTTCGGTTTATCATACCTTCACAGAGCCTCCATTTCAGTTTTGGGTCAATGTTGCCAACTCCATTTCAATGTCATCGTTGTGTTAAAGAGAAGTCATTCAATTGTTATTTGTTACAATACTCTTAATCCTTCATTCCATGTTTGTATTTCTTGATCCAGTCCCATATCAACATCATTCTGATCATTTTGTCTCAATCATGATACCCGTTTTGTATCGTTGACATGGGATACATCAAGGCCCTCTTGTGAGGGGTCGCTTCTTGTCGACATCAACACATTATCCAAGAAGTTGACTTAGAAATGCCCATTGGTACCTTGGTGCTTTCATACATCAATGACAAGTTTCCTCACTCTTGGTGACAGGTTTACATCAATGGCCTTTGAACAGAAGATTTTGTGTGGTGTTCGACATCAACTCATTTATTCACACCATACAGATTGTACTTGAGTACTTTGAGAGCCATTAACATCATCAGTGGTTTCTCTTGTGTCTGTTAACGACTTACGTCATTCGCTGGTAATCAGATGGTGTCAACCATGATTGACTTTAGCTCATTGATTAGCATGGTTAGACTCCCATGTTGGTTATTCACGTGAACAAGATAGAAGACACCGAATCTAGTTTCCGCCATATGGCCTGCGATTTCAGGGTTATACAAAGATCACTATGTATGATGGTTATGATCATACTGACAATCATCCAATCATGGATCCACCATCAGTCATCAGTGGATGTGTATTTTGATCATTGTACATGTAATTTTAACTTATGTGTTGAGTATGGGTATGCCGCCCTAAAAGAAAAAAGAGATATCATGACATAAATGTATTGCAACAGGAGACACTATCACTAGTTGTTCTTGATCTTGACTTCTCACAAGGTAAAGCACTTCAGTCATCAATCATCATCCTTGAATATGTGCTTTAGAGGGCACTCTGTTATAGGATATTTTGTCTCATCTAATTAGTCAGTCTCCTAATGGGATCATTCACATCTTATTTCCCCCTTACATCATCATTTCACAAAGCCCTATGCATGACAGTCTCATTCCCCATAGTTTCTGCCCTAAAATGCATCATTTGATCTAGTATTAGGACCAATGCATCCTGGCCTCTTTCTGGACATTGTTCACCTACAGGTTGCTCCATTGTAGTCTGTGTTGGTCACCTGCAAGTTGCTCTCCTTGCACCTACGTTGGTTCTATAAAGTTGGGAAAAAGAGAGAGAATCCTGAAGCCTCTATTTCTAGAAGCTTCTAGAATCTTTTGTAACCATTTAACTCAGATAAAACACTTGAATCCTATCCTATCCTACCCTGGAGTTTCCATCCCTTATCCTTAGATCTCATCCTCCCATCAAGAATGAATATCAATCCCAATATTCGTAAAAGGATAAGAAATCCCAACTTACCCCACTCCTCTATATATTTACAACCTTGCATATGCAAGAGGTTGGGTTTTGGAGAGTAATTCTACCCTTATGCTGATATTGTGAGAGTTATGTTGGCTTGTTGGGGCCTAACCCAGGTTCAGAGGTGATTTAGCCAAACAAATCCCAGTACTATTAGTGTTATAGACATATTTTGGCACTTCAACCCCAATCTTATATGTCAATAAACTAGGGCTCTTTAACCCCTAAAAGTGTTGTGTCATACCCTAAAATATCATGGTCAACTGATTACATCATTCCCCAAACGTTCCACCTGAAAAACCATCCAGAACTGGCCAAAAATCGACCATATTGACTGCTCCACTGTCAGGGTGCGATGCATACTGACTTCTACACTAGCTAGGTGTGATGCATACTGAAGAGGCCTTCTGTGGGGTGTGATGAGCGAGGATGGACAAATGTTCGAGATAGTTTGCTAAGTGGATGCTCATGGAATCTTCCAGAAACTTCTCCTATGACACTTGCCTCTCTGAATTCGCCCAGGGATGAGTAAGAGATCCAAGAAATCTCCAAGTGGAACCAAGAACAACAAGTGGAATGACACTAATCAAAAACCCAGAGATGACTCACACCCTTGCAGACATCTATAAATGGATCCCTCATCTGAGAGATCTGGAGGCTGGAATTTTGTAATTTGTAAGGAAGTGCTGATAGTTTGTATCTGAGAAAGAGCATTGTATTGTTGGGTGATCTTGCTTTTCATGAGGTGAAGAGGGCTTTGATGCTAGGAGGATGATGCTGGATCAGACAGTTGGGTTGTAATTCTCCCTTCTAGTTAATAAATTTCTTTGAGTTTTCCTCCATACAATTCTGTATTTGTGAATGCTATTGTATGTTCATTCTATTCTACAATGCTTATGATATAATAGATCAAGATGCTTTGATGGTGTTTTGTTACTTTGTTTCTATAGGTATTCTCTAAGCGGGATAAGTAGGAGAAGAGGTGCAAACTCTGTCAAGGGGGAGAGAGATCAAGCAAGGAGTTAAGCAGAAGATCCAGGTTGGTTCCTTTGCTTCTCTCTTATCTATCATACATAGAGGAAATCCCAAATTGCTTTGATTGTTTGTTTGCTAGGATAGCTGCCAATCCCAAAGGGCTAGCAGATCGAAAAGACACTAGTTTTCCCAGAAAAAAATGGCGAATCCATTGGGGAACGAATAGATGTTTGTTTGTTATTGTTGTTTGTTTCATAAACTGTAGATGGAGCCTAAAGTTAGCCAGATAGCCTTCGAAATGCTCTTACTCTGCAATTGCATAGTAGATGAATGCTGCTTCAGTCAATCTCCGGTTTAGTTTATGAACTGAACATTTGACCTACAAGCATTCCATATGCCCTTTTGGTAGTTCAGTAACCTTTCAAGATCATAACTTTGTACTTTGCTCTTTACTGTCTATCATAGCTCAGCTTAACTCACTGAAATCAACTGCAAATTTGAGCCAAAACCCATCTCAGTTGCGCTCCCTGGCCCATCGCACTATCTGTCACTGTCTACCAGTATGCATCGCACCTCCCGAGTCTAAAAAGTGTGATGCATCCTTGTTTCTATGAAGCCTAGGTGCAATGATTGACTGAGCCTATTTCCCTTCTTGAAATTTGGGGTTTTTGTCCTTGTTTTCAGCTCTGTTTAGTTGTTTTGCTGCTTATGAACAATACCTCATTACTGAAGCCTCCTTGCATCAGATAGATTAGCCTCCATTGATTAGGATTAGTAGATGTTTTTATGTATTTGTCCATCATTTACAATCCTTTGTCGAAAAGTTGCTTAAATCGATCTGTCGTTTTGGTACAAAAAGTGTCGTAACTGTCGTTTTGTGTCAAAAAGAGAAGTGTCGTTGAGTCTTCCTTCCCTGGATAGTCAATTGAAATTTTTGTCATGTATTTGATTTGATTTATTGATATTTGAAGTGTCAAAAGCATTTTCTATTTGAAATTGAAAAGTGTCATTTAGTCTTCCTTTCTATTTTGAAAAAGAAATTGTCGAAATGTTGCTTTGAGTAAAAATATTTCAGATCTTTACTACATTTAGTTTTCTTTTTTGGCATTTTCACATTAAAGAGAACGAAAAAAAATACATGCATTTGCATTTGCATTTAGACTGTGTGCGAAAAATGATTTAGGAAAAGTGCATTTAGTGTGTGCTCTTTGCTCTTTGTTTGAAAGAAATTGAATCTTCTTTCCTTAGTAGCTAGGATTTTCATTGCTAAAAATAAACAATGATTGTTTATCATTGTAGATTGCATTTTTAGGAATTTTACATCTACATCACACGGTGAACCATTGAAAGGAAAACTTCTAAAAAAGATCAACTCTAAAATAAATTTCAATGAACTTAACAACGCTTTGGAACCTAACGCAACACATCTAGAGGTCTAGGCTAGAGACGTGTTCTGGCGTCGTAAAATCTAGTAACTATCGTTTTCATTGAAGGTTGGGTGATTCCTCCTCTTTGATACGACAAGTGCTAGCACAGACTTGTACTCCCCATACCGTCGAGTATATATTGGGAGACCACAATAGGCTTATATCCTTTATCCATAGGAAGCCATGTCTGCCGCCCTATCGATCACAATGCACTGAACACAACATTCGGGAAGATTGACTTCCGTACATAAGTCCTTGGTAATTTATCTTTAATTTATCACCAAGGTGTCGAATATTCCCCCTACACCTACTGTTGTGACTGTGTCACAAGTATAAGCACTGCCTGTTGTGTGTCAACCTCAAGTCTCTCAGGTTGCAATACAAAAACCTCTTGTCTCTATGGCTCAATCACAACCTCAGGTTAGTGCTTCTTTACCTGGAACGACTTAGGCTCAAACGGATATAATCACTCCGCATCTTGGTCAATCTTCTAGTATTGGGCAACAACGAATGGTCCAACAACCATGGCTAGTATAATACCAACATCCGCAATTCTAGCAAACCTACCGAGGACCTTAGCAACAAGGCTTTGTAGGTAATGGACAACTGCATTTTCAAAACGGTTATCATCAACCATACTATAATGGTTATGTCCAACAACCTTATCAAAGTTACCAGCATCAAATACATTATGCTGGTATGCAAAGACCTACTGCTCAGGCGATTCCATCTTATCCTGGGTATGCTTCGCCTAACTTGAATCAACAACTGCCTTTTATAGCAACTCTAGAATTACCAAATTTGAACCGGCTGACTAATGATCCAATTGCATACGCCCCTTGGTTGCCAACGATTCCTCATAAACTTCCCTCCGATATTCCTAAATTCAATGGAAATTCAGGTGAAGATCCATCGAATGACGTAATGACTTTTCATTTGTGGTGCTCATCTAACACCCTGAATGATGATTCGATTAGGCTTCGCCTTTTTTAGAGAAGACTTACTGGTCTGGCAATGAAATGGTATATTGAATTGCCTAGAGCTTCGTTCGATAACTTCAGCACCCTTTCCACAATGTTTCTAACCCACTTTTAGTTACCCATAAGGTACCAAACAGGAACAAAACTCCTTACCAATTTTAAACAGACCACGGCCACTCACATATCCGATCATATTCATGAGTGGCGACATCGTCGTCAAATGGTAAAGACATATGTTCCTGATCAGCTTTTAGTTGAGTGGTTTATTAACTCCTTATTGCCTTCTATAACTGAGGATGTGGCAAAAGGAGGAGTTGTCATTGAAGAGCAAGTAATTGCTCGTGCCCAATATTTAGACTTGATCTATACTCAGTCTGGCACACTCTACGACAAAATTTTTGATGCTCCTAGACCAAAATTTTCCGTTCCACCCCTTCCTAAATCAAACAGGGACTCTCACACCGGTGATGGTGTCATCGCTGTCTCAAGCATGCAAACTACAAAGGCTCCATCTAAAAAAGCCCTTGCAGTTTCTAGTCAAAAATAAAATGACAAACCTCTTGCCTCAGAGATTAATGTTGTGTCATCTGACAAGGGCAAGAATCCAAAGCAACCAGGGGGCAAGAAGAAAGGGAAAAATAATAAGAAGAAATAGGAGAATGCAACTCTTGAAAAATCTTCTCAAAACCCTACTGGGCAAAAGAAACCTTGTTATCCATGTTTCATATGCGACGACGAGCATTTCACGAAAGATTGTCCACATCGAGCTGAGGTTGCGAAATTTTTAAAGACTTCAAATACCTCAGCAGTGTTGACTGATCCATTTCCGAGCCCAAAAACCAATTTGGTTGCTATCAATCAAGCTTCCCCATCCCAAGTGCTTATGCTATCCATCTCAAAACAACAAAATGATGCTTTGATATCAACAAGGAATAAAGATTATGGGAATCCACCGTCGTCGAACAACAAGGCTACAGATCAACCCAGTAGTTTGACAACGACTTCACCTGAAGTTGTTCTGCCCATCATTCCTGAATTAACTATAAAGCCATCAAAGGGAGTAGTACATAAATTGACATTTAATCCTCGTGCTCGAGCTGCACAGAATTATAATATAGCGGAGGATCTGGCACAATCGCCATCCGTTATGTTGACACTTGAAGTACTGCAAAATTTCCCCTCCCAAAAGTAGGCTTCATTATCAGCAATAGGTGGGATTGACCCAGTGGATTCCAATCTTGTGGCCTTTAACCACAAAGGATATACACCTCAGTTACTGGCCCAACTCACTTTCCTTATACAGGTAAAAGCCCTCAATAAAACTATTCATCGAACAATCATCGATGAGGGGGCATCTACCTATATTATATCAATGAGTTGCTGGAAAACTTTAGGTTCACCACCCTTGTGGCCATCATCACTGACATTAAAGGCATTCAATGGAAGAACATACATGCTGTACGAGATTTTAAGTAACTTGCAAGTTGAACTGGGGGGCAAGACAGTAGAAATTGAAGTTGAGGTCATTGACGGAAACCTTGATTACAATATCTTACTAGGAAGGCCCTGGATTTATGCTATGGCTGTCGTTGTGTCTACATATTTTAGAAAGATTGCATTTCCCTTCCAAGGTGGAATTACAATCGTTGACCAACTAACCTTTTTTCCCAACAGTTCACAAGCTACTGGAAGCATTACATTGATCCATGGAAGTTCTCAATCGCTTCAAAATGTTGGGGTAGGTCTCCTAAAAGACCCCTCCTTGATGGGTACTTTTGCCCTCCCGCCTCCAACTAGTCTTGCGGAAGTGGCCACAGTGGAAACCTGTCATATGATCTCTTCTACGTCGTCTAAGATTAATAAGAACTCTGACCATTTTGATAGTGTGGATCATCACGAGGTGTTGCCCCCAAGCCCTATAGAATCTTTGTAGCAATCAATTTTCTGGGCCTTGGCGGCGAACCCAAATCAACACTCCACTAGTGTTTGGATAGATAGGTCTATAGAGTATGGTACCTCTTCCGATCCTTGGTCTTGTATACATGCTGCACACAAAGGAATCATCCAGTCGATGATGATAGGAGAGACACCGTGGGAAGATTACCACCATCGTTCCCACCTTCAAGATAACAATGAAGATTATTCAAGCAACCTTAATCATCCTTCAGTTTTTTATTTTCTATCAAATACTATAAATACAGTGGATTCCAAGTGGAATCTGTTCAATATTGAAGAAACTATCGCCATAAATATCTCGACCAAACCTAATGTTGTAGAGAATATTCATGTTGGCAAATCATGTTCTTCATTAGAACTGGAAATTTACTGCACTCTCTTTCACGAATTCAGAGATGTCTTTGCATGGTCATATGAAGAAATGCCAGGCATGGACTCGAGAATCATTGAACATGAAATCAAGATGTATCCAGATGTCAAACCTGTACGACAACGGATTTGAACTGTTCACCCGAAGAAAGCCGCTACCATTAAGGTAGAAGTTGAAAAACTTTTGCATGCTGGTTTCATTTACCTTATTCCTCTCACTGATTGGGTATCGAACATTGTTCCTGTGATGAAAAAGCAAGGAAAAATTAGAGTGTGCGTTGATTACAGGGATGTAAATCAAGCGTTTCCAAAGGACAACTATCCTACACCCTTCATCGACCAGATAATTGATGAATGTGCTGGATGCGAAATCTTTTCATTCATGGATGGATTTTCCAGATACAATCAAATCAATATCCACCCACAAGACCAGTCAAATACTGCATTTATATGTCCATGGGGCACATTCGCATACTGTAAATTACCTTTTTGTTTGAAGAACGCAGGGGATACTTTTCAGAGGGCAGTGAAATACATCTTCTATGACATCAAACACATTGTTCAACTGTATCTCGACGATCTACCAGCTCATTCATGAAAGCAGACTGATTATCCACAGCATTTAAGAGCAATATTTCTACGTTGCCGACACTACAAGATACGACTCAATCCGCACAAGTGTGTGTTTTGTGCTGGTTCAGGTCGATTACTTGGTTTCGTAGTTTCTAAGGATGGAATTCGGCTCGACCCATTTAAGGTTTAGGCAATCCTTGACATGCCTCCACCTTCAAATTTGCTTCAGATTTAGAAACTCCAAGGGAAAGCTAACTTTTTGCGGAGGTTCATTCCACATTATGCCAAACTCGCTAAAGGTTATACGCGTCTTTTGAAAAAAGGAGTACCCTTCCACTAGTATCAGGTTGCGCAAGCTTACTTCGATGCTTTAAAAGGTTACCTAATAAAAACATCATTAATGTATGCTCATGACTATCAAAAAGACTTTAACTTGTATCTCACCGCCGTAGATACAACTATCACTATGGTTTTAGTGCAAGAAAATGATGGAATAGAACATCCTATATATTATTTAAGTCACAACTTAAATGATACAGAAAGTAAGTACTCCTATGTTGAAAAGCTGGCTTTAGCAGCTGTTCAAGCAGTACAGAGATTTCGACACTATATACTCTTTCGCAAAACTACCATTGTGTCAGATTGCAACCCTATGACCTACATTCTGTCACGTCAATTACTGGGGGGAAAATATTCCAAATGGATAGCCATTTTGCAATAATTTGATTTGGAATTCACCAAATCCAAATCAAAGAAGTCTCTTGGAGTTAACATCTAAATCATCAATCATGGATGAGACTCTGTTTCTGATATCGTCAAGCGATCCGTGGTATGGAGATATACTGGTCTATCTCCAAACCTAAAATTTTAGGCCAAACTCCTCTCACTCTAAACAACAGTGTATTTGATACCAAGCCAAAGATTACATGATCGTCAGTGATACACTTTATCGTCATAGTGTCGATACAGTTCTGCGAAGGTGCCTCACACATGAGGAGGCTGAAAAAGTTCTGAATGACTGTCATTCAGGTGCGTGTGGGGGGCATATATATGGTTACGCTACTGCACAAAAGATATTATGAGTTGGTTACTTCTGGCCCAATATATTCAGAGATTGCATAATTGCAGTCAGAAGTTGCCATGCTTGTCAGATTTTTGACTGCAAAACCAGATCACCACTTGCACCATTGCATCCAGTAGTTTCTATGGGCCATTCTCTAAATGGGGCATTGATTTCATGACATGTAACCCCACCTCAGCCGGGGGGCATGGGTATATTATAGTTGCTGTCAACTGTTTTACAAAATGGGCCGAGGCGATGCCTACATTAAACAACAGCGGCGAAACGACTGCTCTTTTCTTTTCTAATCATGTAGTCTCTAGATTTGGTGTTCCACAAACTGTAGTCACAGATCATGGATCACATTTTCGAAATCACATGATGGTTGAATTGACTACCAAATTAGGACTATCCCATGATAGTTCTACTCCATATTATCCGCAGGCTAACGGACAGGTTGAGGCAATCAACAAAGTCCTTAAGCACATGCTGCAGAGAATGATTGGAGTCCATAAATGGAATTGGAATTTAATCCTGTACTCAGCTCTGTGGGCATATAGGACTTCGGTGAGAAATGCAACTAGATTTACACCTTTTCAGTTGGTGTATGGTCTGGAAGCTGTCTTACCAATTCAGTGCGAAATATCGTCCCTCAAGCTTGCAATCGATCTGCTTCCCGAAACTTCTTAGGAAGAGGCTCGTTTCTTGGAACTAATCTACCTGGATGAAACCCATCGTGATGCCGCATTGGCTAACGAAGTGCATAAGAAACGTGTCAAGGCACAATTTGACAAAAATTTCAAGCCTCATGTGTTCTCAGAAGGTGACCTAGTCTTTCTTTACGATCAAGACTCTGACAAATTAGGAGTGGGTAAATTCGAACCATTATGGATGGGCCCCTACATTGTTAAACGGGTATTGACAAAAGGAGCCTACAAGCTGGTCGATTATGATGGGATTCCATTGTCGCAGCCCCGAAACAGGTTGTATCTTAAATGTTACTATGCTTGATTAAGTGTAGTAAACTCATTGTGAATATGCTTTCATTGTATTTTTGTGTTTTCTGCTAGAGTTGTCATTTCAGTTAGGTAATCCACTTCGCATTTGTTGCAAATGTCAAAATTTTTGGAACCATTTGTTGGGTACACCGACGGAGCTAGTCATAGTACGCAGAACCTATCTTCTACAGCCTGGGCCATTTTCGCTCCAAGCGGCGACTTAGTGAGTTTCAGGGGGATATGTATTGGTCAGTCAACGAACAACATCGCTGAATATAGCGCGTTGATTGAACTTCTCTCTGATGCCATTTCACGTGGCATACGCCGACTTATTGTCAAGCTAGATTCACAACTCGTCATTTTATAGCTTACTGGCATTTATTCTGTTTGGAACCCAGCTATTTATCGTATGTTCCTAAGAGTCAGGGTTTTGGAAAGAAAATTTGATTCCATTCAATATCAACATATTTCCAGAAACTTAAACACATTGACTGATTCATTAGCAAACTATGTGTTAGATAGATATTTGCAGCATTTGTAAAGAAAGCATTTCACATTAACATTTGTATCAGGATTGCAAAACTTAACCAAAATAAAACTTCGAAAATAAAAAATATATAATTGTTTATAGTTTTTACAAAATGTTTTGTATCCAAGACAAAATCGGTCACGTGACCAAAAAAACTCAAAAATGAATGCAGAGAAGCATCCTAGGCTAATGATGCTGGTGATAACATGTCACCTCCTGTGCAATCATGTGCAACAGCCTAGTCCATCGACTTAGCACACCAGTAGTATGGAATTGTAACCTCAAAGGTAACTCATCGGTCCTGACATCTTGAATACCGAGAGTGAGGCCCTCGATCTGATCCTGCAACACTGCCAGGGTCTCCGATATGTCCAGATCCCGAAGGACAACCCTCCCTACAATCTCTCCTGCTGGAGCATCAGCTGCCGTCTGTGGGCATGCTGCTGGTCACACTGGCCCAATATCTGCACACACATATGAGTTTGATTAGTCTTGATAACATTAAAAAACACAAAAACATTATAAAACTGATAAAAAAAGATATGGTCGAATCCTTTTACCTATGGATCTCCACTGTTCACCAGCTGGTAACGCCAAATTTGGGTCACCTAGGAAATCCATCTCGACATATGGATACTCCAGGAAGACCATCTCCTAATGGTCGAACCACTCGAAAAAGGCATCAGAGAAGGAAATTTGGGATTGACCGGCACTTCAACCCCAATCTTATATTGATAAACTAGGGCTCTTTAACCCCTAAAAATTTGGTGTCATACCCTAAAAGATCATGGTCAACGGATTACATCATTCCCCAAAAGTTCCACCTGAAAAACCATCAAGAACTGGCCAAAACTGGACCATACTGACTACTCCACTGTCAGGGTGCGATGCATACTGACTTCTACACTCACCAGGTGCGATGCATACTGAAGAGGCCTTCTGTGGGGTGCGATGAGCGAGGTTGGACAAACGTTCGAGATAGTTTACTAAGTGGATGCTCATGGAACCTTCTACAAACTTCTCCTATGACACTTGCCTCTCTGAATTCACCTAGGGATGAGTAAGAGATCCAAGAAATCTCCAAGTGGAACCAAGAACAACAAGTGGAATGACACTAATCAAAAACCCAGAGATGACTCACACCCTTGCAGACATCTATAAATGGATCCCTCATATGAGAGATCTGGAGGCTGGAATTTTGTAATTTGTAAGGAAGTGCTGATAGTTTGTGTCTGAGAAAGAGCATTGTATTGTTGGGTGATCTTGATTTTCATGAGGTGAAGAGGGCTTTGATGCTGAGAGGATGATGTTGGATCAGACAACTAGGTTGTAATTCTCCCTTCTATTTAATAAAGTTCTTTGAGTTTTCCTCCATACAATTATGTATTTGTGAATGCTATTGTATGTTCATTGTATTTCTGATTCTGCAATGCTTATGATATAATAGATCAAGATGCTTTGATGGTGTTTTGTTACTTTGTTTCTACAGGTATTCTCTAAGCGGGATAAGTAGGAGAAGAGGTGCAAACTCTATCAAGGGGGAGAGAGATCAAGCAAGGAGTAAAGCGGAAGATCCAGGTTGGTTCCTTTGCTTCTCTTTTATCTATCATACATAGAGGAAATCCCAAATTTCTTTGATTGTTTGTTTGCTAGGATAGCTGCCAATCCTAGAGGGCTAGCAGATCGAAAATACACTAGTTTTCCCAAAAACAACTAGCCCTTTTGGCAATATTCTGTGGAGCATGGACTAAGGTCTCACCCAAAGTAGTATGGGAGGGTGCTAGAACAAGGTTTCCGCACCCTAGAGATGTCTGATGAGTTCAAGTGGTTCGCGGTTCAACCCTGCGCACACGTCGCTACACCCACTTCCCTGTATCTCACAGCATGAGATGCTACCTTCACACAGCCCTACTCGGGGGCCGAATGCTGTTATTACCCAAGTCCTTACTAGTATTCCCCTGTTATTTGATTTGCTTAGCTTACTTGCCTACATTAAGTTATACTTAGCAATATCAATAATTCATACAAGTGCGCACAGTAAATAAACAGTATGATTGCAATTTATATCCAGCATGTAATAACTCAAGAACAGATACACATAATTTGGATAAAACTTCTCTTTATTATTCTCTTATTTAGTTACAGACTCGACTCCGCCCTGTGCACTCAGCTACGTGGTCCGCCCACTTAGCTGCAGACAACTAGGCCTCTGCACACTCAGCTGCAGAGCCTTCTCCTACTCTACGACCCAAAGACACACTTAGACACTTATGACCCAATCCCTTAGACTTGTTATCTATTCCATACTTTGCTCTAACTAACTATCTTTTACACTTAGAGCCTCACTCTATTTATACAATCCCATGGTCCGTGGACCATGGTTAGGCCGACGTTACATTAAAAACTAGGGCGGATAACCCTATGACTCTAACATACTTCCGCGCCCGCAATTCGCGGGCCTTTACAACATCATTCGGTCAAAACATGGGCTTTGAGCCCCAAAACATGCCTCGGGGAGATTCCATTCCCAATAGGCCCCCAACATAAACATTGTGACTCGCCCTCGAGTCACTCTATCGGTACGGTGATCTTGACATGGAGTTCCTCAAATTGACCTCGAACTGTGCTGATGTCGGCAGCGCACTGAGCCGCTGCTTGCTGGATCTGTTGCATCCTCTATTCTGAGACCTCCATGTCTAGGGCGCTTCTCTGCATTAACGTGTGCATCCCCTGTATGTGCGCCAACTTTCCTTCGATGTTTTTTGTGATAGTGAAAGCCTCGTCGATCCACGGCTAGATGCGCGCTTTGAGAACTGCCTCCTTATGTCGCACCGCGTCCACCTGTTCCTTCAGTACCTTGGCTTGCTGCATCCTTGAAAGCCACTGAGTGAGGACTACTATCTGCGTAGTTCCTCTGACACTGTTGTATTTTCTGCTGTAGTTCTCGCGCCTCTATCTCCAGGCACTAGATGTTGGGGTCCTCCTGCATATTTGTGAGGGCCTCAGGTGCTTGCTCCAACAAAGTGGCATAGTCTTGCACTACACCTCCAATTTCTTCCAATTTCGCTGCAATAGCGCTAGCACGCTATTCTGAGACCTTCGGGGGAGTGGAAGGCTCCGCCTTTAACCGTAGCTCGACGATTTGAAGATTCAACTCCAGTTGAACCTTGGTCATTTATTCTCTAGCCTCACGGACTCTGGTTGCCAACCTGTGAATCCGTACCTCTACTGGTAGATCTACTGGGATGGCCAGCTCCGGGACATGTCGGAAAGCGTCATCTACCACCTGCGCCAACTGTTGGTTTTGTGACACCAATTCGTTGCACTGCAGACTGAGCTGTTCCATGTTAATCTTTTGTTCACTGAGAACTTGGATTGTGCGGCTCTCCCTGGCACGCAGCTCTACCATTATCCCATCCTCTAGCAAATGCAGTGTCTCTCGCAGAAGGGCAGCCAAATTAAGGCCAAGGCCTTTGATCAAGTTAACCGCAAATCTATTGGTGTCATTCACTGCTACTAGGGCTCCTTTCGGTAACACTATGGTGTTGTCCATCTATGTGCGCAACATCTGCTCTGCTGCTGAGGATCCTGCTGCGAGGCGGGCCAAAAGGGTACCCACCTGAGGGGGCTGCACCTGTAACTCCTATAGCTACGCCTTGAGGGCCCCCAACACAGTCTGGTGCTCTTGCATAAAGTCCTGAAGGGCCTCATTTGTGACATCATGAACCATCTCGCCGATGTCATGGAGGTCACCTTCGGTTAAGGTGATTGGGTCAATGGCCAACTTCGAGGCCTTGACCTTCTTCCTCAGTCCTGTTCTCTCTACCATATGTGGGCGCTTTAGTTGTGTGGATGCGGTCCCTGGGTCCACGCTCCCTTCTGTTGTTTCTGCTTCCTCTGCCTCCTACCCTTGTGAGGACGTTGCTTGGTCCTCATCCGCCTTCACTGTTGCTTCTTCTACCGCCTGTGATGTTGCTGCTACTTCTGCAGCCTTTTTCTGTTCTGCAGCTTTTTGTGTCGCTTCCCATGCTGCCCTTTCCTTAGTTGTTGTTATTTCCTTTTGCCTTTTCTTAGCCAATTGTGTGACGTGCAACTTGGCATCGTCCTTCTTCTTCTATGCTGCCACCTTCTCAAGTTCTGCCAGGTTTGGGGCGCACCATTCTGGAGGCCATGTCTCCAAGACAGTGAAGATGGCATCGTCAGTGGCTATAAAGGGGAGCTTTGTCCACTGCTTCATTGTATCCTTGCGCACCCTGATGTATACATTATGCATGTCGGCTTTGAATTCTGCAAAACTATACAGATTGTTGTACATCATAGGTGACAGGCATGACCGCTGATTGATCCACATCCAGATGCTCATCTCCATGAGCACCATGAAGATTTTTGTGTCGCATATCCGTTTCGCGTCCTTTGTGGCCCAAAGAGAAGCGTACTTCGCAGCCTCCAGTAATTCTCTGTCAATGCTGGGGAATTGACTGTCCTCTGACAGTTCCTCCGCTATGAGCATTATGGATAACAACAACCAGACGTAGTGGAAAGTTTTACCTTGCTCCTGGGCTTCGTGACAGCTCTTCAAAAATTCCTCAGAGAGGAATTCAGACCAGTTGAACTGGAACCCCGCCACACACTGCTTGGCCAGTGCGACCACTAGCGCCGGTACCTCATCGGCGCGACACTTCCTCATGACTTTTCCAGCCAGGAGTTGGGTTTCTATGTGTACCCCTTTGTCCTTGATGCTTGATATGGCGTAGCCCCTCTTCTTCTTCTCTAGCTTGTATTTTGTCTTCATGGCTTCTGCAAGGGAAAAATCACTACCCTTTCCTTCGACTATAGTTGTGGGGTCCTTTCCTTTGCAAGGGAGCTGAGAAATGCGGTGGATTAGGTCTGCTGTGATGGGGATAGGCTCCTCCAGCCATAGATACCCATCATGCACCAGGAAGAGCAGCTGCCTGATGACGAAAATGGTGATGGGCGCGCAGTGGAAATGTGGTATCCATAGTAAGTGCAGCAACCCGACCTTTTCCACATCGCGCAACCACTTCCATGGCTCTAACGTTGTCACCACCCCCTCAGTGTTCTGCTTCATAAGGTTCTCGGTCTCCAGGTGAGGGAACCTATCACGGTCAGCGAGGTCCCAATCTTCAAACTTCATGGTTGGTACGTGACCCAGGTGCATACCTTCAAACACTATGCCGTCTAGGAGGAGCAGAGTCTAGAGTGAACTCTTGGTTTCGTCCAGGTCCTTTGGCACTTTGGTCTTCCCTTTCCGCGGAGGGACATACATGGGCAGTTTTGTTGCAGAGCATGTAGGTTGAATATCCTCCTCCATATCTTCATCTTCTTCTGTTGTGATGGTCAGGGCCTGCAGATCTTCTTCTTCCTCATCTATGTCGATCGTGACAACTTTCCCTTTTTCTGCCATTGATAGCTTGTTATGTAGTGGGTTCCTCGGAGACACACCTACAAGGGCCATTGCTTGTTTATCTTTCTTGGGCCTTTGCATTCGGGGTAATTTGGGGATTTCTGCCACAACCTCGACACCTTTTGGAACATCCTCCACCATTGGGGTCTACCCAGCCTTGACGGCGGTTACCTCTTCAATTCCCAGACCATCCTTAGTGGTTGTCATCATATCTAGGCTATATTCTGTCACTCACGAACTTAGGGGATCAATTATCGCTCTGCTCTCAATGCTTGGTGATCTGCTCAAGTGCTCAGTTCTCAAATGACCAAGTGTTGTTCGCTGGCCAACCCTTTGTGTTTTATAGCACCTTTTGAATTCGAATTCAATCGTTCCCCCCAATTTCGGGCCATTGATGCTCTCTTGGCGACAGATTTTCCCAAATCTTTCCCATAAATCGCGTCTTAAATGCCCGCTGCCCACTCCATTTGGCCTCAAATTGAGCATCCCATCGTGAACAGTGACACCAATGGTCACTTTCAGGTCAATTCAAGTGGCAGCACAGCCCTCCATGTGTAGTCGCGGACCCTGTGATGCTATGCTTCTATGCACATCCTCAATATCGTGTAGCTTCCGAACAGAATAGTTTATAGTCCCGTGCTTCCTTTCAACTACCTGGAGCGCTAAGACTGTTCTTCCTGTAGCTAGTCAGGTGGTCGCACCACCCATGTGGGGCTCCATCCTGTCCTCCATCATGGTTCACGGAGAATCCACACCTTCCATTGTTGTGATCGGCATCGCACACTTTACTACTTGCAACATGCTACCCTGGTCACTACGTTTGGCGATATGCGGTCCAAGCCAAGATGACAGACTAACCAGCTCACGACAATAGTTCTTCAACCTGTTAGTATGATCATACGTACCTTGCCTTACCATCCTTAGATTTTTGATGAGAAATGCTTCCTTTATTTCGTTTTCTAGCTTCTTGACCTCCACGTCCATCAAAGTGCTTTTCTCCCTTAGTCGTACCCGATATTTTTCAAGTTCACAAAGTCTAAGGTTTCCCTGTTGGATTTCTTCCTCATGTCTTTTGTGTTCTGTTTCTTGTGGATGTGTGATTCCTTCATTCCAGGATTTGCGGACTATCGTATATATGGGTGCTGCTATGTGCAGACTAGGCTTTGCATGCTCCATAGGGATTACAACCCTTCTTCATACTTCAACTTCATAAGTGCTCGTACAGTCAGGGTTTTGCACATTGTCCTATAAGCCCATAAAACTGCTAGTACACACAGGTCCCAGTTAGTGCGTCTCACATGGTGGACCGTGTTTAGTACTTCACACACCTTGTCAAAGGCTTCCACGCGTATAATCTTCAGCGCGCTTGGTCTTAGCATACTTCATCATTCACGCCCTCGTCTTGCTCGCTCTTTCTTGTTGTTCATGTTTCCTATTGTGAGGACGGTGTGCGTTCGTGCAGGTTGCGTACCATATGCCTGTACCCATCTGGAGAGGTGGGTGCACAGGTTGTTTTGTCCATCATACCTGGCTTCCATCTGTAGTTGAGGCTTTCCAAACCATATAACCATCATTCTTCTGTAGTCGCGCCAGTTCTCAAAACTTCTTTGATGCGTACCCCACCATCTTGCGGGCGTAGTGCACAGTGCCCATTTCAGAGTGTCAAAACGCTGTTGTTCTGGCACCTCTCTTTCAAATTTGTTCAAGAATTCATCCATTGCTGTCAACCTGTCATACATAGGCAGATCCCTTACCTCTATTGTCACGCAGCGCAGTGATCTTACCATCATGTTGCAATTGAGCGTGGTTACCTCGTGTAACCAGTTCTGCCATCATTCTATTTCCTCATCCGAATCTGATGTGCAAGAGCTTTTTCACTCCCACGAAATCCTGCCATTAGCTGTAGGATTCACCCAATCCTGTTCCCAAGTGGTTATCTTGTACATATAGTCTAGGTCATCATCACTTTCGTAATTGTGCACTGGCTCCTTGTAGCGCGATCTTGTACCACTACGCGCAGTGACATTTTATCAAAAATCATTTTGCGCTTCTTCAGATTTATCAGTCTGTTCATATCAGTGGCCCAATCTATTCCCAACAGTGCACGATAGGGATTGTTTCCATTGAAAATCTTTATCACTTCGAAATCTGCAACCGTGCTCGCACCTTCGATATCTACTGTTATTCCCTGCAATCTTCCCATCGGTAGGATCTTCTGCTGGTTCGCCATTCACAATGGAATAGGGGACCATTGCAACATGGGCTTGCCCATGTGCTCCCATGTCTACTTTGGCAGTATGTTTGCGTCCAATCATAAATCTAGAATCACTTGATCCATTTCATATTCCCCGATTTGCATAGGAAATATCATCTCCCTTCCTGTTCGCATTGTGTGCTTCCTGAGCTTCCGGACTATGTGTGGTTCTCCTTTCTCAGTGCACCTAGTGATGAGTTCCTGCAGTCCCTTCACAGCCTTCCTGTCATGCAACAACTTCATGCATGTCTCCAGAAAGCTAGTAAGTATTGATGGGTCCATCTCCGGTTCTAGTTTGTCTTTACTACCTGAAGTGGAGGCCTCCATGAAGCTCTTCTTAGCTTCCATGAATGTCTCCTTCACGCGCTCTAAATCAAACTCTGGTTCCTTTGTAGGAGCTTTGCGAGCCCAAACACTCTCTTTGGGTTTCTTGCCCTTGTCATCTCCTGTCGTGATACCGCTTCAGAGCACGATGTTTACATTCAGGTCCTCTTCGCGTGGCTCAAACCTCATCATTTGCAGGTTCTAAGTTGGGGGAGGCTGAAGCATTACTTTGTTGCACAACCTTGCTATCAATGTAGGGCAGTCCTCTGTCTCATGATCAAACTCAGTACAATATAAATATGATGCTCTCGTTGGATTTGTACAATCGAGGGAATAATGCCCTGGCCCTCCGCAATTGTAACAAATCAACAGTCTGCGACCCCTTCCTGGTCCCATTCCACCTCAACCTCGTCCGCACCCCTAAAATCCAGTGTGCGCCATCCCTACATTTTGATCGAGGGCTCGCATTTCAGTCTGAACTCTGTAGGCAGGAGTCCGATCCATCATCAATTCATAACTTCTACATGTGCGTTCATCATGGCCTACTGACCTACAGAAATTATAGAACAACTACTGGGACATTTGCGTATACTTTTGTAATAGGTGATAGTTATCTGTAGCATGATTCCCTCCTATAATTCGATTGAGCCAATGGTCCACAACGCTCACGATCTTATCTTTCGATGCTTCTAGTCTACGCACCAACTCTAGAGTCCACTCAATCAGTTTGTCAAGCCTACACCTTCCTTGAGTTTCTGTTAGCTTCACGATCCACTCATACAACTCAGAGGGGAAGGATGCAAAGAAAATTTCATGGATTTCCGTATATAAGAAGTGCTCTAACCATTGTTCCTTTGATAATCGTAGATTCCTGCTTTCCTGCGCCGCGAACTCGTGAATGTTTCTGTCCAACCACCCTTCAATTTATTTCTTTGTCAGATTCCAGTGACATGACATCAGACATCTCTTATGCAGATCCCGGTCTCGACAATAGAACCATTTGTTGGCTTGTTGGGGCCTGACCCAAGTTCAGAGGTGATTTAGCCAAACAATTTCCGGTACTATTGGCCCTTTTGGCAATAGTCTCTGGAGCACGGACTGAGGTCTCACCCGAAGTAGTATGAGAGGGTGCTAGAACCAGGTTTCCGCACCCTGGAGATGTCTGATGAGTTCAAGTGGTTCGTGGTTCGACCCTACGCGCACGTCGCTACGCGCACTTCCCTGTACCTGACAGCCTGAGATGTTTCCTTCGCGCAGCCCTACTTGGGGGCCGAACACTATTATTAACCAAGTCCTTACTAGTATTCTCCTGTTAGTTGATTTACTTAGCTTACTTGCCTACGTTAAGTTATACTTAGCAATATAAATCATTCATACAAGTGCGTGCAGTAAATAAATAGTATAATTGCAATTTATATCCAACATGTAATAACTCAAGAACAGATACACAGAATTTGGGTAAAACTTCTCTTTATTATTCTCTTCTTCGGTTACAGACTTGACTTTGCCCTGTGTACTTAGCTGTAGGGGTCTGCGCACTTAGCTGCGGACAACTAGGCCTCTGCACACTTAGTTGCAGAGCCTTCTCCTACTCTACGACCCAAAGACACACTTAGACACTTACAACTCAATCCCTTAGACTTGTTATCTATTCCATACTTCGCTCTAACTAACTATATTTTACACTTAGAGCCTCACTCTATTTATACAATCTCATGGTCTATGGACCATGGGTAGGCCGACATTACATTACAAAATAGGGTGGACAACCCTATGACTCTAAAATACTTCTGCGCCTGCAATTTGTGGGGATTTACAACATCATTCGATCAAAACATGGGCTTTGAGCCCCAAAACATGCCTCGGGGGGATTCGATGCCCAACAAGTTATCCTTTCATGCATTTAGGGTGATTGGAGGTACACTTTGTGACAAAGGAAGGACAATTCAGCAACTTGGAGGAGCTCTTAAGAAATATTTGTTTAACATCCAACAGAATAGTCCACAAGGAAGCGACAGTTATAGTAACCATTACACACATTTTCAATATGATAAGTACTAAAATAACCGAAATAGTTCAACTACTTTATCACTGGTGAAAGAAAACCTGAATTACAAACATCCACATAATAGTCTTACAAATATTCATAATCCATGCAAGAAGAATGTTCTGGCCATGAGGCTTCTGATATCAAGTAAAAGTCATAAGACACGTGTATACAAAAAACACCACTAGCGGCAATAATGGAGCATTGGAGCCATTTCTTGCTCACCAAAAGAACTAGCTTGTCTCTCTAATGCCTTGCAAGAGGAGCCAAGGTGAAAAGGCCTTTGCTCATACAATGAGGGTGTATATATAACTAATGGGTTGATGCTTCATCTTCCTTGTAACTCTTTGAATACCCTCATGATTTTTTGACTTATTATGACTTTTCAACTTTACATGACTCTTCATCTTTTGTACATGTCCTTTGGACTTCCACTTTACAATACATTTTCAAATAAGAAATTACATGATCCACAATAATGATGTGGCATATGAAAACTCATGACATGACATGACACTGCTGACATGGACTTCTTGATGACATGACAATGTTAAGCCACTTCTGCTGCTGCTTGCTACATGTCTTCTTGAGGATACTCTTCTATCCACCTCCTTATGGCTTAGAGGTAAGGAGTCTTCAATGATATCAAGTCTTGAGTTGTGGCTATAAATTACTCTCCCTTTGTCTTCTCTTGACTGATCAACTTGCATAATCAACTACAATTATGTCTTTCAACATGCTTCCCTTCTCTATCTCCTTCATCATCATCTTGTCATGGTGTGATAGAGTACTTGCATATGAAATTCACTCATGATGAGATGACATCAATCCGATAAACATCTAGTATAAGATGGCACAGTTTGATCCATTGAATGAGTTGTAACCGGGTGATAGGCTAAGGGGTAGGCTAAGTGACTATGCAATTTTGCAACTCAGGCATTCAGGGGTGAATCTTGAGCCTTGATACTGCGCAATGTGTTGTCTAGGCTAGACTGGGCAGACTGTTATAGACATATTTGGGCACTTCAACCCCAATCTTATATGTCAATAAACTAGGGATCTTTAACCCCTAAAAGAATTGTTTCATACCCTAAAAGAACATGGTCAACTGATTACATCATTCCCCAAAAGTTGCACCTAAAAAACCATCCAGAATTGGCCTAAACTTGACCATACTGACTGCTCCACTGTCAGGATGTCATTCATACTGACTTCTACACTAGCCAAGTGCGATGCATACTGATGAGGCCTTCTGTGGGGTGTGATAAGCGAGGATGAACAAATGTCCGAGACAGTTTGCTAAGTGGATGCTCATGGAATATTCTAGAAACTTCTCCTATGACACTTGCCTCTCTGAATTCACCCAGGGATGAGTAAGAGATCCAAGAAATCTCTAAGTGGAAGCAAATGCAACAAGTGGAATGACACTAATAAAAAACCTAGAGATGACTCACACCCTTGCACACATCTATAAATGGATCCCTCATCTGAGAGATCTAGAGGCTGGAATTTGGTGAATTGCAAGGAAGTGCTGATAGTTTGTATTTGAGAAAGAGCATTGTATTTTTGGTGTGATCTTGCTATTTCATGAGGTGAAGAGGGCTTTGATGCTGGGAGGATGATGCTGGATCAGACAAATGGGTTGTAATTCTCCCTTTTATTTAATAAAGTTCTTCGCGTTTTCTTCCATATAACTGTGCAATTGTGAATGTTATTATTTATGAATGCCATTGCATGTTCATTATATTTCTGATTCTATAATGTTTATGATATAATAGATCAAGAGATCAAGATGCTTTGATGGTTCTTTTTTACTGTGTTTATACAGGTACTCTCCAAGCGGGATAAGTACGAAGAGGAGTTGCAAGCTCTGTCAAGGGGGAGAGAGATCAAGCAAGGAGTTAAGTGGAAGATCCAGGTTGGTTCCTTTTTCTTTCTCTTATCTATTATGCATAGAAGAAATCACGAATTGCTTTAAACTGTTGTTTCTAGGGTAGCTGCCAAACCTAGAGGGCTAGTCGATCGAAAAGACACTAGTTTTCCCATAAACAAAATGGCGACTCCACTAGGGAGCGAATAGATGTTTGTTTGTTGTTATTGTTTTTTTTATAAACTATAGATGGAGCCTGAAGTCATCCAGGTAGCCTTTGAACTGCTCTTGCTTTGCAATTGCATAGTAGATGAATGTTGCTTCAGTCAATCTCTGGTTTAGTTTATGAATTAAAAATTTGACTTACAAGCATTCTAGATGCCCTTTTGGTAGCTCAGTAACCTCTCAAGATCATTCCTCTGTACTTTGCTCTTTACTGTCCATCATAGCTCAGCTTAAATCACTGAAAACAACTGCAAATTTGAGCCAAAACCTAATTCAATTGCGCTCCCTGGCCCATCTCACTATCTATCACTGTCAACCAGTATGCATCACACCTCCCGAGTCTGTAAAGTGTGATGCATCCTTGTTTCTATGAAGCCCAGGTGCGATGACTGACTGAGCCTATTTCCATTCTTGAAATTGGGGGTTTTTGTCCTTGTTTTCAATTCTATTTAGTTGATTTGCTGCTTATGAACAATACCTCATTACTGAAGCTTGCTTGCATCACATAGATCAGCCTCCATTGATTAGGATTAGTAAATGTTTTTATGTATTTTTCCATCATTTACAATCCTTTGTCGAAAAGTTTCTTAAATTGATCTATCGTTTTGGTACAAAAAGTGTCATAACTGTCGTTTTGTGTCAAAAAGAGAAGTGTCATGGAGTCTTCCTTCCCTAGATAGTCGATTGAACTTTTTGTCATGTATTTGATTTTATTTGTTGATATTTGAAGTGTTGAAAGCATTTTCTATTCGAAATTGAAAAGTTTCATTTAGTCTTCCTTTCTATTTTGAAAAAGAAATTGTCGAAAATGTCGCTTTGAATGAAATATTTCAGATCTTTGCTATACTTAGTTTTCCTTTTTGGAATTTTTCACATTAAGGGGAACGAAAAAAAAATACATGCATTTGCATTTGCATTTAGTTTGTGTGTGAAATATGATTTAGGAAAATGCACTAGTGTGTGCTCCTTGCTCTTTGTTTGAAAGAAATTGTAATCTTCTTTCCCTAGTAGCTAGGATTTTCATTGCTCAAAATAAACAACGATTGTTTATCATTGTAGATTGCATTTTAGGAATTTAAAATCAACATCACGCGATGAACCATTGAAAGGCAAAATTTAAACAAGATCAACTCTAAAATAAATTTCAATGAACTTAACAACGCTTTGGAACCTAACGCAACACATCTAGAGATCTAGGCTAGAGACATGTTTCGGCATTGTAAAAACTAGTAACTATAGTTTTCATTGAAGGTTGGGTAATTCCTCCTCCTTGATACGACAAGTGCTAGCACGGACTTGTGCTCCTCGTATTGTCGAGTATATATTGGAAGACCACAATAGGCTTATATCCTTTATCCATAGGAAGCCGAGTTTGCTGCCCTATCGATCGCAATGCACTGAACACAACATTCATGAAGATTGACTGTCGTACATAAGTCCTTGGTAATTTCTCTTTAATTTACCAGCAAGGTGTATATTGCAGTTTTGTGATTGGTTTGGTAATCCCTTTGTTTAGATTTTCCAGAGTAGTCACTTTCATTCATTTTCAACTTTTTAAAAGAAAAGGTCCATCTGAGCACTTGTCACTTCAGGCTCATTAAAAATCGAAGGGGACTAGAGTCATCTTTGGCTTTTTCTCGACTCTTAAAAATTGAAAAAGTAAAGTTGTGTCAAAGCGTCATTAAAATTAATTGAATTCGGAATAACATACCTATTCCTTCGTTGATCTTAGGTTGAGATATATGGAGTCCACCAATCAAGGAATCCGTTTTGAAGGGAATCCTAGTCCTTTTGCTTCTTGTGGAAATATTGGTGCTTCGTATATGGCTACATTGTCCCTTCCGGGAATTACAATTGGCCTGCCAGTATGGCTATTCTCAACCTCTGTGGTTCAAAATACCGTGATTCCTCCACAATCGAATCAGCATCCAGTTGATACTGAAGTTGACCCTTCTCCCTCTTCTTCGTTTGTTTCTCCATCCCCTTCTTCCTCTTCGCTTGCTGAAAGTAGTGACGCTAGTAACCCGGTGACTGAGAAGAAGAAGAAGAAAGGGAAGGAGAAGAAGAAGAAGCCAATTCAGCAAGGGGTCAACCATGAATCATATGGTGAAAATCTGCACATTAAATCTCCTAAACCCAAATTTCCTTGTATAATTTGTAGAGGAGACCATTTTCATCGAGATTGTCCTTGCTTTCCTCGGATCTTGAGAGAATGGTCTCCCCGTTCGCACCGTCAGGTGTTGTCAACCTCTAGTGATCATGTTGACAACACACCATCAACTAGTGATAATGAAGTTCATGGACAAAAGGGAAAGGTCAAGGTTCCATGTAGGCTATGTGAAGGTAATCATTCCCTTCACTGTTGTCCTTTTTCAAATGAAGCCAAAAGAATCTTGGATAGCCGTCTTGCTTCACTGCAACGATTCCCATCTAGCTACAAGAAACTCTCCCCAAGTCCTTTACTAGTTGAAAAACTGACTGACTTAAATCAACCATCGGTCGAAACACCTATCGTTGAAGGTGAATCTTCTGAGTCTATACTCGACGAAAGTCAACAGGTTGAGGTGATAGTTGACCCAGTTTACCTTCAGAAGATCATACCCTTCTCGAAGAGAGTAAGAATGATACCGTTCAAATTCTTTTTGTTACTTCAGAGTCCAATGAACTTGGGGGAAATCCACCCGTTCCTTCACAACAGGAGGAAAATCCCCCAGTTCCTGCTACTCAAGGGGTTAATTCACCTGTTTATTTGGTACCCCCTCCAAGTAGTCTAGTCACTTCCTTTGATTGGAATCGACTAGCAAGATCCCGCCTTCCTTCTTATGTACCATTTTGGATCATAGTACAAGTTTACAAAATGATCGTGTCTGGCACTATCATAGATGAAGGGGCATCAGTGAGTATCCTTTCCTCAATTGCTTGGAAAGTGCTTGGTTCGCTATTGCTTACACCTATTACACAGAATTTGTCAGGCTTTAACAAAGGAACCAGTCAACCGTTAGGGATCCTTCCTAAGTTACCGATAACTTTGGGAAGGAAAACCGTTCATTTGAATGTGATGGTAGTCCCAGGACCATTAGATTACAATCTACTCCTTGGACGTGACTATGTTTATAACATGGAGGCTATTGTTTCAACACTCTTTCGAGTGATGTGTTTCCCACATGAAGGCAAAATTGTCACTGTTGACCAGCTTTCATTTCCCGGTTCAAGCACAGCTCCAAGTCAAACATCATCCCTAAATGGCCCCTTCGCATCATCGGTATCTCTTGAACCTTCATTCCATCCACCTAATTTCCATGGTTAGTTTGGTGAATGTAACAAAGCTTAGGGGGCATGCACCCTTGTCTATTCTGCGGACGAACCCGGCTAAAAAGATAGGTTTCCCTGTAGGTTATGTGATTGGTTTGACACACCATTCACCTTTGTCTATTCTGCGGATGAAGCCAAGGAAGTGTTTTGTCTATTCTACAGACAAAACCATCCTACCATATGAGTTTCCCTGTTGGTTATGTGATTGGTCTGACACACCATTCACCTTTGTCTATTCTGTGGACGAAGCCAAGGAAGTGTTTTGTCTATTCTATGGACGAAACCATCCTACATAACCACAATAGTTCCCATATGGTTACAGAAGACTCTCCTTTTCATCATGCTGGGGGCATGCAAACCTTTTTCAAATTCATTTTCTAGCTTTTAGCTTTTTAGCTTTTTAGTTTTGTCGTTTCTAGCTTTTTTAGTTTTTTTTTTCCTAGCTTTTAGTTTTGTCATTTAGAGCATGCATAAAAAGAAAACTAAAACCTGAGCATAGTTCCCCCATGGTTTAAGCTCGTTAAAAAATAAACCCATCACCGAGAATAGTTCCCCATGGTTCAAGCTCATTAAAAAATGAACCCACCTTCAGTAAATAACCTTTGTGATTGCCATGCTATCAGCCTTTTGAGCCTTGGTTGTGTACCTCCCATCACCTCCATTCTTTTGGCCGATCATACGCTTCCACTTGGTTGTTTACCCTTTTTGAGGAACAACTGCGATGAGTGGTCTTATTAGCCAACCTCTTCACATCACCATGTTTTGAGAAGTTCCAAGCTTACCCGGAACCAGTTGCTACCCTAGACACCACTCATTCCTCAAAAACGAGTCTCCTTTAAACTCTTTTCAGACTCGTTAAATATGAAAAGATTGTCGAGCAATTGGCCTTTCCAGCTCGTTAAAGTGATTGGAAGTGCCATCCCTCCTGTATATTTTAATCTTTTTCGGACCTGAGGGATTATCTCACAAAAACGTTCAAGCGCTTCGCTTTTTCAGCTCATTAAAGTGATCGAAAAAGTCATCACTTTCGTATTATTTTATCCTTTTTCAGACCTAAGGGATTATTCTACAAAAAAGGACTTCCGGAGTTTCCTTTTCGTCCCTTTTCAAACTCTCTAAACATGATAAGGACCAAGTTATCCTTTTCATTAAACTCTATAAAACAATAGCGACAAACTCAGACGAGACAGAGTCCCCTTTTCGTCCCTTTTCAAACTCTCTAAACATGAAAATACCGAGTTATCTTTGTCTTTAAACTCATTAAAACAATAGCGACAAACTTGTCCACCTAGACAAGAACGAGTTTCACTATCGCTAGACTCGTTAAAACA
Source organism: Pinus tabuliformis (assembly GCA_031772625.1). Taxonomy (NCBI): domain Eukaryota; kingdom Viridiplantae; phylum Streptophyta; class Pinopsida; order Pinales; family Pinaceae; genus Pinus; species Pinus tabuliformis. The sequence continues at coordinate 2,068,248,728 of CM062818.1, read as the reverse complement.
TAGCGACAGGTTTGCCCGAAGGGCAAATTATATAACAAGCATATGTTATCCTCATCAAGCCTGACAAAAATAAATAGGTACTGGTCAAAAATGACTGGGGAAAAAGGGAAGAAAACTTGAAGAAATTTATGGTAGCAGGTCGCTCTTGAACATGACACTTTCACTCCATCACCATGATTGAGTCAGGTTGGGTTATTCCGTTCACCGGTCATCTCACCATTGGTCTTTCACACCATCCATATTTTGGGGTTATTTCCACCAATCCATATTAGTGTCACTGATATGTTCAAGAGAAGTCATTCAGTTGAGAAACCACAATCTAGTTAATGCCTCATCCACTGCAATACCTTCAACCTCCATTTTTCATGACTGCCATTCCTAAACCTTGTGTCGTCGATCGTTTTCACCTCCAGAAAATCATTTGCTTCATTTCGTGTCGTAGATGTGGGATACATTAAGGCCCTCCTATGATGAGTCACTTCTTGTCAACATCAACTCATTATCCAAGAAGTTGACTTAGAAACAACCCTTTCATGACTTTGGAGCTTGCGTGCCTCAATGGCAAGTTTCTCACTTTCGACGACAGGTTGGCATCAATGGCTTTTGACCGAACGATTTTGCGTGGTGTTCGACATCGGATCATATATTCACACCACGTGAATTGTGCTGTAGTACCTTGAGGGTCATTATCATTATCGGTGATTCCTCTCGCGACTATTAACAGCTCACATTATTGGCTGGTAATCAGGCAATGTCTTTCCATGTTCGACTTTAGAACATCTCCTCACATGGATTGACTTGTACATCGGGCGAAGATTGAACGAGTTTGAAGACTCCGGATCTAGTTTCATCCATTCGGGCTGTGATATATTCAAGGATATAAGGACATCAAATGTACCAAGATGTTGCACAGACAGTCATCCGAACCAAGGATGATGACTCTACATCTGAAGAACCACCAGTCTGCATTTGCAGACGACTATCTGTTCTATGTACATGAAATGAATTTATAAAGCTGAGCATGGGAATGCCCACCTCAGCTAGATCATGAAAAATTATATTATGATGATGTATTGTATTGTATCTTATACAGGTCACCTTCCAATTCGAAACCTCGGATCCTCATGATAAAGCATTTCACCCGACATCAAAGATTTACGACTTCATGCTTTAGGGGGCAACTGTTATAGACATATTTGGGCACTTCAACCCCAATCTTATATGTCAATAAACTAGGGCTTTTTAACCCCTAAAAGAGTTGTTTCATACCCTAAAATAACATGGTCAACTGATTACATCATTCCCCAAAAGTTCCACCTGAAAAACCATCCAGAATTGGCCTAAACTGGACCATACTAACTGCTCCACTGTCAGGGTGCAATGCATACTGACTTCTACACTAACCATGTGCGATGCATACTGATGAGGCATTTTGTGGGGTGCGATGAGCAAGGATGGACAAATGTCCGAGATAGTTTTCTAAGTGGATGCTCATGGAATCTTCTAAAAACTTCTCCTATGACACTTGCCTCTCTGAATTCTCACAGGGATGAGTAAGAGATCCAAGAAATCTCCAAGTGGAACCAAATGCAACAAGTGGAATGACACTAATAAAAAACCTAGAGATGACTCACACCCTTGCACACATCTATAAATGGATCCCTCATCTGAGAGATCTAGAGGCTGGAATTTGGTGAATTGCAAGGAAGTGCTGATAGTTTGTATTTGAGAAAGAACATTGTATTGTTGGTGTGATCTTGCTATTTCATGAGGTGAAGAGGGATTTGATGCTGGGAGGATGATGCTGGATCAGACAACTGGGTTGTAATTCTCCCTTCTATTTAATAAAGTTCTTCGAGTTTTCTTCCATATAACTGTGCAATTGTGAATGTTATTATTTATGAATGCCATTGTATGTTCATTATATTTCTGATTCTGTAATGATTATGATATAATAGATCAATATGCTTTGACGGTTCTTTGTTACTGTGTTTCTACAGGTACTCTCCAAGCGGGATAAGTACGGAGAGGAGTTGCAAGCTCTGTCAAGGGGGAGAGAGATCAAGAAAGGAGTTAAGCGGAAGATCCAGGTTGGTTCCTTTGTCTTTCTCTTATCTATTATACATAGAAGAAATCACGAATTGCTTTAAACTGTTGTTTCTAGGGTAGCTGCCAAACCTAGAGGGCTAGTCGATCGAAAAGACACTAGTTTTCCTAGAAACACAGACAAATTGCCAAGTTTTGGGACTCAATGGGCTAGGTTGAGGGGTTTTGCAATATTTTAGCCAAATTTTCAAATATGGGAGGTAGAGAAAACCTGATGATTTCTCAGATGCGTAGCTCAGGAGCTCAAGAGTTGGGATTGAGTTCAGATACTATGCAATGCACAGTTGGGGCCAGGATGGAGCATTGGGACTACGTAGTGTGTAGTCCTGGGAGGCAAGAACTACACATTATGTAGTGTTAATAGGCTAGGTTGCATCTTGAGGGTTGGAACTACGCAATGCATAGTTCAGGAGGGCCGGATGAGGCTAAGTTGCTGGAAATTTTCCAGAATTTGGCTAAGTGCGAGATCAATGTAGCTACTATGAACAATAATATGACTTTATTGTGATCACACACTTAGAACACTTGACGAGACAACAAAATAGATCATCCATGAAACATGAACAACAGATTTTCCACAGTATGAAAACTTTGTGGTGAGTTACGACATGTGCGACACTACATATACACTTTGAGATGACCGTGACAACACTTGTGCGACAGTGCTTAAAACTATGGGAATGCGTGCGACAGATGTTCACATAGTAAGATCAACTCATTTTGAACAAGATAACCCCTTGAAACCACCAAAACAAGTTTATATACATTGTGTGACACTTAACATGCGAAAAGAAGAAATTTTTGTTTTCTCGCAAAAGGGACTAAAATACTTAGGAAAAACACATGGAATCAATTTCAATGTTTGTGAAAACAATATACAAGACCAAGGTAGGCTCCAAAATTTGGTGTAGGCCAAAATTTTGGAGGGTGTTGTAGAAGCGATAACACTTGGTGACACACTAGTAGAACTCCAACTTCTCTATATTGGTTGAGTCTTTTGTGCAAGGTCTTAGTTCTGCAGGGAGTATTGATTCATCATGTAGATAACTCTGGCCTCCCCACTTAAACTGTGAATAAACATGGTCCCTTTTGTACCTTCTCGGTTTAAAATAACATAGGATTCAATAATATCACAATGTTTCAAATTGGAAAGCATAGTGAAGTTCACGAGCTTTAGATTTTCAAAGTATAATTTGTCATCGCTGGTGTTGCTCTGCTGCCAGCAGGCCTGGAAAATACCCCAACGGAGTCACTACAGGAACACAAAAATTAATTCAATGCCAGCGAGCCTGGACATTACCTCGATAGAGTGGCTTGCTTCACCTCTATGTGCAACAAGCCTTTCTCTTCTTTCACCTTTATTTATATATTTAAAGAGGATTATGCATTGGAACTTATTCATTTTATGGGTGGAATAGGGATCTCGACTTATTAAGAGTAGGAGAAGATTTTCCTTCAGAGAATCATATAGAGGCCTATGATTTAGGTTTTCTCATTTAGATTTCCCCCTTTTCCTCTTCTACTTATTGGCTTGATGGGCCCTGACCCAGGTTCAGTGTTAAGCAGCCAAGCAAATCCATACACTACTGGCCCTTTCGACATCAATCCGCAGAACGCGGACTGAAGTCTCACCCGAAGCAGTATGGGGGGATGTAGGAACCAAGTTTCCACACCCTGAGATGGTAGCGAAGTTGCTTTTAGACCTTCACTTTGCCTTCACGCAGATCGATAAGCCCTTTAGGGCTTATCAATGCACTTCTCTTAATCATCCTGGAGTCCTCCGCGAATGTCTACAACTGCCCTTTGTGTACCCTAAATAAATAGATCAGGTACTTACGTGCCTCTGTAATTACTCTTACTTTTGTATTTACTCATATTATCTTAGATTCATACAGTCTTAACATGCAATTATGATTATCTTCATGTAAACATATATCTTTGCTTGCATTCATATAACAAAGAGAAAAATATGCATCAATATAGCATTAATTCATAAACCCAGTATTCAACATAATCGCATGCAATTAATAGAAGTAAAATACACAGGTAATTTCAGAATACTTCTCTTTATTGCTAATCCAGATTTCCAGTATAGACTCTGCCTACCTTGCACACACAGCTGTAGGGGTCCGTGCACTCAGCTACGGACTTCTACCCTAGGCCTCTACGCACTCAGTTACAGAGCCTCTTCCTACGCTAAGACTCTTCACTCTTAGCTCTCACAGACCCAATAAAAAACTTAGAACTCTACTTAAAACTTGCCTTATACTCTTCTAAGACTCCCTTTTTATACATTCCCATGGCTCGCAGACTAAGGGCGGATCTCATCAAGCCGACACAAACTATCTAAACTAAGGGCGGAAACCCCTTTTGACTGCTTACATATTCGCGCTCCGCGACCACAAAATGCAGAGAATTTACATTCTTTATACAAAACTTGGGCCTTTAGCCCCAAAAATTGGGCTTTTAACCCCAAAACTTTTAACCCCAAAATTGACCCTAGGGGACCCATTCCCAACAAGCCCCCAACAAAAATATGGTGACTCACCCTTGAGTCACTCTGCTGGCATGAAGATCTTATCGCGAAGACCTCCCAGCTCCTTTTGGACCATTGCGACTTTGGCAGTGCACTGTGTTGCCGACTACTTCACCTGCTCAACCAGCTGCTCCGTCATTGGCTCTACGCTGTCTGTGTGTATTTTCTGTTGTGTCGCCTGTAGACTAGCCAATTTCCCTTTAATGGAGGTAGTAAGTACATAGGATTCCTCTAGCCAAGGCCCCAATTTGGCCTTCAGTACTGCCTCCTTGCACTGAGCTGCATCCACATGTTCTTTAAGCACCTTTTCTTCCTACAACTTCGCTAGCCTTTGTGTAATGGCAACAGTGCATGCCATCACTTTAACCTCATCATATCTTTGCTGTAGCTTCCATGCCTCTATTTCTAGCCTCTACACATTGAGATTCTCCTGTAGGCTCGTGACTACTTCGATCGACTGCTCAAAGAGCGCAGTGCACTCCTTCAAGACGACATCTACAACTGCTACTACATCTTTGATAGCGGTCGCACACTGCTCTTTAACCTCTGGTGGAGTCGAAGGTTGGGCCTTCAACTCGATCTCTGTAATTTTAAGGTTCATTTCAAACTAAACCTTAGCCAGCTCTGTTCTTGCTTCGTGCACTCCAGCAATGAGCTTTCGAATTCTCACATCCATGGCGCATCTTCAGGAATATCCAGCTCTTGAATAGTCCTGCATGCCTCAGCCGTCGCCTTGGTCATGTGCTCATCCTTTTTCGTGGTGGCCTTAATAATATTAATGGTAGAATTCTTCTGTATAACCAATTGAGCGTTCACCTTCTGCTCACTGACAACGTTCAGGGTGCGCTGTTCTCGAGCCCGTAGTTCGCGATCACACCATCTTGCAGGGTGCGAAGGGTTTCACTTGGAAGCGTGACCAAATTTAACCCAACCATCTTGAGGGCACTAGCAGTGGCCTTGTCAGCTTCTGCTTGTGTAGTCAGTGCTCAATTTGGTAGTGCTATGGCCCGGGGATCTAGTGTGTGCACCATTTTTGCTGCCTCTAAATTTCCAGGCACTAAACTAGTTGTCGCCGCGCTGCTTCGCCCCACACTGGTTTGTACCTGTGATGCCTGGATTTGCAGCTCACATAGACCCATTTGAATATCACCCAAGGTCTGTTGCTGTTGTTGCAACAATTCTGTGGTCGTATCCCTCACTACATCGCCAATGTCGTTCAAATCACCTTCTGTTAAGGTGATTAGGTCGAGGGATGTTTTGCTGGCCTTGGACTTCTTCGTGGCCCTATTTTCTCCTACTCTCTGTTGCGCTTAACTCAAAACAGAGTAGCCTCTAGGTCTGCTCCTCCCTGTTTGGATTGCTTCAATTGCTCTTTTTCCTTAGGGGAAGGAGATTTCTGACTCCTGTCAGAGTGATGCTCCTCCTCTTCTTCCTGCCCTTCTGTCTGCTTTTTGGCAGCGTGCTCCACTTTGGCTTTGTCCTCAGCCTCTTTCTTCCTCTTTTTGGCCAACTGTTCCATCTTTAGTCTGGCCTCTTCCTTCTTACGCTTCATTGCAGACTTGCTAGACCCAGCTGTCAAGTCTGAGGCCGTGCACCACTCTGTTGGCCAGCGATCGAGGACCACTGTGATTTCATCGTCTGTGGCTAGGTATGGAAGGTCATACCACTTTTGATCAGGGTCCTTTTGCGCTCACATGAAGACACAGTGGAAGTACACCTTGAAATGGAGTAGCCACGCAGATTCTTGACGAGCTTAAATTTGTCCTTCATTTACTCGACAAGGTCGCGCTCACCTATCTTTCTGCCAAATGCCATGGCTGGACTTAGTCCTGA